>BSBM01001460.1:0-585000 GCA_027924585.1 Larix kaempferi | reverse complement strand
TGTGCGCATGTTTGCGCGTGCATGTAGTTGCGCACACACATGCCTGAATTCAATTTTTTTTTGGCTCCCTTGCAGGCTTGGAATTAGCTTCGGATTGCACCTTTAGGCTCGGTCTGATTTATGCCTGATTTATAGCAGAAAACATCAAATGCTGTAACTTTCATTTTTTCACAACTAGTTCCACATAAGCTCCACAAGTGCACTGTAGATGAAATTGCACATGCTTGTCGAGCTCTGTGTGTAGATTCTAAATATATAATTTTTTAATAGATCTGTTGTTGTTTTCTATTTTTAATTCATTTTTAATTGCACTCATGTCAAATTTGTAAAAAACATAGGTCATTTATTTGGCCTATAACTTTTGATTGGCTTACCTATTTCGAAAACGGAAGAGAACCCGCATAAGAGCACGAAAATACCTACAACATATCATATATATATATATATATATATATATAGAGAGAGAGAGAGAGAGAGAGAGAGAGAGAGAGAGAGAGAGAGAGAGATTAATTTTAGACCATGATATGGTGGCTCAACACTTGACCATGTCGTTTTAGGGATTCACTGACTTCGGTAATTTAAAAAAAATATAAAATTGACTTTTAAAATTTTGGAAAAATAGCCCCACACAAGATTCTTCTGTTCCCTATGCCTCTACATATTTTTTTTCTTGTAAATTGAAAATTTACATAGCAAATGGGTGGCTCAACAAAAATATGTGCATTATGTTTGAGAAAAAAAATAACATACCAATCTTTGAATAATGACATTTTGGGGTGGTTATACCACTTTTCCATAAATAAAAGTTATATATTCCGGAAGGTCATCCATTTTTCTATATTTCATCTGTTTACACCTAATCCAAAAAAGTTTTGTAGGTACCTCTAATAATTCATTTTAATGATAATATTTATGTTTTTACAGAATGTCATTGCAACTAACGTGTCATAATTGCGTATCATTACCTTGCACCAACCCATTAACATTAATGCCTTCAATCCATGGTTGACTTCAATCCATAGTTGGCTCTAATTCGCAGTTCAATTCAATCCAAGGTTGACTGTAAATCATCGTTGACTTCAAACCACGACCACACTTTTAAAATGGCATGATTGACATTGAATCATGGTTGACTTTAAAGTAAGGTTGACTTCAATCCATGGTTGACTTTTAAGCAAGGTTAAATTCAATCGAAGGTTGACTTCAATCCAAGGGTTAATACAATCCAAGGTTGACTTCCATCCATGGTTTACTTCAATCCATAGTTGAATTTTAACCAATATTGAATTCAATGTGAGGTTTGCTTTAATCCAAGGCTGACTTTGAACAACCATGGTTGAATTCAATTCATGGTAGACTTCAATTAAAGATTGAATTCAATTCAAGGTTGACTTCAATCCATGTTTGACTTCAATCCATGTTTGAGTTCAATCTAAAGGTTACTTCAATCCAAGGTTGAATTCAATCCATAGCTAACTACAATCCAAGGTTTACTTCAATCCATGGTTGACTTCAATCGAAGGTTGACTTCAATCCATGGTTGAATTTAGTGAATCATGCTTGATTATGATTAATTATAATTGACTTTAATCCAAGGTTTAATTCAATCCATAGTTGAATTCAATCAAAGGTTGACTTCAATCCATGGGTGACTTCAATCCAAGTTTGACTTCAATCCAAAGTTGACTTTTAAGTAAGGTTAACTTCAATCCAAGGTTGACTTCATTCCAAAGTTGAATTCAATCCAAGGGTGACTTCAATCCAAGGTTGAATTCAATCCATGGGTGACTTCAATCCAAGGTTGACTTCACTCCAAGGTTGACTTTAAGCCATACTTGACTTCAATACAATCATTGACTTCAATCCAATGTTGACTTTAAGCCATGGTTGACTTCAATCCAAAACCACATTTTTAAAAGCGGTTGATTGACTTTGAACCATGGTTGAATTCAATCCATAGTCAACTCTTAAGCAAGTTTGACTTCAATCCATGGTTGACGTCAATTCATAGTTGACTTCAGTCCATAGTTGAATTTTAAACAAGGTTGACTTTAATCCAAAGTTGACTTCAATTCATGGTTGAATTTAATCCATAGTTTATTTTTAAGAAAGATTGACTTCAATCCATGGTTGACTTTTAAGAAAGGTTGACTTCAATCCAAGGTTGAATTCAATCCATGGGCGATTTCAATCTAAGGTGGAATTGAATACATGGTTGACACTTCAATCAAAGGTTGATTTCAATCCAAGGTTGACTTAAAGGTTGAGTTCAATACAATATTGACTTTAAGTCGTGGTTGACTTCAATCCAATGCTTTATGTCAATCCAATAATAATATTAACATTAATAACTTGAATCCATGGTTGAATTAATCCGTAGTTGACTCCAATTCACAGTTTACTTCAATCCAAGGTTGACTTTGAATCATGGTTGACTTCAAACCACGACCACACTTTTAAAAAGAATTGATTAACATTGAATCATGGTTGACTTTTAAGTAAGGATGAATTTAATACAAGGTTAACTTCAATCTAAGGTTGACTTCAATCCAAGGGTTACTACAATACACGGTTGACTTCAATCCATGGTTGACTTCAATCCTTGGTTGACTTCAATCCATAGTTGACATTAATCCATAGTTGAATTTTAATCAAGGTTGACTTTAATGCAAGGTTGAATTCAATCCATGGTTGACTTCAAACCATGGTTGACTTCAATACAAGGTTAACTTCAATCAATATTTGACTTTTAGGGGAGGTTAAGTTCAATCTAAGATTTCCTTCAATCCAAGTTCGAATTTAATCCATGGTTGAATTCAATCCATAGTTGACTTCAATCCATGGTTGACTTTAATCTGTGGTTGAATTCAATCTGAGGTTCAATGCAATCCAACGTTGACTTCAATTCATAGTATAATTAAATCGAAGGTTGACTTCAATCTTAGGTTCAATTCAATCCAACATTGACTTCAATCCATGGTTGACTTCAGTCCAAGGTTGACTTCAATCCATGGTGGTCTTCAATCCATGGTTGACTTCAATCCAAGCTTGACTTCAGTCCAAGCTTGACTTCAATCTATGGTGGTCTTCAATCCATGGTGGTCTTCAATCCATGGTTGACTTCAATCCATGTTTGACTCCAATCCAAGGTTGAATTCAATCCATGGTTGACCTTAGTAAATCATGCTTGATTATGATTAACTATAATTGACTTCAATCCAAGGTTGACTTCAATCCATAGTTGAATTCAATCAAAGGTTTACTTCAATTTGTGGGTGACTTCAATCCAAGGTTGACTTTTAAGCAAGGTTGACTTCAATCCATGGTTGAATTCAATCCATAATAGACTTCAATCGAAGGTTGAATTCAATCCATGGTTGAATTCAATCCAAGGTTTAATTCAATCCAACATTGACTTTAATCCATAGTAGACATCAATAAAAGGTTAACTTCAATCCATGTTTGACTTCAATCCAAGGGTGACTTCAATCCATAGTTGACTTCAATCCAAGGTGGACTTCAATCCATGGTTTCCTTCAATGCAATTTTGACTTAACCTAAGGTTGACTTCAATCCATGGGTGACTTCAATCCATAGTTCACTTTAGTGAGTTATGCTTGATTATGATTAACTATAATTGACTTTAATCCATAGTTGACTTCAATCCAAGGTTTAATTCAATCAAAGCTTGACTTCAATCCATAGACGACTTCAATACATAGATGACTTCAATCCACAGGTGACTTCAATTCAAGGTTGACTTTTAAGCAAGGCTAACTTTAATCCAAGTGTGACTTCATTCTAAAGTTGACTTCAGTCCAAGGTTGACTTAAATCCATTGTTGACTTCAATCCAAGGGTGACTTCAATCCATGATTGACTTCAATCCAAGGTTGACTTCAATCCATGGGTGACTTCAATCCAAGTTTGAATTCAATACAAGGTTGACTTTAAGCCATGGTTGACTTCAATCCAAAGTTGACTTTTAGCCATGGTTGATTTCAATCCATAACCACATTTTTAAAAGAGGTTGATTGACTTCAAACCATGGTTGAACTCAATCCATAATAAACTTTTAAGTAAGGTTGACTTCAATCCATAGTTGATTTTTTTAAAGAAAGGTTGACTTCAATCCATGGTTAACGTTAATTCATAGTTGATTTCAGTCCATAGTTGACTTTTAAGCAAGGTTGAATTCAATCCAAGGTTTGCTTCAATTCATGGTTGACTTCAATCCATAGTTGATTTTTAAGCAAGGTTGACTTCAATCCATAGTTGACTTTAATGTATAGTTGAATTTAAAGCAAGGTTGACTTCAATCCAAGGTTGGATTCAATCCATGGTTGACTTCAATCTAAGGTTGACTTTCAATCCGAAGACTTCAATACAAGGTAAACTTTTAAGCAAGGTTGACTTCAATCCATAATTGAATTTCGAGCAAGGTTGACTTCAATCCATAGTCGACTTCAACCCATGGTTGACATTAATCCATATTTGACTTCAATCCATAGTTGAATTTTAAGCAAGGTTGACTTCAATCCATGGTTAACTACAATCCAATAATAATATTAACATTAATGACTTGAATCCATGGTTGACTTCAATACATAGTTGAATTCAATTCATGGTTCACTTCAATCCAAGGTTGACTTTGAACTATGGTTGAATTCAATCCATACCCACACTTTTAAAAGTGGTTGATTGACATTGAACCATGGTTGACTTTTAAGCAAGGTTGACTTCAATCCCTTGTTGACTTTTAAGCAAGGTTGACTTCAAACCTTGGTTGAATTTAATCCATAGTTGACTTTTAGGTAAGGTTGACTTCAATCTGAGGTTGAATTCAAACCATGTTGACTTCAATCCATATTTTTCTTCAATCCATAGTTGACTTTTAAGGAAGGTTGACTTCAATCCAAGGTTGTCTTCAATCCAAGGTTGACTTCAATGCATGGTTGAATTCAATCCATGGTTGAATTCAATCAAATGTTGACTTCAATCCATAGTAGACTTCAATCCAAGGTTGACTTCAATCCATAGTTGACTTTAATCCATGATTGGCTTCCATCCATGGTTGACTTCAATCCAATGTTCAATTGAATCCAACATTGACTTCAATCCATAGTAGACTTCAATCCAAGGTTGAATTCAATCCAAGGTTGACTTCAATCCATGGTTGTAATGTACCCAAATCCTTATTGCTATTTAGAAATTTAAGGTATAAAGTGTTTCCTTTCACGACATTTAATAACCAATTATGTTAGACTTGAGTATTGAGTCAATATAATCAAAGTGCATTCTTCTCAATTTTATGTAACATACAAATCAATTCAATTAATGGTTTATCATGCCATGGTTGAAAATATTCAATAGCTTCACACGCTCATGATAAAAGTTGGAAAGAAAGATACGTTTAAATATCAGTTAAGATGGAAAGGAATGTCTAAATTCCAATTCACAAAGAAACAAATGTATAGAAATTGTCCATAAATTGGATAGATAGCTTTTTAAGATTCTAATTTTTCATTATTAAAAATTTATAAAAAAAGGTTTTATATTAAAAAAATTTATTATAAATTAATAATTAATAATTAACAATTATAAAAGAAAACCTATTTGTTACCTAATGAATTTGAGTTGAGAAAGTGTCCATCGATATTGTTGCCCCTATGGCCCAAAACCGTCCATGTATGTCCTTAGTTGCGATCAATAAAAATCAGTATATAGTATTTTGTATTCACAAATTTTAATTGAAAGTTGGTATTTAAAATTTTAAAACATTTTTATTTCTAAAATAGTAATTAATATTCACAAAACTCCAAGAAAACTTCTAAAATAGTAATTAATATTCACAAAACTTCAAGAAAACTTAGTTGTTATATACCACTAACTCATATCGTTAACCATCAACTCTTGTCCGTGGGGGACATCTCTATGTAAACATGAATTCGGTATATAATTATTAGTTTAAAATGATGGATATTAAAACTAATAATCGATTGTGACTATGGTTGATAGTTAATATCACGTGTATTTGAATGGAAGGTTAGTGTGTATTTTAATGGAAGGTTAAAGGAGGTAGGTATGTATAAGTGGGTAGGGTAAAATTTAGTTAATTTTAGTCGTCAAATTTTAAAATTAATTTTTTTATTAAACAAATAAATTATAATATTTTTTGAAAATTTAAAATAATAACTTATATATTTACGTTGTGTTAGTATTTGGAGTTTATTATGCAAAAGTTTTCGAATCTTATAGTTTGAGTGGAGACTCATGAAAACCCAATATCACATCATTTTTTTAGCAGCTACTTTGCATTTTTTATATTACTTTAATTTTTGATCTATTAATAATAATATACAAATTTTAAAAATGTACTAATACCTATATGAGTTGCTGTGTACTTCTCGATTTGATTCCTCTGTGGTAAAATTGCAGAACTGTTAAGCAAAACTCTCATCTAATTATAGTTTTGTTTATAGGGAGCTAGTAAAGCTTCATTTTGTTTCGTGTTTAATAGTTATCTCTGTGATGTTGTTAAGAGTCATAATGGTGCTGCCATTTAGATTAGAGTGCGTTGTAGTTAAGAAACTTTAATAAAACTCAAGCACACACTTGTAGTTCGATTTGTATAGTATTTCCGTGTTAATAATATAAATGTGTCTTCTATCCTCCATAATCTCCATATTTTCACAGGGGTTTCATCTCATTAAGAGCCAAATTGGAAGTCCACCAAAGCAATGAAAGATGTGGAAGCTCTGGAGTATTTTCTTGTTTAAGTGAAATTCATAGCTTGCTATTGTTCATTAACTCATATGGTTGTTGAAATTTATGTGTGTAGTTTCCTGGAAATGCAGTTGATGTTCTTTTGATTTGTAAGTTCTTTAGTACAATACATTTAGAAATCATTTGCACATGACATTGTGGTTTTAAGTAATCCTGATCAGTACAAATGTTTTGTTGTCAAGGAAGATATAGGATACTTGGATGTTGGAGGAAAGGTGAGAAAGGCATATGTGAGTTGATTATGTTCATAGAGATGGCATATATGAGTTGATTCTGTTCATAGAGATTTTGTTGTAGGGGAAGTGCTTTCCTTGCCCATCAAACACCCTAGGTTGAGTGCCTCCCTATCTAAAATCCTAGATTGAGTGCCCCACTTCTTTCTTATCTCTCGACGTTTTCATCTGCAAGTGGATGTAGATGTGCTAATTTTAATAGATCTACAGTTTTCCAAAAACTGAATTTTAAAAGCTTTGTGTTAGACTGTTAATCTTTCTATATTTATTTCTAATAGAAAATTTTGGATTATACATGATAGACGCTTCCATACTAAACTTCATAAAACCCAACGCCTTATAAATATAAAAGAATGTCATTAGAAATAAATTAAATAACCGCAAATGCAAATAATATGTCAACCTAAAACATTTAGTTTACATTTGTGAAGATTGCATTTTATAGGGAAGAAATCCATTGCAAGTTGCTGCAACTCCAAGTGCAAAAGGTATAAATCGTATTAATTGCACATTAATGGCATCCCGAATATAATATTAAGAGGTGAATCAACTCTGAGATTTTTATTTAACGTCTTCAATTTTTTAGTAGTCTTTTGAATTCTTTTAGGAGTAAAGTCATTAATTCAGTCAAGTAGAACTCCAGACATAAATTCTTCATCTTGCAAACTGAATCTTCATTAGGTGGAATATGAAAGTTTAATATAATAAAAAAAAAACTTGGATATCACACTATTGATATATGGTTACAGTATGGGCTAGTGGGCAGTATATGTAGCGCCTAGCAAAATAATTATACAGATTTCAAAAATACAATTGAATAAGTTTGCAATGGCAACAAAAATACAATTGAATAAGTTTGCAGTGGCAATTGAACAAGTTATTTTATTGCAGCGGCAATAAAATATGTTTGTTGTCATAGAAAGTTTGATGACCACAGGCCCACCATTAATACAAAAGAGCTCCATTGCTAAAAATAAAGAGCTACAATCCCAGGCGAGCTGGGAAACATAATCTTTGCCCAGAGTTGTATAAACCAATCTGCTAATAAGTACAACCAAGAAAACTTAAGGTGGATATGATCTTGAGAAGTATGAAGCAAAACAACACAGAGATGAATATACCTTCGTATTGAAGAATTGCAAAAGGGTGAAATATATTGTTGGGTTGTAGGGTTTGAACCGCAGCCCATGGGATGGGTACGTAGTTCCTCTATTATTGCCACATGGCCTGATGCGGCCTCGAGTCTCTGGTTTTCAGAATCCCCTGACACCTGAGGAAACAGTTTCTTCGTTATTTTTTACGCGGCCTTGAATTTAAGGTCTTCAAAACCCCTTGAACGCTTACAATATTCCTCACATAACCCTCTCCACAAGAATGCCTGTTGCACCATCAACGGCTATGTACAATGAATGGCAACATCCATCACAAAAAGAAACCTGCGTCAATTATTGAAACGAAGAGGCACAGGTAGAGAGCATTACAGAATTCTATAGTGTTCCATGAGAATTTGGATACTGTTTGGTTGTCCCTTAGTGCAAATCTCTCCACAGACATGGAGGGCCAACCAATTCATCTCCATTAGCGATTGGAATCCTAAAGTGGGCGGGTTTAAACCACGTCCGTTCAAAATTGAACCCTTCCTGCCCTTCCAAGTTAAAATTGCCCTTCAAAAAAATTCAAAATCTTATTTTTACCCTTCCAATTAACAAACAATAAAATGACACAATTTATAACATTTCAAAAGAAGGGTAATATTATAAATTAATTGTCAATATAATTTCATAACGCGTTAAAATTCATAAGCTATAAAGTTTCCAAGGATATATATATATATCGATACCATTAAAATCCTTTGGTACAAATAAAAAGCAGGAACCATGGCATCGATTGACCTTCAAAAATTATGTTCATGTCCCAAATATTGGAGATGGAGAATATCACAAATTCCATGCACATTGTGAATTTGTGATGCAATACATGTTGAAAAAGTTAAAAGATGAGATTTTCCATAGTCCATTTTACTCAATTTTAGTTTATGAAACCATTGATCTAACTATGAAGCACCTAACAAAATTCATACGGTTGTTTCAAATAAAATATGGAACAACTCAATCTATGTATGATGTAGTGATAACTTTTCTAATGGAGATGGATCTATCTTTGATGAAGTTAGTTGGATTTGGCTCTGATGGGGCATCTTCCATGACGGGTAGTTGTGAATGTTTATCTTCTAAGATATGTCGAGATGCTCATCATTTATTAGATATCCATTCCATAGTTGATAGAGAAGCATTAACCACAAATGATGCTTCATTTCATTTTCCATAGTTGCGGTATATTGATAAATTTGCAAACAAATTTTATTCATAGCTCGGAAAATCTACTAAAAGACATTGAGAACTAAAAGAGCTAATGGAATCCTTTCAAATCACTAAGTTAGAGGTTTTTCAAATTAATCAAATTAGGTGGCTCTCTAGAAGAAAGGTCATGAAAAGACTCGTCAAAATCATGCCTGCTTTATTAAAAGATTGGGAGTTATGGGAGATAAATATGTATGAATTGACAATATTATTTCAAGTGCAATTTTGCATCCATTTGCTTGTAGATGTGTTCATTGAGTTAAATAAGTTGAATCATAAGTTCCAAGACCACCATGTTGATATTACCTTTATTAGCACTACTTTAGATGTTACTATTAGCATGCTTCTTAAATGGTCTTTGGGTGGGCATATTTGGGGTAGGTACAATGCACATATCCTCTTTTTTAGTTAGAGCACAAGGAGAAACCCTTGAGTTTGAAGATAGCATAGGTATGGTTCATTTACATCCATTGAGGTTTGAAAGTTTGTCAAAGATACAAAGACCAAGGATACTAGATAATTGCATTCTTTTAAGAAAATGTTTTGTTATGAAGACAATTGAATCTCTAGATAGGAGGTTCACAGATATTCCTATATTTAATGCTGCTAAGTTTTTCAGTCCTCTTCATTATAATGAAGAAATGGATGATAGAGACTCTCAAACAAAAGTATGGTTGCAATGTTTATATGAAAAGTTCAGTGTCGGGGACTCACCTATTGTGGATGTTGCTAAATGTTTGGATGAAATGGATGAATTTATTTGTGTTATTTATAAATCATACCCTAAAAAGCATATGTTTGGAGCATGGGATCTATGTGGAGATAAACATTAATGGTTTGAAGGATTTCCCTGTTTTATGTAATTATGGCAAGCTATTCTTGTCATTCCAACAAGTACAACAATGTGTGAAAGAGGCTTCTCAAAATTAAATAGGATAAAAAATTATGATAGATCAAGGATTTCATTAGAGACATTGGATATGTTATGTTTCTCTCCCTTAGTGCACCTCATGTTCTAAACGAGATAGATCGGAATGCAATTTATGATGTATGGAAACAAATGAAAACTAGAAAGCCTCTTCCATTGGGCATAGATTGATGTTTTGAGTGATGTAAGCTCAAATAATTTTGAAGAATATCAAATGAATTGAAGAACAATATTTTTTTTTGTTGAAATGTGTTCATTTATGTAACATAATAATAATTTTGTGGACTTTACTGTTTTCAAAGAAATTTTGTTTATTTCTTAGTTTTTATTGAAAAGTTATCATTTTCTCATGTAAAGAGCATTCAATTGCTTAAGATTGTAAAAATTTGAAAGGACAATTTTTTTTTTTGCATTTTTTTGAAGGGTTTAGTTAATTTATGCGTGTTAATTAAAGTACAATTATTTATATAGCCCTTCATCTTCGAAGGGCTCAAAGAATATATGCCCTTCAAATTGAAATTAAGACCTGCCCTTTAAATTTGATCATTGCTCCCCCCGCGTGACAAAAGAGTTGGATTAAAAAAATTATGGATTAACAATTGACATTTCAGTAGGTTGACGCCCACAGCGAATCTCCGCCATTGGAAGTGTGGTTGACAAATCCTTTTTGGGTATATGCCAAAGTAGTGTGTCCCCGCCGTCCATCCTTAATCACGGATTTTAAGGATGTGATCGCCCTCTCCGTGCATTTTTTTATTGTAGACGTCTTTAAGTAGTTATTATTATTATTATTATTATTATTAAAAATAAATTATATTGAATAATTCGCAAATAATTATAAAGGAAATATATATATATATATATATATATATATATATATATATATAGTAATAATAATAGTAGTAGTAGATATAAATAAATAGATAGGGAATAATGAAAATTAAAATAAATCAATATTCCATATATTTACATAAATAAATAAATAAAGAATATGTATATATTTTATTACAAAATTAAAATTAAAATTAAAATATTAACATTTTATTTTTATTATTGTTAATATTAATTGTATTAATAATAACAATAATAATAAAGTTATGAATTAATTGATTTATATTGAATAAAATTACATAAATGACAAGTTTAATCATTTTTGTATCATGGTTTACAATGGTTGATTATGGTTGACCATGTTTAATAATGATTGAAAATGGTCTATTAGGATTAGTCATGTTTGACATTAGTTGACTACGATTGATTGTGATACTATGATTGACCATGGTAGATTATGATTGAGAATGTTTTCAACTATGGATAGATATGTTTTAAGAAGGATGGCTTCCTAAAAGGTGGAGTTTAGTTACTCAAGGTCAAACATAGTCAAGAATGATCAAACATTTTATACTATCATTTCAATCCAAGTTTGAACATAGTTCATATGGTTGACTTTAGTGCATCATGCTTGACTATGATTAACTACGATTGACTTTAGTTAACCATGGTTGACTATGGCTTCTCCATGGTTGACTTTGGTTGTATCATGGTTGGATTTAGTTAACCATGGTTAACTATGATTAACCATTATTAACCACGTCTCATGGTTGACTATGGTTGACCAAGGTTATGGTTGAATTTGGATAATTATGCTAGACTTTGGCTTGCCATGGATGACTTTGGTTAACTACATGGTTAAAATATGGTCAACCATTATTTGGGCATGGTTCACTTTAATACATAGTTGACTTTGAACCATGGTCAACTATTGTTTAGGCATTGTTGAATTTAAACTAAGTTTGACTATATGAAACAATGGTTTAGCATTGTTTAGGCATGGTTGAATTTAATGCATCATGGTTGTCTTTGGTTAACTTTAGGGAACTTGAACGAAGTTAATGGACCTTTTAGATGCAATCTTATCTTTTCAAAACCTACAGTCGATTCAATTGGAGGAAATTTCAATTTAAAATCGGCCTTCCAAAAATAATACAAATTCCATGTCATCATGTATTAGCCAATCAAAATGCTTTAAAATTCAAAAAGGGAGCACCTAAAAAAATTGGAGGGAAAAAATAAAAACTACTTTTTTTATCATGTTTTCAACTTATCTCCTTGTAGGTTTACTCAAATTTCAAGCGGGAGGACTCGTTGGATGCATAATTAAATTATGCATCCAACGAGTACCCATGTTGCATACTTTTAACAACATCCACACCATGAAAAATCGAAAATACATTAAAAAACGTGTTTTCTCTCATTAAAAACACGTTTTTTTAATGTATTTTCATTTTTCATGGTGTGGATGTTGTTAAAATTATGCAACTGGGTACTCGTTGGATATATAATTTAATTATGCATCCAATGAGTCCTCCCACTTGAAATTTGAGTAAACCTACAAAGAGATAAGTTGAAAATATGATCCAAAAAAGTAATTTTTTTACTCTCTCTCTACTATTATTTTATTATTTTCTTATTATTTTCCTTAGGAGGCCCATTTTTTACCCAAATTTCCTCTAATAATGAAAAAATAAAACACGTGTGCATTCCTTAGCACTAGGTTTGGAGGGGGCCGAGCCTAACAAGTCAATTAATATGCAGGCTAGGAATAAAGAAACATGCACATGATTTGTAGTTACAAAATGCATGTACGATTTGTAGTTACAAAATCTATGCAGAATTTGAAACTACAAATCACATGCAATTTGCGGAACATGTTATAAACCCCTCCCTCCCTCCCTCCCTCCATCTCCATCCCTCTCTCTCTCCCTCACTCTTTCCCCCCATATCCATCTCTCCTTTAATCCATATGTCTCCCTACATACATGCTCTAATCTTCCTGTCGAACACATATTTGTATACCAGTAGTCCATGTTTCTTTAGCATACCTCAGACCTAGCATTTTTGTTGCTTCTCATGAAAACCCATCATGCCAATGGATCTGATCACAATAATTCACACTCCACCATGCAAATCTAAGAGAATGAAAAAAAACTTACTTCGACCAATCCCATGTAGATCCAAGTAACTGAATCTTGATCATATCCCTCTCGTTGAAGAGTGAGTGTCTACCAAGTTATGATACTAAATGTTGGTTGTGTTGGGTATGTGTTATATTTTTTGCATGTGTGTGTGGGATTTGTCATCTGTACAACTGTATTTTTTTATCCCTCTCCCAATGGGCTATTTTTGGTTTTTTTCTAAAAATATGTAATTTAATCTCAGTTAAGGGATTTGGGTCTATTTCTAATTCGAGTTAACATATTAGAGTTTTGGATACTGTGAAATACCTACATATTGTATTGTGAGTGGTTAATAATCATAATGAAAAACTTCAAGAGGTGTAGCTTTAAGTTTTATTGGTTTTCCCTATTAAGTTTTTCAGAGTAAATATCTATGTATTATGTGTGAATGTTGTGGTGTAATATCTATTTTGATTAAAAGAATTTGTATGCTTTGATTTTTTGCATAGGTTTAAAACTTACAGGTTCCCAGCGTAGAAAACCTTATTATACACAACAAAAATATAGAGCAGTAAAGAAAATCATAACATCATGCACATATAGACACCATGATTTATCCTAGAAACCCCTTAACCAGGTAAAACCAGCAGAACATCTTCATTGTGCCCATTGGCTAATCCATCCAAGGAATGGTTGAGTGTGTCTCTACCAACATAGGTAGGCTTGGCCATAATTGAGAGTTCCAAGAACATGCTCATATTACAATGGAGTACAACTAGACTCTTTATAGGCTTACATCACAAGAATACCATGGATGGATATTCCAATACAATGGGTCCATAAAAACAATAACCAAAGTCAGTTAGGTTTCTCTATGACCAAGTCAATATTAACCTAATAAAAGGGGGATAAGGTGGATGGGAGGTAGAGGGAAGAGAAAAAGTGGATGATAGTTTGATGTAAGTGGGTTTAGGGAGAGAAAGTGGGCTTTGGGGTTTGGGGAAGATGAGGGTTGCTAGAGAGAAGGGGGGGTATAGAGAAAGGGGGGAAGGGTAGAGAGAGAGAGAGAGGTGGGGGGTTAGGGATGGGGTGGGGAGAGAGAGAGGGGGGGAGGTTTAGGGGTAGTGGGAGGATGTTAGAGCGAGAGATAGAGGGGTGGGGGTTAGTGGTGGGGGGAGAAGGAGAGGGGTTAGAGGGAGGGAGGGTAGAGAGAGATAGATGGGTGTGGGTCAATGGTGGGAGGGGGAGGATATTGGTTAGAGAGGGAGGGGAGAGAGAGGAGGGAGGTTAGGGAAAAAGGGAGAGATAGGTGCTTTTAGAGAGAGAGTGTATGTGTGAAGAGGTTAGAGAGGTGTGGTGTTTGGGGCAAAGGGGTAGAATTGGGGGATGAGAGAGAGAGATGTGGGCAAGGAGAGAGGTGAGGTAGTGTGGGAGGGATAGATTTCGAGAGGGAGAGATATAATTGGTAGGGTGGGAGGGAGGGATGGGGAGATTGTGGGAGGGATATACTAGGAAATGGTGGGAGGGAGAGAGATGGGTAGGGAAAATTTTATCGAAATCAAACCAGTCATTAAATCGGTCAAGTCCGAAAAATTGAACCATACCAAAACTGAAAAAATAGGAAAAAAATCGATCAGCTAAAAAATACATAAAATATTCAAATTTTGAGAAAAAAAAACATATATCCATGTGCATCAATAAGAATCCAAACCATTATACACAAATATGAAAATTTTCTCCTATATATAGAAATTAAGAGTTCATATAACTAAAATCACATCGAGTGAAAATATGGGAGAGAGAGTGAGAGAGAAATGGATGGAGGTAACGACGATGAGAGAGAGAGAGAGAGAGACCGAGGGGGGGGGACATAAATTAAGGGAGGGAGCAGGGATGATTTTAGGGGCGAAATTTAGCCCAATGGCGAATTTAGAAGGTTTCTAATTTTTTTTAGGGCGAATTTTTAAGTAAAAGAGGTTTTTGAGAATTAATTTTAATAGCCCACTATTTATTATTTTGTAAATATTAAACAACTATATAGCCAAAATCGTATTTAGGAAGAATTTATAGGAGAAACCAGTCGCCCGCGATTTTTGTGGAAGAAATAGGGAAAAATTGATTTTCGCCAGTTTATTTTCCGTGATTTTTCCTTGGATGCACCAGTCGCCCCCGATTTTTAGGGATGGTGTTTCCTGGAAACTCATTCGCCCGTGATTTCTGGCATGGCGGTTTTCTAGAGTTGTTATTCACCCTCGATTCTGGCATGGGTTTTTTTGGAGCTATGGTTCGCCCTCGATTTGAAGAAATTGCGGTTTTGGAGTCCGATTCGCCCGCGATTTGGCTGCTAGAGTGCCAATACAACCCCTAGCATCGCCCATACGAGGTAAAATTCTTGATTTTCACCCATACGAGGCTCAATTACTGTTTGTTTCAAAGATTACCAGTTTGTAGCGTGTATCTGGAGGTTTGCAAACTGCTTTAGCTGTGCATTTCAGATTCTCAGAAGGGTTTCGAGCATTAAGAGGTATGTGACAATGTGAAATATCTGCAATTCAATTTTTGTTGCCATCTTAGACCCTGCGTGTTTCATTTCGATCCATGATTACACTGTGAGTTTAATCCCCAAATTCTTAATGCTGTCAGACTCTGAAATCTTTTATTATAAGTCGCCCTTCGTTTATAACTCGCCCTTCGAAATCTTTTATTATAACTCGCCCTTCGTTTTTCATAGCCGATGGAAGCTGAATTGAGTTTGAATTCTACTTGTCGGGCATACCTTGTAGGCATGGAGACATAATTCATGAGGGTCTGCTGGTAAACTTTTTGAAGGTTGTTGATCTGTGCTTGCCTTTCCCTCTGGTACTGCTCAACTTCTTTAGTTCTATGCTTTTCCTCTTTCATTTCTTTTCAATGTGTCGAAGTTGGGCAGATCACAGTTTTTTACTAAACTATTAGCTGCTTGATAATGATTTTGGCAGTTTCTGGGCGATGTCTTCTTAAAATTGTATCCGACTTATCTTTTGGATTTAGAACTGTAACTAATCCTAGTAAGATGCTATCACTTTCCTGAAATTGAATACTTATTCAGAAACTGTGTGATTGTTGAGCCCAGAATTGGCCCTTTTTGACCATCATTTATCACTGTCCCTTACCTTGTCTCACACCAATTACCTTGGCAATTCAATTTATTGTCCTTATATATTCCCCCAATTTACCAAGGTATGGCCGATTATCGTTTTATTGTATTAATACTTATGATTGTGATGATTTAAGCTGTGCATCTCTTAATTCGTGCTAACATGATGCAAATTATGAAGGTAGTAAGATAAAGGGACTGCAGGAAGATCGGAGCTGAACGAGTCACGGAGGAAGGGACGTCCATTGCTTAAGGAAGATTCCTTGGGGCTCAATTCGTCAATCAAGGCACAGTCGTGGCAGGGCAGCTGTAACATAAAGTTCTATCTTAAGTATGTCGCTGCTCAAATCCAGCTGTGAGCTGGAAGGACCGCCACTCTTGGGACAGTTGATAACTCCTCTTATATTTGGATATTTCAAGTTCTGCCACGCATTGTAACAGCTAGATTATTTAGGGCGCCTGAAGATCATAGATCTTCATGGCTGCCCAATTATAGGTTTAGATGTTGCAACTGTATGTATAAATATGTGGTATTACCTCGATCGAGGGGTTGGACAGCAATTAATTAATTCATCTTGTATCAGCAGTCAAGCCGAAACTATGTACTCATCCTTCTGTTAATATAAGGAGTTGCTTCTGAGTTAAAGAGAGTGTTGTTCAACCAGCGTCTCTGTGTGAAGACTGGGCCCGTCTTCCACAGAGATTGCTGTGTTAATTTAGGATTTCATCTTTCTATTGTGTGATGATTTGATCTTTCGTTTGTACGCAGCAGCAATATTCATTGTGTGGATTTCTCAGTAAATGATTTAATCGTGAGATTGGTGAATGGTATCAATAACAGTCGACTGAGTCAGGTTTGTTTTATGCAATTCAATTTCTGTTCACACTGTTGTGCTCATCCTACAGCTGAAACGTAATCCCAGAAGCTCCTAGGAATTAGCTTTCCTGTTATGTGTTGATTGATTTATATTTTGCAATTCAGTATCTTAGAACAGTTGCTTCAATTTCCTTTATTAAATTCTAGAGTAATGTTCAGGTCATGCTTCATGATTCCCAGCTTGATTTCATTAGACAGTTGATTATTTTAGAATGCAATTGAGATTTCCTTCCTGCAATCGTTGATTAGATCTGATATTCGTTTTGCTTGATGCATAATAGAAAAGGATTGTAGTACAGCAGTTAGAAGGCAATTGGGATTGCGTAGATTCTTGGGATGAACATAGATGATAGAAGATAAAAGTATTCACTTCTAATGGTTTGTGTTTAAGCATATATTGTGCACTTGTCCTTTGAAATAAAAAGACTTTCTCGGGTTGACAATAAATTTCATACGCTCTGTGTGTTGATATTTAATTATCTGCAATTAGAGTGCTTGACATTTTGGCGCCGTTGCCGGGGAAGGATAAAAATTAAACACTAGTCATTAGTTGTATCTGATAATTGCTTTCAGTCAGTCTTTTGGTTGTTTTTGAAATGATCTGCTTCGCATGAATACGAGGGGGGTAAAACGCGATCACCTCCCGACCCCCAAAACCCCACAAATTACTAACAGTACAGGTGGTTCGGGTCGTGGTCGAGGTCCACCGCTGGGCAGAAGAACATTCATTGACGACCTTGTTGACAAAACTGATTCAGCTGCCAGATCTCGTCAACAGGGGACTCCTATCAAAAGAGGCCCTACTGATCCTGGAGCGTTAGCATCAGGATCTACAGTGGAAGATACAGGAGCAGCGGTGATTTCTGCATATACTCCTGCTAAAGAAGGAACAGCTGATTCGGCTGTTGCAATTAAAGAGTACGCAGTTGTTACAACTGAAGAATACGCAGCTGCTACAACCGAAGAATACGCAGCTGCTACAACCGAACAATACGCAGCTGCTGCAACCGAAGAATACGCAGCTGTTACATCCGAACAATACGCAGCTGTTACAACTGAGGTAAGGGATAAAGGAACAAACGAAGGAGAAGATACAGAAGAAAAGATGAATAACAGACATGAGAATGAAGAGGAAGAAGCAGTGGTACAATACCATCATGAAGATAATTCCCCGCCGGAAACTATGGCTACATTGCAATTCCCAATACAGCAGCTCGAGGGGACAGCTCCTATGAAAAACATCTCACCGTCGGTGTTACCCCGCTTCCATGGCAGGGCGGCAGAAGATCCAGACGAATTCCTGTTTGAATTCGATATCCTCTGTCGCAGCTATGATTATGTCACAGATGCTCAAAAGTTGAAGCTTTTTCCTGCCACCCTGAAGGACAATGCATTACGTTGGTTCATGAGCCTTGGGGGAGGAACTGTTGCTAATTGGAACAAGATGAAGCAAGTGTTCCTGGAAAAATATCAAGAATATTGCAACACCAGGGACAAGAGGGATGAGTTATTCAAAATGGTACAGAAGGAGGACGAAAGCTTGGAAGATTTTGTAGAGAGGTTGCTGTACAATGTGCAGAGAGCTGGACAGACGAACATGGGACTAGATGTGCTTAAGATAATCCTGCTTCGAGGAATCAGGGACGATTGTTTAGACATGCTCAATTTATTAGGAAAGGGGGATATCTCTAAAGAATCTTTTGAGACAATTGTGGAATTATGTAAGAGATATTCCAGGGGATCTTCTAGGCATAATAAGCAGAATAAACGAAATAACCTGGAACGTGATGTCTTCGACAGAACTCAGAAGTCATCCAATGGGGGAGCTACACGTGCAGAGATAGGCAATCTTCTTGAAAACTTTAAAACAGAAATGATGAGCTCTATCTCTTCAGAGATTGACGTCTTGAAGGCCAAGCAAAGACAGGCAGTGGAGGATCTCACACTAGGGGTATTTTGTCCCCGATGTAGAAAGACTCATCCACTGAAAGAATGCCCCCTTGACAAAGTTCAAGTATGTCAATTGTGCGAGCTGAATCATGATATGAAAGAATGCCCTACGCTGCCCCAAGTGAAAGCTGTTCTGCAGGCATCAACTCCAGAGGTGGATTCAGCCTACTTTATTGCACAGAAGAAACCCTGGCAGCCCCGGAATCAAGGTATGTCTCCCGATTCATTTCCATTTTTGAATAATTTGAATAATTGGAATACTAATATGCAAAACGTGAATACACAATTCCCTTCAAATTATGCTCAGTGGAATTCTCCTCAACCTACGATGCAAGGTTATAATTCATGGAGTCCTTGGACACAGCCACCTCATCAACCTACTTCATGGTCTCCTGGATGGAGGAACTTCCATCCTGGGAATCAGTTTCCTCAACCACCTCCACCTCAACAGTTACCGTATCCTCCATATCCTCAATTTCAGCAATATCCTCAATACCTACCTCAGCAGTCGCAGCTGCAGCTGCAAAATAATCCTGTGCCTAACATACCAATACGGCCTCAGCTGCCTGCCCAACCTAACCCTAACCCAAATAATAAAACAGTCCAGCAACTGGAAACTCTCAATATGCCAGCCTACTCTCTCTCCCCTGTACCTTGTAATGACATTCGCTTACGGTCTGGGAAGGTAGTAGAGCGTATAACTTCAGAAAATATTCCACCAACTGTGTATGACAAAGGAGAGAGTTCCCAGCATCCTGTTGAATCAGTTCCTATCATTGAAGATGCTGAGCATCCCTCAGATGGGAGGGCTGAAACATTGAACGATGAAGTGGATAACACGCAGCCCGCCCAGTTGGTAAGGCAACCACCTTACCCTGAGAGATTGATGCTGCCACAAAGGGGGGGGCAACCTCAGTTCAATCTCTTAGGAGAATTGAAGAACCTTTATGTTAAGATTCCCCTTTTACAAGCTCTTCAAGATGTACCTATCTACGCTAGAACTGTTCGGGACCTGTGCACTAAAAGACCGGGAAGGAAACCCAGAGATCCTCCTACTGTTCATGTTATAGGGAATTTATCCGCTTTAATGACTGGAAAAACCCCTGTAACTAAGTATGAGGATCCCGGCAATCCTACTGTCACTGTACACATAGGACCAACGCAGATACCCAACGTACTAGTAGATTTAGGAGCTGCGATCAATGTTATAACGATGGAGACTGTAAAAAAGCTCGGATTCACCAATATTAGACCGACCCCTACTATCTTAGAACTGGCAGACAGATCCACTATCAGACCTGAAGGGATTTTGGACGACCTTGTTATTTCAGTAGACTCGTGGGAATACCCTGCCGATTTTCTGGTATTACAGCCAAAATCACAGCTGGGGGGACATCCATTGATTTTAGGGAGACCTTGGTTGGCTACAGCTGATGCTTGCATCAGCTGTCGATCAGGATCTATGACTATATCTGATGGCATGGAAACCAAAAATCTTACCCTGTACCCTCCAGCAAGGCCGAGTCTAGAAACTGAAACCTCCCTTTGGATAGAACAAGAAGAAGAAGAAGATGTTCAGCCATTACTAACAATAGGGAAGGCACTAACTTTCAAAAATGAAACAGAAGACGATGCCATTAATAATTTCATTAGCGAACCTGCTTCTGTAGACAAGGAAGTTTATCAACTTCTGAACAGTACCCTCGGCAAAGAAGAACAAGAACAGCTTACGGAGGAAGCATTAGCCAATGACGCAAATATAATCCCAGTATTGAAAAGCTCGAGAAGTATTCCTATTGAGGTAGAGCCTGGAAGAACTTTGAACATCAATCCTGCTCTCTCCTTAGAAGAACAAAAGCGCTTAACCAATCTCTTGAAGGAACGTAAGGGGGCATTCGCCTGGGAGTATACAGACATGAAGGGTATTCCTTCTAGTCTGTGCACTCATCATATCTATATTAAAAACGACTCCCGGCCTGTATGTCAACCCCAACGACGCATGAACCCCAATCTGAGGGATATAGTGAAGGAAGAAATCCAGAAACTCTTGGAAGCAGGATTCATCTATCCTATTTCAGACAGTGAGTGGGTTTCCCCACTTGTAATTGTACCCAAGAAAAACGGTAAATGGAGAGTCTGTGTCGATTATAGGGAGCTGAACAAGGCTACACAAAAGGATCACTTTCCTCTGCCCTTTATTGACCAGGTACTTGATAACTTATCTGGGAAGAAGTTCTTCTCCTTCCTGGACGGATTCAGTGGGTACAATCAAATCCAGATTGCTCCAGAGGATCAGGATAGGACCACCTTCACCTGCCCTTGGGGAACGTTCGCTTACAGGGTGCTTCCCTTTGGATTGTGCAATGCACCTGCAACGTTCCAAAGAGCTGTGATTGGCATATTTTCTGAATTGGTAAATGATAGCATGGAAGTTTTTATGGATGATTTCACTCCTTATGGCAGGGATTTTGATGAAGCGTTGGAAAATTTGAAGAAGGTTTTAATTCGCTGTGAACAGGCTCGCCTCTCACTGAGCACTGAAAAATGCCACATGATGATGAGTGAGGGGGTGGTATTAGGACATTTCATCTCTACTAACGGTATTCAAGTGGATCCTTCAAAAATTAAGGTGATAAAGAATATACCAACCCCTTCAACTCAGAAAGAGGTGCGAAGTTTTCTGGGACATGCTGGGTATTACAGGAGATTCATAGAAAACTTCTCCAAACTTGCTTCTCCTTTGTTTTCATTGTTAATGAAGGATGTGCAGTTTGCATGGAGTACAGCATGCCAGACAGCATTTGATAAGCTTAAAGAGAAACTGTCCACAGCCCCTATTTTAAGGGGACCTAATTGGACCATACCTTTCCACATTTCTTCAGATGCTTCTGATACCGCCATTGGAGCAGTACTAGGACAGCAGGATGGTCAAGTACCTTATGCTATTTATTATGTGAGTAAAAACTTAGCCCCTGCTGAACTAAATTATACTGTTACTGAAAAAGAATTTCTTGCTATTGTTTATTCTATTAATAAGTTTCGGCATTACATTACTGGGTATCCTACATTTGTGCATACTGATCACTCTGCCATTAAGTATTTAATGAATAAACCTGTCACTAATGCCAGAGTAACCAGGTGGCTTTTATTATTACAAGAATTTGATATTACTATTATAGATAAACCTGGAAAAGAAAATGTTGTTGCTGATTTTTTATCACGATTTACTAACAGTGATGACAGTTCACTTGTTGAGGATGCTTTCCCGGATGAACATTTATTCGCACTCTCAGCTCATTCACCCTGGTATGCAGATGTTGCTAATTATTTGGCTGCAGGGAAACTTCCGCCACATATGTCTAAACGAGAGAAAAGAAAAATTATTCAGCAAAGTGCCAGGTATTGTTGGCTTAAAGGCCATCTCTTTTACACAGGACCTGATCTTGAAATTAGAAGATGTGTAAGGGAAGATGAGATCTTTCATATACTGAAGGCTTGTCACGATGAACCTTGCGGAGGACACTTTGCAGATAAAAGAACAGGACATAAGGCGTTGCGGATGGGCTATTATTGGCCGACACTGTTCAGAGATGCTAAAAAATATGTTCAGTCCTGCGACAGCTGCCAAAGGATGGGCCAACCTAATAAGACAGACCAGATGCCTTTACAGCCCCAAGTGGTACTAGAACCGTTTGATAGATGGGCATTGGACTTTGTTGGTCCTATCAACCCTCCTTCCAAACAGAAGGTTTACATCTTGGTGTGTACAGACTACATGACTAAGTGGGTAGAAGCTGTAGCTTTGGCTAAGGCAAACGACCAGGCGGTGATTGATTTCCTGTACAGTGAAGTTTTTACCCGATTTGGAGTACCAAAGGAAGTAGTTACCGATGGCGGACCACAATTTATTTCACATCAATTTGAATCCTTGCTCCGGAAGTATCATGTGCAGCACAAGATAACTTCACCTTATCATCCCCAGGCCAATGGTCAGGTGGAAAGCACTAATAAGGTTATCGAAGCAATCCTTACTAAAACAGTTAAAAGCCATCGAAGGGATTGGGCTGACAGACTTCCAGAAGCACTGTGGGCATATCGCACGACTTGGCGCAATACCACGGGCTTTTCTCCCTATGATCTGGTGTATGGTAAGAGTGCCATCTTTCCAATTGAATTTGAGATCAAGACCCTGAAAACGGCCATTGAAATGAACCTGGATGTAGCAGAAGCTCAGAAAAGAAGATTGAATCAGTTGAATGAACTGGATGAGAAACGATTAGCTGCGGTAGACCAGACTGTGCTACTTCAGCAACAGAGATCTAACTGGCATGACCGATTCATCAAGAAGAAAATCTTCCATGAAGGAGACTGGGCACTACTGTACGACTCTAGATTCAAGAAAGATTTTAAGGGGAAATTACGCACAAGATGGCTGGGTCCATATTTGGTTGACAGGGTATTTGACAACGGCACTGTTCGCCTGATCACCATTGATGAAAACCGTATGCCATTACTTGTTAATGGCCACAGGCTGCGACTGTATCGGAAGCCCATTTCGAAAGATGCATTCATTTCACAGATTGCTGCTGATCCAAACTACCAATTGGCACCAGAGCAGGAACATTTTTCTACCTTTACCAAATCTTAAAATGAAAATCATATTTGCTGTACATAAATAATTTCTTGCTGTAGCGTATAATTGTCGTTTTCTTTCTTTCTGCATTTGATCTCTTTGCTTGCTGTTGTCTTTTAAGAAAAAAATTTTCAGGGAAGCGCCAGGAGAATGATCAGTTTGGGGCCCATAATGAAAATCTCTCCGTGCCGTCCTTGTGTTAAAAAAAAAAAAAAAAAAAAAAAAAAAAAAAAAAAATTTCGGCAGCTGCAACATATTTTCCGGCAGCTGCAACATATTTTTCCGGCAACCGTATTTTCCATTTCCCGGGAGCCGTAAATGCCCTTTCCGACAGCCGTCCATCTTTTTCGACAGCTGCAACTTTTGCGGCTGCAACATTAGCGGCTGCAACATCGACAGCTGCAACTTTTGCGGCTGCAACATTAGCGGCTGCAACATCGGCAGCTGCAACATCAGCGGCTGCAACATCGGCGGCTGCAACATCGGCGGCTGCAACATCGGCGGCTGCAACATCGGCGGCTGCAACTCCAGTTTCTACGGCTGCCACCTCATCTTCTACGGCTGCCACCTCATCTTCCACGGCTGCCATCTCATTTTTCCGCAGCTGCCATTTCATTCACCAGCTATGGCCACCTCATCTTCCACGGCTGCCATCTCATTTTCCGCAGCTGCCATTCCATTTACCAGCCACAACCATATTCTCCATTTCCCGGTAGCCGTAAATTTTTCCCGTCCACCGTCAAATCTTTTCCGATAGCTGCAACTCCGGCAGCTGCAATCCCGGCGGCTGTAATTTCGGCGGCTGCAACATCTTTTTCTCGCAGTCGCCACATCACTTCCCGGCCGCCACCTCATTAACCAAGTCACTTCCACACCACAGCTGTCATTTCTTTCCAGCGGCTGCGACATATTTCCCATATTCGAAAAATCTTTCCCGCCAGCCTGGTAACTCCCGTGTTAACAGAAGGATTGTTTAAACTTGCTAATTATGACGCTGATTCAGCCCAGTCCTGCCGGCGAACTCATCATTTCAACCCGGAGGATGCGACGCCTTGTGTTTTACCGGCGAAGGAAATCAGTGCCTTATCCGAGTCATCATGATTCCACGTCTGATTGTGCACGCGTTCGGCTCCACGACGTCACCAACTCCATGCTCCACCAGTTTCCGCAGCCTTCCGACGCACAGTTTTATGAGGTATGGCTTTCATTTATCACGTGACTAAGTATTGATATCATGTAAACGAGATTGGCCGTACCTTCACTCGTACCACCATTTATATCCGATTGAACCTTTCCCTCGTATGACGTAATACTAATAACTGCCACCTTCCCCAATTCGGCATGAAAATTTTAAACTCCTCTCTGCGCTTAACTTTCCGAATTAGTTCATTCGTTCAACGTCTCCGCTCAACGATTCGTGCATTCTCCGCGCTGCAACTTCTATTCTGGATCCTGTACTCTGTCGAAACAGCAGTTCTATCTTGCAGCCAGGACCATGGGCATTCCAGTTCGCCATGAACCTTTCAATACCCGGGAACTTAGACGGAATTTGCAGGTTCTGGCCATTTTTCAAGCCGCTGGCTGGGTCGAGTTCTTTGAACGATTGGATGGATTCGACCGGGA
This sequence comes from Larix kaempferi, assembly GCA_027924585.1. Classification (NCBI taxonomy): domain Eukaryota; kingdom Viridiplantae; phylum Streptophyta; class Pinopsida; order Pinales; family Pinaceae; genus Larix; species Larix kaempferi. Next base: position 559,518 of record BSBM01001460.1, on the reverse strand, counting down.
CGCAGCCCTGCAATTTGCATTGAATCTCACTAAAACACACTCCACGGTGTGGGGGCTGTGTATAGATGTTTCGGAGGTCATTATATCCGAGGTTACAGCTATCCCATTGGTGGGAAAACCTTGGTTTAACCGTCGAGTTCCTGCAACAGCTGCACAGGAACAATTTTTACTTCCAGGGGAGCAAGTTGAAGCATCCAGGAGAGGGATTGCATTGAAGTCACTGCCGCAGCCATGGGACCAGGTCGCTATCTTCCTCAAGAAATACATAACTTGCGAAGGTAGATACCAAACTGTGTACAACTCTGAACTTCCTTTGCTTTCTCATCTCCGTCATGGCATTTTGTTAAATATTCCATTTTATCTATTGCATGATTTGCGCCATATGGCAACATTCGTTCAATCTGCAAAACACCCATTATCCTCCCTCACACACCATGGCCTCATTAAGTTAATTATTATGAGAACCCTGGCCCAACATAATATAACATGGGAGCAATTCATCACCCGGCCACAGCAACCTGTTCCCTTGAGGGTTATTCCATTACAGCAATTACCGGTTCCGCCACAACAGGAGGACCGGAGTTCCTCCAGTGAAGTTGGGGGGAGGGATGAAACGGAAGAAGAACCACAGAGGGCACAGGCAGGGACATCAGGGGTTGACAAAACCACAGAGGAAGAACAGCCCGAGGCACAGGCAGAGCCATTTGAAGTATATGAATCCCCAGCACAAGCAGAACCAGTGGGGGATGACACTGCATTTGAAGGAGAGTGAGGGGAAGCACAAACAGAGCTGTCAGGTGACAATGTAGATGAAACCCTTGTGGAAAACCTAGATAGCAGGGCAGCTCCGACAGCAGAAGGTGAAATTGGAGCAGCATCAAAAGCTGCGACAATGGAACCTGAAGATGACGGAGCCAGAGCAATGGAGGACGACATTGAGCTGGTCACAATCGAGTCTTCACCAGAATGGGCAGGAGGAGCAGCTGTGATTGAAGAAGAACAGCATGGGGGGCAGGTAAATGTTCCTTTGACTTCAGTTTTGCCTCCCTATGTTCCAGCTCCATGAGAAGAAACACTACAGAAAAGGAAGTCACAAAAGAAAACGCCGCAGAAAAGGAAGAGGACCACCAATGAGTTTGATTTAGTGGCACCAATTAGAAGGAAGCGAACTCGGTCAATTACAGCAGCAGAGGCAGCTAGAACAAAATGGGCAACCTTAGAGACACAGGTTGAACCCCCAATCCTTACACCAAAGCCGAGGGATGCTCCACAAAGGCCAGTAGAAGAAGAGCCGGGAGTTGAGGGACTCTTGTATGAGAATGCAATGCTGAAAGAGGACCTCCAAGCACTTAGAAAGGAGCTGGAAACATGGAAGGAAATCTGCCAAAAGCAGGGTGGAAGAAAGATGTATACATTAATAGAGGCTGCAGACCAAGTGGAGGAAACAGCTTCTGCTGAAGCTGGAGAAAAGGATGAGCGAATACTCTGCCCCACCTGTGGGGAGATCTTTGAGGAAGCAGGCCATAAAATTTTACTTAGCACCTATTCAGCACAACAGCCTGCAGCCACAGAAGGGAAAGCAGTGGAGAAAGAGGATGCTGCAACACAAGAACCAGCACCTTTAAACATCCTTGCTGCAGCTGCTACTTCCCATGATGCAGAAGTCATAGAACGGATGGGAGAAGAACAGGGAGTGGAGGATGCCCTGGAAATTTATAAGGAATGTATGGCAATTCCAAAATGCTCCCACGACATAGAAATCATAGAACAAATGGGAGAAGAACGGGAGATGAAGAATGCTCTGGAGCTTATAAAAGAGTATGGTGAGACCCCAGAGTGTTCTCATGACACAGAAATCATGGAGCCAAAGGATACCCTGGAGGATAGTGAAGAATTTTGTGCTGTAACCCCAGAACGTTCCCAGGACACAATAATTTTAGAAGGGGAAATGGAAATGCAGGACTGTGACAAGTTGAAACAGGATGCTGCAACACAAGAACCAGCAATCCTGAACTTGACCGTCCAACCGACTGAGCAGACAGAAGAAAAAGCTGGGACAGAGGATATTCTGGCATTCAACGATGAACTCTGGGTGGTGACCCCAGAAAGCTCTCATGATACAGAACTCATGGAAGAGAAGCTGCAGCAAAATAAAGATGAAGATGTAAGCCAGGATGTTGTCACACAAGAACCAACATCCTTGGATGCTGCAGCAAGAATCCCTGAACTGCAGTTGGAGGATAACCCGGGAGTAGAGATCATTCCTGATATACAATGGAGTGATGATGAACAGGTACAGACACCCTGCTCAGGTGACACTGAAATCTTGGAGGAGGAGCTGCAAATCGAAAAGGATATCCAATCCCAGCAGCCAATTGACAAAGAAGACACTGTTACACAAGAACCAGTGTCTCCAAAAGCAATAAAGGCAGCTGCTGAAGAAGGTTTAAGGGATGTTGCTGTTACACAAGAACCAGCAACTCCCTTGATAAGATTAGATGCGCTGGAAGACACTGTCCCACAAGAACCAGTGCTTCCACCTCCTACAGGTATTATTGAATTGGATTCAGATTGAGTGTGTCTTTTCAACTTCCCCAGGCAAAGCATAAGAGAACTGCAGATATTAGCAAGTAGTGGGGGAAGGGGAACAGTAAAGTTGGGAACTGCTGGGTTGCTCACAGAAATTTTTCAAAGGGATAGAAGGGATGCCTGATTTATCTACATTCTTTCCTCTTGCCTGGACAAGGTTCAGTACAATATTCAGATGCAGGTTGTTGCATGAGGACATGCAACAGGATAGTTGGGGGGAGATGTTGAGCCCAGAATTGGCCCTTTTTGACCATCATTTATCACTGTCCCTTACCTTGTCTCACACCAATTACCTTGGCAATTCAATTTATTGTCCTTATATATTCCCCCAATTTACCAAGGTATGGCCGATTATCGTTTTATTGTATTAATACTTATGATTGTGATGATTTAAGCTGTGCATCTCTTAATTCGTGCTAACATGATGCAAATTATGAAGGTAGTAAGATAAAGGGACTGCAGGAAGATCGGAGCTGAACGAGTCACGGAGGAAGGGACGTCCATTGCTTAAGGAAGATTCCTTGGGGCTCAATTCGTCAATCAAGGCACAGTCGTGGCAGGGCAGCTGTAACATAAAGTTCTATCTTAAGTATGTCGCTGCTCAAATCCAGCTGTGAGCTGGAAGGACCGCCACTCTTGGGACAGTTGATAACTCCTCTTATATTTGGATATTTCAAGTTCTGCCACGCATTGTAACAGCTAGATTATTTAGGGCGCTTGAAGATCATAGATCTTCATGGCTGCCCAATTATAGGTTTAGATGTTGCAACTGTATGTATAAATATGTGGTATTACCTCGATCGAGGGGTTGGACAGCAATTAATTAATTCATCTTGTATCAGCAGTCAAGCCGAAACTATGTACTCATCCTTCTGTTAATATAAGGAGTTGCTTCTGAGTTAAAGAGAGTGTTGTTCAACCAGCGTCTCTGTGTGAAGACTGGGCCCGTCTTCCACAGAGATTGCTGTGTTAATTTAGGATTTCATCTTTCTGTTGTGTGATGATTTGATCTTTCGTTTGTACGCAGCAGCAATATTCATTGTGTGGATTTCTCAGTAAATGATTTAATCGTGAGATTGGTGAATGGTATCAATAACAGTCGACTGAGTCAGGTTTGTTTTATGCAATTCAATTTCTGTTCACACTGTTGTGCTCATCCTACAGCTGAAACGTAATCCCAGAAGCTCCTAGGAATTAGCTTTCCTGTTATGTGTTGATTGATTTATATTTTGCAATTCAGTATCTTAGAACAGTTGCTTCAATTTCCTTTATTAAATTCTAGAGTAATGTTCAGGTCATGCTTCATGATTCCCAGCTTGATTTCATTAGACAGTTGATTATTTTAGAATGCAATTGAGATTTCCTTCCTGCAATCGTTGATTAGATCTGATATTCGTTTTGCTTGATGCATAATAGAAAAGGATTGTAGTACAGCAGTTAGAAGGCAATTGGGATTGCGTAGATTCTTGGGATGAACATAGATGATAGAAGATAAAAGTATTCACTTCTAATGGTTTGTGTTTAAGCATATATTGTGCACTTGTCCTTTGAAATAAAAAGACTTTCTCGGGTTGACAATAAATTTCATACGCTCTGTGTGTTGATATTTAATTATCTGCAATTAGAGTGCTTGACAGTGATCTCTGCCAGTTAAGCCTTTGTACAGTAATCAGCAGTGGTTATCATCTTTGGCGTGTTATCTTTTAAAAAACCGATTTTACTTTTTTTTATTTTTATGTCCATATAGTGAGGTGGAAAGTTCACTTCTTTATCAGTCAAACCTGCTTCCATCGATCTGCTAGCTGTATCCACTTATTGTACATTTTTAAGGGTCCCTATCAGCTCAAAATTGTCTTGTTTTATATTTTTCACACACAGCTTTTCCCAAGGATATGCTCACCATTAAGAAGTGACAAGCACTTAATTCATCTTCGACAAGTTAGAGAGGCTAACATAGCTTGATGGAGTCATGGTCACTATGACCGACCTGATGTGGGAAGATTCCAAGATTAATAAGCAAAGAAGATCAGTGATGCTCGTCCTCTTTGCCTTTTGAGCGTCATTGATCTTCTTTGCTTTTGCATCATGGAATTTTCCAACATCAAGTCTAGTAACAGAGTCAAATGGCTGCAAGGGTAGTTGTCTATTGGTGAGGTTTTGTCATCCGTTTTCTACAGTTTCAATGGTTCTTTTGGGGAAGAATATTGGAAGTTTGGTGACATCCCAATAAAAATCAAGGTCGTTGCTAGAAAATAACCAGAAATGCAGCTTGTTACAGTTCTGGAAGGTCGTTGCACAAAAAATCCAAAAATATGCAAACTACCCTACTAAAATGTCCAACACTCCTGCACATAGAAGATTGTTATAGCAGAAATGGATGATGGCTCCATTTTAAAGATAAAATTCAATTGAAAAGAAGCCTAAAATCAACAAAACTGCAATTATTAATAGTAGCATTGCAATCCTATAGCAAGTCACCTGACTTGCAACACAAAAAGTAGAAACATTACTGAATGATACTTGGATAATTCTAGGAATCACAACTTATGTTCAGTTTTGGCAAGATGGTTTTCTACCTGAGTATGCATCACAACATTGGCATTGTCTTTGGATCGAATTTCTATGTATGCTGGAACATTGCCATGTGTGAACTTGACAAAATTGTGAAACCTTTTGGACTTACATTGGTTGGGTACAAAAGGGAGGTAGGATCTAAGGATTGATGAGACAAAATGCTTCAATTTGTATTGAAATTAAGCTTCTATGAAAATTTCCGTCATAAGTTTATTTACAATTGCCTAGACAAATATAAGTTGAAGAGCCGATTTATCTTAACCTCTCTAATGCTTGCTTGCTTCCATTTCTCCTAGTAATTTGATTCAAGAATCATCATCCACCAAAGAAGCAAGAGAAGCAGAATAAGTCATAAAATGCATTAGATAAGAAAGTAGGAAGCATCAACAAGCACGATTAGACTCAAGTGTAGATCAAAATGGGACTCCATTGGAGATCTTGCAACAGAGCATTGATGTAATGACCATTGAACAAGGTCAACAATCTGACATGCCCTTGCAGACGAATTCCATTTCTCTAGTCATTAACATCACACATGATCTAACCCACTTGGAGTCACATATCCTAACCAATCCAAAGTGAATTACGGAGCTGCCATTTGAGCCTCACTCTGCTTTGTAGACTAGATGCTGAGAACAACAACCATCGACAGTTATTGCTTTGCATATTGATCCTCAACCATTGGCACACATTACACTGTTTGGGCAGAGGTGGGGCTTCATATTGTTACTCCTCCCTCAGAGTCCACAACATAGGACACCACTAGGCTCCTGCACTCTTGAGATCAGATTTTGTTCCACTAGGGGTTCCACTCACACAAAACAACACATTTGTTGAATCTTTGGGCCATAATAATCTGGAATATATCAACAGAATGAAGCAAAAACAAGTCGTAGTATGCCAATACAGAATGTGGCATAACACCTGGCTCCATGAGGGACGGGTACTCTTAAGGGAGAGAGTACTCGAGAACCTCAGAATCTCAAGCACATCAGCAGCAGTAAAAAGTGAGTACCTACAACATAGGAATATACCTTTCCCACAAACCATTATTAGAATGCATTTGAAAAACTTCAAAATAAACAAAGTAAACAATTGAATTGCCATAGCTGTTAAGTTAGGTTGGGTATTTGAATTGAATGAATAGGTTTTGAAAGTGGATTCCATGGTGTGACTGAGATAGCTAGAAAAAATAATTGCGTCACTAGAAGATGTTGTGCAATTGAAGCTGGTAGTTTCACTAGATATAGTTGGCCCCTTACTCAGATGTATATTTGCTGGAAGCACTCGTGAACTTGATATTCAATTATTGATTCCTACTGGAAGTTTTAGTTACACAAGGCATTGCATATGGTTGTGTTACTAGAATATGTTGTGCAATTGAAGTTGGAGGTTTCAGTACATCTAGTTGGCCCCTTACTCAGACGTATATTTATTGGAAGCATTCGTCAACTTGATAGTCAAATATTGACTCCTACTAGCAGTTTTATTTACACAAGGCATTGCATATGGTTGGGGACATCTTAACCCAACTTTATTTTATGATAAGGCATTCTCTCTAACACCTCACTGTACTAAATTACTAACTGGCTTGTTATAAAGTTTTCTTATCATATCATATTGATCTTGTGCTCCAATATTGTATCACATTCCTTATCAATTCTCCAGTCTGGCAATTATCCCATCCTATCTATTCATTTGCAAGTTCCAACTCCAGGAACACCACCTTGTTTAGAATTTCCTCTAGTGCAGTTGGAATTCCCAACCAACCAAGGACTCATGTATTTCTTACTTGAGCACTGCTGTTACATAAAATATGTTCCTTTGAGGCATGGTTTGGCCTGAGCTATGAAGCTACACCTGGACTTCTAGGAAATAGCTTGATTTGTCTATGTGATTGTTCAGTAAATTACCACTTTTGTCAGAGGTTTCCTTGAGTGCTTGACAATCAACGGAAGCAACAAATTTAAATAAGCCATCCTCTATCTCTTCACTCCCACGACTGCCTAATTGTTAATTTTATCTTTGGTAAAGCATTTGTTAGTTTCAAATTACACCTTGTGATATTGTTTCATGAGTACACTGATTACAGATTTCCTTTAATCCCTAGTGCATACTACATACAAGAAATCTCTAATGCTTTGACCTGTGACAGATTGCATTTTGCATAAATAACGATTTGAAGTTTGAATATGTATATTGGATTCTTAAGGGGAAGAAAATGCTTGATAATATGCAAGAATATTTTGGAATTCTAGCTAATATGCAATCCATTTTATGAAGCCTTACTCAGCCCACTTATGCTCAGTATACATATTTGCATATGGCCCTTACAGAAACAAAATCATATGAATATGTAATGGGAAAGGCATGGAAAGCCTTGACCAAATTTACAGCTCTATCATCCAATTAGCAAGCCCTGTATGCAATACATCAAGGATCCCCAAGGGCATCATCCTTGAAACCGGTTCAACAACCATCTTAATGGTCTAGTCAATATCAAGGTCGATGGCCACAACAATGTTTCAGCTCAAGTTTTTCAAAATAGAAAAGAAGCTAGTAAGAAATAAGAATGGACAATAAAAAAGAATCGAGTCCTACAATCCTTGAAAGAGTCCCTCTCCCAAATATGCATGATATCTTATGAATGGATTCAAATTCTCACTTTATAGCAGTCTTTCCTTTCTTGATTACTTGAAACTTCCTTTCCTCTTTTACTAGTTGTTTCAAAAATGTTGGTCTTTTTTATTGGTTGTCTTTAAAACTGCTCCTCGAATACTGCTTATTTGGAAACTAACCTATCTCTTTAACTTAACATTTGTGTGATGAGGCTTGTCCTAAGGTTTAATATTGTCCCTGAGCTGGCAGAATCACTTTGGAGTATTTGGAAACGTTTTTTCAATGCTTACCCAAGGGTTACTTGTGATTTTTCAAAATAAACAAAGTAAACTATTGAATTGCCATAGCTGTTAAGTTAGGTTGGGTAGTTGTACAATGTAAATAAATTTGCACTTCATCATAGGTGGTGTATTTTTGTCACTGAGTATTAAGGAAGCATCTTAAAAAAGAGAAAAGTTGAAGCACTGGAAAAGAGGGCCTTCACCACAGGTACAAATTGTGATCTGAAACCCAGCCATTGCATATGGGCATCGACATGCATCCTCTTTTTTTGCAAATATTTTTTTATTCTATTGCTATACTTTGACTAGAATAGTATGCCCTAAATATCCCAATCTATTTCTTATGAAAACTTGCACTTGCAGATTATGGCATACATCTCTTCCGAGTTTTCCCTTGGGCATTTGACACTAATCAAAACCACTGTAAATGTTCATATTTGGTCTTGTTACTATCATCGTGAAGTATGGAAATGATTGAACTGATTGCTGACTGGGTTTGTAAATATCTACTGTATTTTTAGTTTTGCAACAAATGTTAATGTAACCACCTAGTGTCTGAGATCTGTAGGGTGTTGAATCAACTTCACATCTGATTCTATAGGCATCCAATTGTTACATTCAACAACTCTTTTCCATGCTTCATAGATTCCTTGCAACACAGGTGAAGTGCCACATTTGAATTAATTTGGCACAACAATCACATCACTGATTAGGATTGCCCCCTTGATCCTAATATTTTGTTGCACATGGCAAATTCTATGTCTCAGTAACAATTTCCATGGTTTCTCACCAAAAAGACATCATGTTATCAATTTAGCGGACAAGATAGTTCCCTGCAAAATGTTATTAGTCAGGCCTAGACCACTCCTCCCTCAAAGTCCACAACATAGGACACCACTAGGTTCCTGCACTCTTGAGATCAGAGTTTGTTCCACTAGGGGTTCCACTCACACAAAACAACACATTTGTTGAATCTTTGGGCCATAATAATCTGGAATATATCAACAGAATGGAGCAAAAACAAGTCGTAGTATGATTTAATGAGGTGGTGTTGCAATATGGTACATGGAACATTGGTAGTTCTCTATCATATGGTTAGCAATTCAATCCCACTACCCCTTGTGGTTAGAGTTCGGTTTTCTTTTAATGCTCCTATCACCTTTTGTAGACTTGTTTTCCAATAGGTTTGGTGAAGGGTTGATCCCATACGGATGATGGAATTCAAGGTATTCCTAGGGTGTGTGTAGAAGTGACGTGAAGAAGAAATCTCCTCCTTTTATTTCATTAATGGTGATGGATGGGGTTCATCAGTAGAAAGTGTGTTATCTTGATTTATGTAATTATTATTTTTATTATCAATATTAGGACCATCCTATTTGTTACATACCATTTTGGAAACCATCCATGGCATCCTCTCAAGGTACAAGTGCTACAAAATTGACCACCCAAGTAAAAAAGGGTGGGGTGTCAATTTGCTTAGGACATTTGACCAAGTAGGTTCATACACAAACCTAAGATGGTGACGCTATATATCATTCATTATAAGGAATGAGAGATAGTACTAATGGGGGGTAGCTCAGGAGCATTCCAAGAATAATAGGGCTTCTATTTCACATCCACTGCATTTTTTTTTACCATGGGCCAATTGATAACTCACGTGATAAGAGCACTTTGTTGACTTTTATTCTAGGTGTCTATGTATAGACCTAAGGTATGCATGTTGATGAATATTTCTAGGTCATGACCAATAAAAGGAAGGGGGATTCATATTGAAGTCTTGTGGATAATGCTGATAGAGATGAGCCCCACTCCTTAAGTACAGTCATTCAAGAATGTTTTCTCCCTTTACCCAGACAAGGGAACCTCCTACTTGAGTAATGTAGCATTAAGAAACAGGTTCAATACTCTCACAAACCATCTAAAATTTGCATGAATATTTTTCTTCTTTCTTAGAATGTGAGAGGGGTGACAATCCTAGGTAGGAATCAACTTGTTAGGGGAATTATAAAAAGGTTAGTCCAGATTTGATATTTATCTAGGAGATGAAGTTTGTTGGTTTTGATCTTCACTATCATATGAAATATTTTTGGAATAATATCTTTTTGACCTCATACCACATTTAAAATGGTGGTGTGGGGTACTTCCTCACTGCATTTAGAATTTATAAATCCGAATCCCTGAAAATTGATAATGTACAAAGCTGATAGCAGATGATTTTACAGTTATATAACACAATTTTTCCTTTAAATATTTTTCTTTCTGCTGATAGTTTCATAGAGTACATCCCATGGGTTTGGGTATGCAGAGGTACCCTGCACCCTCCAGAGGTGCACAGAATTACTCACCCATGGCACCTGTCTTTGAGGATAAATTTTTTAAAAATCATTAAAATATAGTTACTAGTTTCCTGCCCTTTCTACTTGGTCCCACCAACCCCCTACTATATAAACTGTCAACAAACACAAAAGTAATCACTGATCATTTGCTAGTGCTGGGCCATCATTTTTCTGTTGCTGGGCAGTGGGCAGTGGTTTGGTTGTTGAAAACTCATAGCATATAAAAACATATAAAACATGAGCACGAAAATATTCTTCAATTGTTATGGGTGAGACCCAAACACAACTTACATATTGGCTTGCAGGACTATGTGGTTTAAAAAGATCATACATTTGAGCATGATAGTCTCAACTCTCTCATCATGAGATTCTGAGAAAATTCTGCTAATGTCAGACTCAAGCAAGTATTGATTGAACTGCGAGGAGTTTGCTTAATGTCAGATAAAATCTCCCAGTCATCAGAAAATACAGAGAATGATCCAAACAAAAAGGCATTCTCAAGGGAATAATTTTGAACCAAAATGAGGGCCATATGGTTAAGGGACATTTTGGCACAACTAAGTCCAAAGGCTATGAAGAAAGAAGCAATATTTTATGACCTAGTATTGGGTTAAATTATTAGTCCCATTAAGTATAACTATAGACCATATAGACATCAAGCATGCCTTATACCTCAACATATAATGTTAGAATATAATTTATTACATTTTAGCAGAAATGACACCACTTGAAATCCAATAAGGGTATGTACTTGGGAGTCAAGGACACCATATAGACACATGGAATGACACTTAGGAGTCAAAGACACCATAGAGAGGACATGTTTCATGATTGGGGCTCGACTCACAATGTGTAAGTCCTAGAAGGTTAATCTTCCCGTGAAGGACCTTTTTTTCCTTTTCAACCATGGTCTATGCCCCTGGACCCATCACGGGTCCCCAAAATGAATTAATCATAGCCATATCCCAATTAGAGGCCAAATATTCCATAGAAAGGTCTTATGTGGTGTTGCAATGCATATTTCACCACACTTGAGCCAAAGAATATTTGTTAAATGACCAAGGATCTTTTTATACTGTCCTAACCATTATCAAGATGCATACACCCATCATTGTTACTAAAAACATTATAATGTCCTTTGGTAAACTATTCATAGTTGAAATATGGCCATGAGATGCAATGCTTTATGGATTTTAGATGTTTTTAATGGAAAATGAGTCTAAGAAGGATTATTTTGGGAATAACCTCATTATTTTGGGAATATGGCCAGACACTTCAATATTTTCCAGCACTTTGTTTAGTGATTGATTCTTGTATTTAAACATTGTTTGTGGTCAGTTTATTGAATCATAATTTAGTTGATTGTTCTTTTATTCTTTCCAGTAAATGAAAAAATGAAAAAGAGCTTTGTTGTAGAAATTTTTGATTTTATGGCACTTTTGTTTCCTTGTTGCAACCACGCCACACAAAAGCACTACCCTTTTTTAGTAATAACAGCCCTAAAAACTTTTTAATAAAATGAAATAGAAACATTTTTCTTTTTTAGGGTACACTACACCAATTAGTTTTGGTTAGGATCTTGAGTTTAAATCACCTTAAACCACTCAAGATCACACATTACGCAAAAATCGTAGTGAGACTATCACAGGTAAACCCATTTCACTCAAAACTTGCCTGGGATCTATGCAGTAGGTCATTGCGAGATCAGATTGTCGGGAATACTCCTCCTACTTTCTGTTCAAGCATACGCCAGGATTGGATTGCGTATTGGGGACTCTTTCGATTTTCGGGCTTAGCTACCCTGCCCACGCTTTCTGATTCGACCGGTGACTGTTCCCCCAGGAGTTTTCGGTGTTGTGGTAGCCTTAGTATATGACTCTAGGTTCATACACAGGTGACAGCAGAGGGTATATCTGCTGTACCTAAGACAGACGTGGGAGGAAATCCCTTGCAGGTCTTTGGGAGGGTGGTTGGGTGATTCCAGCGCTTGCACCCTTAGTCATTGTATTGTGGACCCCGGGTAACTGTCTTTCTTCCTTCGTTGATCTGTTCTGGGCCCTCATCATCCCAGACTCTTCTCCGGAAGGCATCTTTGTTTGCCTGATTTGTATACTTAGGACTTTTTAGTTGGCGTGTTGTTTGCCCCCTAGTTGTAGTGGCCACCAGGTTCTAGTCTGTTATTTTATATTTATAATCACGGAGAATATCACTCAGTCTGGGATTTCACTCAGTTTCATGGGCATGAATATCTAGTTGAGGGGTTCAAGTGCATTTAGATCATATGCTAGAGTCCATATCATGGCATTGGATACCTCCTAGTTGGGATGATTACTACTATATTCCAACTATGTTTATAGACTAGAATTGAATCACATACCTAATACTAACATAATAATATATGCTAGTTATATACTATAATACTTGTAGCGAGCCTTACAGATGTTACTTGTGAGTATGAGAATTGGGCACCCTTGAGATGGATAAGCAAATCATTAATGTGAGAAAATGGGTATCAATTTTTTATAGTCACTTCATTGAGATCATGATAATAAGTAACAAGATGCCATGCACCAGATTCCTTTACAGAAATGAAGAAAGTAGAGGAACCATAAGGAGAGGAGTTAGGTTCTATATGTCTAGAGTTTAAGACATATTGAAGATGTCACTTAATATCAAGAAATTCGTGAGGGGCTAAATGGTATATTGGAGCAATTGGAAGAGAAGATGCTGAGACAAGATCAATAGTGTGCTAGATGAAATGAATGGGGGGAAGGCCAACAGGAGGTGTAAATACATACACAAAATCATCTAACAAGGGATTCATATAGGGTGTGGAAGGATGGGAGTCATTATCAATCTTAACCCATTTAACCACACATAGTGACATGAATTTGTGAAGATTGACATGGAACACATCAACATTGTTGGACAACAAGGAAGGTGAATGGGTTATAGAAGATGTGAGATCACAAGCCTTTCCATCTTTAAAAAATTTACAAGTGTTGTGGTGAGCATCATATAGGGAATGACGAATAATTTGGTAAGGGAACCCAGTAGTAAATATACACAATTGAGAGGAGACACATCACATTCCAAAGTATATTGAAATGCCCCAATGGAAATGGTGATAACATAATGCTCAGTGACATTTATATGAGGAGCATATTTTGTAACCAAACCTGATATGGAGTTTGATGGTCTGTAGTGGGGAGTTGCAGATAGGAGACTAAATATCATGGGAAAATATATTTATTTGGCTACCATTATCCATAATTAGGTTGGTGATTTTAGATTTAATTTGATAATTATGAACAAATAGGAAACCTAGTTGATGTTGGAAGGATTTGTTGTACATGAATGATAGTGTAGGATCTGGGGTGGTGGCATTGGGTAAAAAAATTGGAGGACTCAAAAAATTGGTAGAAGAGTGAGATGAGGTACTAGGAATAGGCTTTGATATGAACAATAATTATAAAAGTTATCTCCAAGTAATTTTTTCCCAAGCAAATAAATAGACCCTTGAGAAATATCAATGACAAAGTGTGAAAATTAGTGTCCAATGTTTAGCTTGGATTTAAGATATGTAGCAATTCCAGTTAAGTTTCATAGATATAGCAGATTAGGAAACAGACGGATCATACCATTATCAAGGACATAATAAATTAAAAAGTCCCTATGTTTTCCTAGGGGATTTGAATATTTACTTTGATAAGTTCCCAGGATTGGATGAAGGCTACCATAAAATGAGAACATTGTTATCTTTCTGTTTAAATGAAAACTTTCATGAGTATGGCTTAACTCTACACAAATAGTTGTTGTGACCTAATAGTTGCTGTGACCTTTTTTTCCTTGGAAAAAGTCGTAATTTTATTTCAAAAAGATGAACAAAATTACATTCTGCACATGTATTAGGATCACTGTGATCCCTACATTGACACATATTTACTGTCCCATATTAATATCAAGTCCAAAGTTCCATACTACTTCAAAACAATGAGTCTGGCTGTTCATACAGTCTGCATTTATCCGATTACAGATAGACTACTGTATCAGACCATCACATAGCTGCTATCTACAGCCGGCATATATCCATACAACTAAACAAAAACTGTTACAGAAATTAAAATAGGCGTCCATCCCTGGTCATCAAAATCTGAGCTATTGCTCAATTCCGTGCCTCTATAGCTTCATGAAATGGTCTGTGGTAATAACTGTAGGTGCCCCCAATAGAGTGAATAGTAATCCTCCAAGTGCCAAGTTCCCAGGATTGGATGAAGGCTACCATAAAATGAGAACATTGTTATCTTTCTGTTTAAATGAAAACTTTCATGAGTATGGCTTAACTCTACACAAATAGTTGTTGTGACCTAATAGTTGCTGTGACCTTTTTTTCCTTGGAAAAAGTCGTAATTTTATTTCAAAAAGATGAACAAAATTACATTCTGCACATGTATTAGGATCACTGTGATCCCTACATTGACACATATTTACTGTCCCATATTAATATCAAGTCCAAAGTTCCATACTACTTCAAAACAATGAGTCCAGCTGTTCATACAGCCCGCATTTATCCGATTACAGATAGACTACTATATCAGACCATCACATAACTGCTATCTACAGCCGGCATATATCCATACAACTAAACAAAAACTGTTACAGAAATTAAAATAGGCGTCCATCCCTGGTCATCAAAATCTGAGCTATTGCTCAATTCCGTGCCTCTATAGCTTCATGAAATGGTCTGTGGTAATAACTGTAGGTGCCCCCAATAGAGTGAATAGTAATCCTCCAAGTTCCAAGTGCTAAATGTTGCTGTGTCGCTTCTTTGGAAAGCTGATCGGCCATCCCATTCCTCTCCCTGCAGACAAGTGTAAATGTAATATGATTAAATGACTGTTTTACTTTTAACCGTATTACCTCCTCCAGTATAGGTATGAGTACCATCACATGACAATGAGTAATCTCCTTTGCCCAGTCAATAACTATCCTGGAGTCGCCAAATATCTGAAGAGATAGACATCCTTGTTCAAGTGCAAATAACAGCAGCAGCCTAAGAGACATAAGTTCAGCATAGTTGTTAGATCCCCTCCCCAAACCAGCCACGATATGAAAGAAATGAGACTTGGTTTTGAAAAGGACTCCACCCCCACCACACTCTGATCGATGGTCAAGAGAAGCACCATCAAAATATGCCCACAGCATGGTTTTATCGATCATTTCCTCACTCACAGGTCGAGTTCTAATCTCTTTGACAGGTGTCTTGTAGTGTTGGATAACAGCCACAGCTTGTGCCACTACAGTCTCCTTCAGAATCCTGCAATCTTGAAATGTGATCTTATTTCTGGTAATCCATATGCCCCATGCGAAAATACAAGGGGAAGCCCGGATGGGAGAGGATTTTTGTAAAGTCCACCACAATTGGAATGCTTCATGGACACTCGCTCCCCACCATCTCACATTTAAATCCAGATATTTGCATATATCAGCCCAAACTGCCTGAGTAAATCGACAATAAACAAATAGATGATTAATGGTCTCTTCCACACAAAGTGGATAGAACCCCGGTCCCTGGAGGAAGCGTTTTTGCAGAATGTCCCAGGTTGGAGCCTTATTTTCCAGAATAGCCCAGAAGAGTAATTTTGCTTTACTCGGACACTTTAACTTCCACGGATATTTCCACCACCACACCAATTCCCTGTTATGTGCTTCCACATTCAGCTGGATATATCCATTCCTTGGGGTGTAAATTCTAGAGGGATGGTGATCCCAGATAAGTTCATCATTCCTATTGGTCAGTCGTATATATGAAAGTCTTAGGATCCGGAGAAAATCCTCCCAAACTCCTTGCATATCTTCAGGAATCTCAAGACGCTGTGCAGAGATCCACCCCTGATGCCAAAGAGTAGATGATCTCGGATCCTCTACATCATCCAGAAAATGGCAACCTCTAGCTGCCAAGAAGTTCCTCAAGTCCACAGGCATGACATGACCTCCCCTACAGCCAACCCAAGGGTCCAGTCCAATACGAGTGAGTCGCCCATTTCCTATCCTCCACACTAATCCAGAGCCGACCAAAGGAAAATGCTGCACCACCGCTTTCCAGACCACAGAGCAATTTGCTTAACTCTACACAAATAAAATCTATTGCTTAAATGCTATAGTACCGTGCTTGGAGATGTGAATCAAATTGCAAGTTAAGTCACCATTTTCTCCTTTATTTTGCAAATAAACCTCAAGTATTTTATTGACTAAATGATCTTGGATATGTTTCTGATGTTCTTTCATATCTGCATACAAAATTATCTCCTTTTCTCCTTTTTGGCTATGGTCTCAAGGTACGTAGTTTCATTATGCAATCTACATCCTATTTGGGTTGCAAAAAGAAGGAATATTGAAAGGAGTCTATGATGTTGAACATGTATTGGAATGAATGTGGGGCAAGTAATGCACTTGAGCCTTGATTTTAGGTTTGATCAATTTCGAAAAACTAGATTTAGTCTTGTACTATTTTCTATTAATAAATTGTCATCAGTTTGCAATGAAGTTAGGTAACACCAACTACAATTGAAGTCACACAATGATCTCATTCTTAGATATGGGTATAGCACCTTATGCATAGTTACTTGACTCTTATGAGCTTGAGTCAAGTCTTCCAAGTTTAATTTGGTCTTGGTTCATATGCACAATTTTGTTGAGTCTAGAGAGCCATAGGATTGTTTGATTATATTTTTCAAAAATATTTTTAAAACACATCCTTTTATCAAAATTTCTTCAAAGTGGCTACTCTCCTGACCCGCCAGTCACGGCGGCAGCGAGGTGAGTTCATCAGGAGCACAAGGGACCCCATCACCACAACCTTAGGAAATTTTTTATTGTGGTGTGTTGTTTGTTCCCTGTTGTTCTAGTGGCCCCTAGGTTAATCACTTAGTATATTTTTGGTGCAATTGTGGAGGACCAACCTCCTCGTAGGGAATTGCAGTTGTACTAATTTTATATCATTTTTCTCATGCAGGCCTCCTTCTGGTTTCTATATTGATTTGGAATATCAATTGTGGAACATTAAGTAAGAAACAAGATGTCAAACATGGATCATGGAGAGAAAAATAAAACATTAAGACAAAAGGATGTAATGTCATATTTTCAAAAACATCAATCCAATCATCCACATCATATTCATGGTTCAAGCTCTCTTGAGCAAGGTATCGGTGAGAGAGATGTCAACACTTTGGAGGATGCATCTGCAAAACATACAATGGATGGTAGAATACATTCCTCTAGTGATCAAAGTGAGGCAAATGCATTTTCATCATAAATTGGTAGCTCAAATGTTGAAGATTTTTCCTTGCAAGGTGACATAGACCATTCACTGAAGAGGAAAAAAGGCCGATGGGACTTCGGGAGACAATTCCAATCTGATTGGGTATCAAAATTCCCATTTATTGAACCGATACCTCCAACAAATAAGAATGAGACCTCACGAGAAGTTAAATGCATTTCATGTAGTTGGAAACTTGGCAAGGTAGTGACATTGCAAATGAAGCTGGACACAATAGAGAAGCATGTTGGGAAGGTGTATGATAAGAAAACTGGAAATGATGAGAAGAAATCTACTGCTAGATGGAAATCTGATAGCCGACATCTCCAATATGAAGAGGACTACAATAAATACTTAATAAATAAGAGAAAACTAGATGAAAGTGGAGGAACCATCACTTCTCAATTTGGAAAGATGATGGAAAAAAAATTTGTTATCGAAGTTGATACAATTAAGCACTGTATTTCACATCCTATCCAATGGTCGTCCTATGACAGATTATCCAAAAATGATTAAATATCTATCTTTTATTCAAGTGCCAAATTTTCCATCTTCTCATTGGTCTTTAACGAGTGGTTGGGAATGGGGAAAATATCTAGCTCAAGTAGAAAAGGATGATATGAAAGAGAAGATTGTGAATGCAACATTTTTGTCACTGTCCTTGGATGAAGTTACAGCTGTTGATAATACTGCATGGATTTGCATGAGCATTTATACGGTCAATTACCATATTAGGAATTCCTATCTACTTGGAATTCATAAAATGAGCAAAATTTCTACAGCAGAAAACATTTATGAACTTGTTATTAATACTTTGAAGGAAACTGGTGGTATGGATCATTCAATGATCGCAAAAAAGTTGGTATGCGTTGGAGCAGATGGGGCATCAGTAATGCAGGGACAAAGGAACGGCCTTTGTGCTAGACTACAACTCTCAGCTTCACCGTATATGATTGGTATTCATTGTATGGCTCACAGAATGAATCTTGCATTTAAAATAGTGAGCAACTTTCCATTGGTTTCAAAAGTTGAATATCTTGTACGTGAGGTTCATGCATACTTTTGTCGGAGTCCCAAACGGTTTTCAGAGTTTAAAAAATTTGCTGACGGTGTTACAAATGGAAACAAACTATTAAAAGATGTTGATACAAGATGGATCTCACTGAAGGGACCAGCTCAAAGACTATTCGATGAATATGCATCCTTGGTAGGGGTGATGTATGAACATCGCCTAAGTGTAGAAAAAGCTCAAACTCTTCTCTTTCTATTAACTGATATAGAGACATATTTAACATTGGCTGGAGTTCTTCCTCTGCTTCATGAAATGAATAGCCTCGTGAAGATGTCTCAGAGTCGCACGATGTATATTGCTGAATACACAAATGCTAGAAAACTAGCATGCCTTGCATTAGATAATTTGTATATGATGCCAGATTCTTTTACAGGTCTAGCATTTACAAATTGGGCTAAGATAATCAATATTGAAAATGATGAAAATTTATTGAAGTTTGATGAAAAAGGGTTTCTATGTATGGCAGTGCGTGGGTATATGGTTCCTTTTTATTATAATGACAAAATAGGAAGAACCACCAAAGAGTGCCCTGTGTCAAGAGAACAATTTGACAATGTTGTGATTTCAGTGAGGCGCAGCTTGATAGAAATTGCAAAATCACTATCATCAGAGATAAGAGAACGATTTCCTCGAGATGAATTGTTGGAGGCCATGTCTGTGGTATACCCTCAATATTGGAACCATCGTCAATGTTCAGAAACTATAAAGGTTGACTTTATAGCTAAAATCAAGATTTTGCAAAGCCATTTTTGTCGAGAGAGAGAGATACAAGGAGAACATATTCAAGGTATTTTAGATGGAAAAAAATTGAAAGATCAAGCCCGATGCTTTGCTGATACAATGTGGGAGCAATTTTCTAAGTTGGATAATGCTCTAGAATATGGTGCAATTACAAAATTGTGGACTACACTCAGTGGTAGTGAATATCTACTGCAACATATGTCAGAGTATTTCAAATTAGTAGATTTATGTCAAACCATGATTTTGGGATCAGTGGAGGATGAGAGAATGTTTAGTGCATTAACATTTTTGAAGTCAAAGTTGAGGAATAAGCTTGATAAAAATGTGGATACATGCTTAAGATTATATGTAACAAAGTATGAGGTTGACAATTTTCCATATGAAAGAGCAGTAGCTCTCTAGCGATCAAATTGTGAAAGAAGGGGAGAAAACAATCTGGCAAATTTATCTAATGAATTTGATATGGAACATAATGTTGTTGAGGATCATAATGACGGCTCATTCGAAGAAGGTCATGTTCAGAGTGCCGAAAATGAGGACCAGTCCCAGAATGTGAATTGGGAAATGGATTTCACCTAAGATTGTATATGATCCAATACACATGAGAGACTCTTGAGTCTTATTTTGGTATAGGTGCTCCATGGACCCTTGCGGGTGATCATTATATGTAAATTTGAGCTAGCATTTTAATTAAAAATAGATTCTACATTGTACTTTTTTGTTATAACATTGATGATATGACATACATTTCCTTGATGCAGTTTATTTTAAGATTGATGTTTTTATATTTATCTTTTACATTGTCTCTTTTTTTATGTGATAGGAAATGACACTGGAATTTGACAAAGCTAGGCCTAGGAGCTATCTCTTCACATAGATAGTGTCCTGACATTGAAGGATAAATAACTAATTTGACTACACTTTCGCTAAGCAAGAATGAGCTCATTCAAGTACATGAAACCATGTTGGTGTTTATCTCAAATATTTTGTGCAAATTTTTATGGTTTGTTTATTGCTTTTATTTGAAACATTTTGTCGATTTGTGGAGTTTGCATGTATTTTGGTTAATTATTGTGTTAGAACCTTGAATGCTTCTAGTTCTCATTTGATGCTTGATTTAACCCTTTGTTGTAGCTTGAATCAATATTAGATTTAGTTGATTTCCATTGATTTAGGGTTCGAGAAAATAAGTTTTTATTACCTTTTATTTGCATGAATTAATTGTCTTCACTTTTTCGATTTGTTTATGCTGATTGTATATTTTCTTTGTAAATACTTATCGTTATTCAGAAAAATAAATGAGCTCTACATAGCTAAGCGAAGAGAAAAATGGTCTATGCACTAGGTTCCTATGCATTGATCATAGGAGACCTATTGGCACGAGACCAACATTCCTCTAGTCCAATTGGCTCAAAATTTTCCTAGCCTCCATGGGCATAATTGGCTAGTGAAGGCCAAAATGATGCATAATGTCTGA
This sequence comes from Larix kaempferi, assembly GCA_027924585.1. Taxonomy (NCBI): domain Eukaryota; kingdom Viridiplantae; phylum Streptophyta; class Pinopsida; order Pinales; family Pinaceae; genus Larix; species Larix kaempferi. The sequence continues at coordinate 538,511 of BSBM01001460.1, read as the reverse complement.
TTCTATTAGTTTATCGGTTTGTCAAGGTCCAAGTCCCCACATGTCATGGAAACTCTAATCAATAGAAAAAAACAATTTGTAATAAAAGCTCTAACATGGGTTATAATAACATCTACACACCAATATCAACAAAAAATACAACATCTACAATCAAAATCAACTACTAGACACTTTTAGATATGGTATCAACAAATGGTATAACATTTAGGTATGGTACTAGTGTTGAGGAATTTAGATGGAAAAAAGTTACATTTTCCAAAAGTATGACACAACAATAAGATAGCCCCCAATAGTCGACACTACAGGATGCCAACAAAATCACTATAATGTTATTCAAAGTATGTGCCAAGAAAAATACTTAAGGAACATGCCTAGCTTAAAACCTATGTACAAACTTGCCTTGAAGTATCAAAAACAGTCTAGGGTAGCCACACAATCTATTGAAGGATAGTCTGTGGGTGCAATTCCTTTGTTGATTTAAGCAATTCAAAAAAGTCATCTCCCAAGACTATTAAAGAAGAAAAAGAAGAAATCTATAATAATTGCAGGGAGGACTACAAATAGATTCTAGAAACTCAAGTAGTAGAGGAAAAAATTGTAAGTAAGAAGAAGATGCAATGCTAACGTCATCAGAGCTATGAATGACAATCTCCACCCGAAGAACCCCTCTGATAATGTTCCTCCCTGCCATGTCCATGTTGAGCACATCTTGAAAGCATTGCATTCAATGAGGCTGTATTTCGCTTTGGCACTTGGCCAAACACTTTATGTGCATCCTCCAAACACCCACATTTAGAATACATGTCTCCAAGATCTACTCGGCTTTGCTTGGATATCAAGGCTTCATTAAGGCCACCACCAGTTGGTATTGAGACCAAAACTTGAAATAGAGCAATTGAACTCAACATTTGAAGAAGCCTTGAACTCATAATTAACAAGCAGACTGTCATTCAATGTGTTTTATAGATCAATGAAAGATTCGCCAAATTTTTACAATATTTTATAATTCAGTGAAATATTCGCCAAATTTTTACAATATTTTATAATTTAGTGAAATATTCGTCAACTTTTTACAATATTTTATAATTCAGTAAAATATTCGCCAAGATTTTACAATATCTTATAATTTAGTGAAAGATTCGCCAAGATTTTACAATATCATATAATAAAATGAAAGATTCGCCAAAAAATTATATATACATATTATATTATTGATAAAATCGCTTTCAAATTTTCCTATATATCGGGGAGATTCGCCAATTTTTTTACCATATAAATTTGGGGGGGGTTCTTAAAATCATCCCTGGGAGGGAGAGAGAGAAATGGAGAGGGGGGGGAATTAGGGGAGTGAGGGAGAGATGGGGATAGAGTGAAGGAAACAGATAGGAAGGGAAGGTTGAGAGAGATAATTTAGGATAAGGAGAGAGGAAGTAAGGATGCTATAGAGGGGGTGAAGGAAAATTAATGGAGGGAGAGGGGGCATGGGGGCTTCACTCAATAAAAAGCTATCATAGCACGTTCGTTCATGGCATATGAAACAATACCCCTAATTTCACTAAATATTGGAAAATACCTTCCAAAATCATTTTTTTAACCCCCTCCCAATATGCCTTCCGAATTTTAAAAAATCTCTATTTTCACTAGATATTGTATGTATCAAATTTTTCATTAACATTTTTTATACCCCTTTATATTTCTACCTAGTATATTGATATGATACCCCTCTTATGACCCCACATGTATTCTACAATGAACCTTGCTTCTTTCAATGTATATTGTGGATGCACATGACTTCACCCACAATGCAATTACTCAACCACATATCATTATGATTTGCAACATCTAATGGTCTAATGAAGAGATAGGAGGTCACTTCTTGTATGTGCCTAGAGCCAATGCACATAGTACAACATTTAGATTGCATGTTGCAGTTCCCCAATCACTGACTAAGCATGTTGTGGGTTAGGTATCCAAGCCCCCAGGGCTTGTAACAAGCTCTAGGAGGCTGACTAAACCTCCCAAGGCCTGTAATAGGCACGAGTGGTTGGGTATTCAAGCCCCCAAGGCCTATCAAGGGCCTATAACAGGCCCTGGAGTCTTAGAGCCTCCCAAGGATATTGGTAACAAATGGCTGAGTGCTATTGGTAACAATTGGTTGTCAATGACCACTGTCTCTCGACTATGATGGACTGGAAACCCACATCACCATGAAACCCCCGGGCCTCAAGCATGCCTAAAGACGTGATTTCCCTGTGTATTGGTAAGCTCGAGCCTTGCCTCAACCCGATTTTTCATCCGGCTGTGATCCTGCCATCTCCATTTGGCGGATATTTGTAAGCCCGCACATATAAAAAAGACCCCAAAGTATTTTTGTATTGTTACATTAAATAAAAAAAACCCTTTGCCCCTTAATATATAAGCAATATCATTTTTAGGTTTTCATGAATATTTAATACTGCAATATGAATGAACGTGGTATTATATTGCCTTCTAGTGAAGCCCCCGTGAGAGGGGGGGAGGGAGGGAGGTAAATATATTGGGGAGGAATGGATATAAGGTGAGAGAGAGAGATGGGGGGGAGGGGTTGGGGAGAGATGCATCCTTGAACCAACATTTGGTATCAAATATTGGTAGACTCGAACTCTCCAACGAGAGCGATCTTATCAATATTTGGTTGAGTGTCGATTGAGTTGTCGTTATGAAAATGGTTGATGAAAGTTGTCTAATCACCTATACTTATATGGTGGATTGTGATTCAGTGTGGTTGGATCCACTAGCGTGATGGGTTAGCCTAAGAAGCAACAAAAATGCCAGGTAAGAGGTATGCTAAAGAAACATGGAGTGCAATGGGTAAACATATATGTGTCTGACAAGCAAATTGGAGCATGTATGTTTCTAGGTACTCTCAGGATAGTGTGAGATCAATGAATAAATTGTTGGTTCGATCAAATGAGGGTCCGTTTTTTTACTATGTTGTTTTTTTTTTCCATTGAAATGTGGTGTGAAGTCAGCAATTGGAAGTCCCATTTCACTTAATACTTCTAAACCTATACCTATTCATCACCTCTTCTTCTCCTAGAACCATGTTCTCAAGCCCCACTCCCCTTCGCCCCTATAACCCATCACGTTCCCCTTCCCTCCTTCAATTTATCTCTCCCCACTTAATAAATCCTCCCAACCCTTTGACCCATCCCCATCCCCTCTCAACTCTTATGCCTAAGGTAAATGTTATGTGCTTAACATCAGGCATGCATTTTATTGGTATAAATCGCGTGCACTTTTTAGCTATAAAAATCGCGTGGATGTTTTAGCTATAAAAATTTTGCACGTGTTTTGTAGAGATAAATTGTGCACGTGCTTTGTATGACACTAGTTTTTTAAGGTGGGAAGGGAAATTTGAATTTAAAAGGAACACACTCTTATTTCTTACCATCTAAACTGATCCTCCTCGCATGTTTGTGTTTCATCCTTATTGAATGTGTGTCTTTGGAGTTAGCTTTAGATTAACCAAATATGTGCTATGGAATATGGTAAGCCACAGCTAATTGGGTATTTCATCCATTTTCTCAATATTCCTATATTTTACCACTCATTACAGTATGCTAGACACAATCATTTTGGTGAATTTTTAGACATGAAATATATTGGGGAGGAGTGGATATAAGGTGAGAGAGAGAGAGAGAGAGAGAGAGAGAGAGCAGGGGGGGTGGAGGGAGAAAGGTGGGGGGAGAGAGAGAGAGAGAGAGAGAGAGAGAGAGAGATGGTTGGGGGGATATAGAGGGGGGGGAGGGGTTGGGGTTGGGGAGAGATGCATCCTTAAACCAACATTTGGTATCAAATATTGGTAGACTCTAACTCTCCAACGAGAGCGATCTTATAAATATTTGGTTGAGTGTTGATTGAGTTGCTGTACTTATGAAAGTGGTTGATGAAAGTTGTCTAGTCACCTATATTTATATGGTGGATTGTGAATCAGTGTGGTCGGATCCATTGGCGTGATGGGTTAGCCTGAGAAGCAACAAAAATGCAAGTTAAGAGGTATGCTAAAGAAAATTGGAGTGCAATGGGTAAACATATATGTGTGTGACAATCAGATTGGAGCAGGTATATTTCTAGGTACTCCCAGGATAATGTGAGATCAATGAATAAATAGTTGATTCGAGCAAATGAGGGTCTGTTTTTTTTTACTGTGTTGTGTTTTTTTTGCCATTGAAATGTGGTGTGAAGTTAGCAATTGGAAGTCCCGTCTCACTTACTACTTCTAAACCTATACATATTCATCACCTCTTCTTCTCCTAATCGTGTTCTCAAGCCCCACTGCCCTTCTCCCCTATAACCCATCATGTTCTCCTTCCCTCATTCAATTTATTTATCCCCACTTGAAATTAATAAATCCTCCCAACCCTTTGACCCATCCCCATCCCCTCTCAACTCTTTTGTCTAAGGTAAATTTGACTTGCTTAACATTAGGCATGCATTTTATTGGTATAAACTGCGTGCACGTTTTAGCTATAAAAATCGCTTATATGTTTTAGCTATAAAAATCATGCACATGTTTTGTAGAGCTAAATTGCACACGTGTTTTGTACGACGCTAAATTTTTTAAGGTGGGAAGGGAAATTTGAATTTAAAAGGAACACACTCTTGTTCCTTACCATCTAAACTGAGCCTCCTCACATGTTTGTGTGTCATCCTTATTCAATGTGTCTCTTTGGAGTTAGCTTTAGATTAACCAAATATGTGCTATGGAATATGGTAAACCACAGCTAATTGGGTATTTCATCCATTTTCTCAATATTCCTATGTTTTACCACTCGTTACAGTATGCTAGACACAATCATTTTGGTGAATTTTTAGACATGGATAGCATTGTTTTTATAGATTCCAAATGTGTAATTTAAAAAAAAATGATTATTTTTTCTATTTTTCTTGTGTCATAATGCCTCAGCTAAAAAAACACAGTATTAGTGTTTATTCCATAACTTTTTCACTTCTCAAGCATTTAAAAAAAATTGTATGTTGCACTACTAGACACCAACCTCTACTTGCTATAAAAAAAACCATTTCATGATCATTGCATTAAGACCTTCAAAAGTTTCACCTGCACTTGATGTATTGTTTTCGAGGTTTGATCATTTAAATAAAAAAAAATTAATTACTAAATTTATTTTGAAAAAATAGTGATGCGGTAGTACTATTTGTTCTATATATGTCTACCAATTTGTGTAGGTTGATTCCATCATTTAAGCACTCAAAGGCTACACCCACACAAACATATACCTTATCATTTGCCAAAAAAATAAAATGTAATTGTTGGAAAAGATCAAAGTTGAGATAGTTATGAATATTTTCAATTGATAAAATTTGTATATTCGAAAACATGATTCAATTTCCTACATTTAATATTTTTTACTCAAAGCAAGATTTTTTGTGTAAGTATCTCAAATTATCCATGTAAGTTGATGGATGTTTGTTTTTTGGTTTTCTATTGCATCTAGCACATCAAAAGAGACCCTCATTAGCTTGCACCATTCGTTTAGTGCATCATGGTTGACTATGGTTGCATCACAATTAACTATGGTTGACTTTGGTTAACCATGGTTGACTATGTTTAACCATGGTTGACGACATCTCATTGTTGACCACATTTTACTTTGATTAACCAAGGTTGACTTTAGTAGACAATGGTTGACTTTGGTTAGTTATGGAAGACCATTTTAGACCATCATTAACCATGGTTGACATAACTAGGGGAACCATGGGCAACCATTGTTAGACCATGATATACAATGTTTGACCATGGTTAGACCATTGTTGACCATGGTTGATGAAGGGTGTCAAATGATGGTTGACTATGTTTGACCATATTAAACCATGTTTGACCATTGTTTGGGCATGGTTTAGTTTACTGCATCATGGTTAAAAATGGTAAACTTTGATTAACCATGGTTTACTACGGTTAACAATGATAAACTTTGATTAACGATGGCTTACTATGGTTGTAGCATAGTTGACTATGGCTGACTTTAGTTGACCATGGTTGAATATGTTTAACCACGGTTGACCACATCTCATCATTGACCATGTTTGACTTTGGTTAACCATGGTTAAATTATTATTGACCATTGATTGGGAATGGTTGACTTTAAACAATTTAAACTTTATTACATGGTTGACATTAAACTAAAGTTGACTTTAAACTAAGTTTAACTATATTAAACCATTGTTTACCATTGTTTTGGCATGGTTGAATTTAGTGCATCATGGTTGAATATGGTTGAATTTAGTGCATCATGGTTGCTTATGGTTTCATCATGGTTTACTATGGTTGACTTTGGTTGACCATGGTTAACTTTGGTTAACCATGGTTTACTATGGTTAATGTTGCTAAACCACGGTTGACATTAGCGAACCAAGGTTGACTTTGGTTAGTTATGGAAGACCATTGTGGACCATGGTTAACATAACTAGGAAAACCATGGCCAACCATTGTTAGACCATGGTTTATATTGTTTGACCATGGTTAGACCATTTCTAACCATGGTCTAAAATGGGCCTCCTAAGGAAAATAATAAAAAAATCCACATCACACTATAAATACGCCATGTCACATTAATTTAAAGTTGTTATTAGTGATAGTCAACCTATAAATATGCCATGTCACATTAATTTAAAGTTGTTATTAGTGATGGTCAACCTATATTATCTCATTAATGGTAGTTGACAAGTATGTTGGGTTAGTAAAGAGTTAAGAGATGACACTTGAAAATATTAATGAAAAGTTTATATTCTTGTACACACAATAAATGATACAGTGATAGAAAAATTAATTTTATATTATAAGTTATTTATTTATTTTTATAAATATACCACTACTTTTTTCAATATTTAATAAAATGTAAAAAAAAAATTAATAAAATTACACTATTAAAAAAAAATAATAATATCACTATTATTATTTAATATAAATTTTATATTAAATATTAAATATTTTAAAATTATATTTTATATAACTTTGTTTAATATAATGTTGATTTTATATATAAACCATAGAAAATTTTAAAAAAATCCATATAATAATTATCATTTTATTTGATTAAAAATCATATATTAAGTTATATATATATATAATATATTTAATAATTTAAAAAATCATATAATAAGATTATTATTTTGTTTTATCTTTAATAATAAATTTATAAAAATTCTAAACAATAGAAAATTAAAAAACATCCATATAATAATTAGCCTTTTATTTTATCCAAAATTATATAATTATCATTTTATTTTATAAAAAATCATATATTTATATATTTATTTTATATATAATATTTTAAGAAATTATATAAGATGATTGTTATTTTATTTTATGTTTAATAATTTGATATTAATATATTAAATTGTAATTATTATAGTTTTTTAAAAAAATGTGAGAAAGCATGGATATTTTGGTTTACCCTTTGAATGAAATTTGTCGCAATTGAAGATTTTAGGATGAAAATTTGTGGTTAATGAAATTTCATGATGAAAATTTGCCGTGAAATTTTTAAGTGTAATTGTTATGCTCGGATAAAAAGAGGAAAAATAAATGTAAGTGTAATTCTTAAATGTAATTGTTATGCTCCGAGAAAAAAGAGGAAAAATAAACGAAAAGTATGAGGATGAAAGCGGCAACGGAGATATGGAGGAAAATTCATCGAATGGCTAGGAGTTTTGTAGCGGTAACGGAGATATTTTGTTTAGCCCTTAAAAATGGAGAAGGGAGAAGAATTAACTGTGACTGGTTTTGCAATGAATCAAGTTTTGGTGGGAATGAACCAAATTTTGGTGGGAATAGTTTTATTAGGTCAAAATTTGCCCACGATTAGACCAGAAACACAGAGGAGGAGAAATATAGTCGAATGGTGAGGAATTTTTTTAGCGGGAACAGAGATATTTTGTTTAGCCCAAAAAATGGAGAAGAATTAACTGCGATTGGTTTTGCAATGAACCGAATTTTGGTGGAAATAGTTGGATTTAGGTCTCCCTCCCTATGATGCATTCATTTTGGAATTCATGTGTCAATCTATGAATGTGTATCCATAATCTGATATCATATAATAATGGAAGTTATGGGAATCTAAACTCGTAATAAGGGTGATATTGGTTCCATACGAATGTCATATATTAGGGATATGTAGTAATCAAACACCTCGATAGAGCTTGTACATGGAAATGGAATAGGTCATATATGGTATTCATACAAGTACTATCATATAGGATAAAACAATTGGATCTAAATAGTGGAGAGCAACATATATTGATTGTTGAGTCAATTATAGATATATGTTTATTAGTGAATAGTACTCTAGAATGAAGAACATGGAAGCAGTTGTCTGATATATTTCTGCAACTGGAATGAATATGAGAGGTAGTTATTGACTAGATCCTTAGTCGAAGCTTCCGAGATTAGGACCCTGGTTGTTGTTGATTTGCTGCCTAACATTTGTTCTTGCAAAGTGGCATTGGCAACTAAATGTGAGTTTGTTGCTTGATATATTTTTTTACAAACTAGCACTAGCAGCTAATTGGGAAGTTGTTTGGCATTCTTTCTCAAGGACAAGCAGTTAAGTGGGAAATTAGAACTCTCGATGATAATGCAGTCTCATATGTTACAATCAAATATAGAATTGAGACATCGAGTTATGGAAATAGGATTAGGGGTACATAAGCAATCATTGCTAACATGCACACAAGGTTTGGCATCTCAATAATGGGTATTTATGCCTACCAAGACAAGCTCAAAACAAATATGTTATAGGATTAGGGCTAAATATGATTGTTATAAATACTTCTATATAGTAATTGATTTTTGTTTGTAATTTTGGAACTTTGATCTATATCTCCATACTAGTCTCCTATAGGATGATGACAACTTTGAGAATGTTTGTACTCCAAAGAAGGGTCTCCGTCATACATATGGCAATAAAAATTGATTCCTCTCTTTAAGCATTTTGACTGAGTAAAGATAGAATGGATACAAAAGGTATAACTGATTATACTTGTGATGTTTTATTGTTTCTTTCAATATGCAACAAAAGAGGACATGCCAAGAGCATACCCATCATTTATATATTCCTTGATTGTTACTTGGATGAGGGGCGGTTCACCAGAGAATTATGATGGGTTGCACAAATGTTCTATTTTTTTCTCTTAATTCTGATCATTGTATCAAGACACAGTACTAGAGGGAAAAAAACTTTTTCCTTGGAGGCATAAATGAGTTGGATTATTTTCACGGTTGTTTATGCATTGATAGTGTGTGTTATCGATCAAATTAGCACTTCTTCGTCCGTGACCACATTGCCCTGTCGGTCACACAAAAAGATACTATGGTTGGGAGATCTTGTTTGACTTTAGATGACTTAGAGTTGAACCTTGCAGTCCTTTCCTCAAAACATATTTTTTTCTTCCTATTTTAGAGCATAACCGCAACTCTTATGCTTGCCAACACACGGGTTAGCCACGAGTGTTTACACTCGAAACCCACAGGTATCTTTTGAAAAGTTGCATCCGCTAGCAACAAGTTAGGGTAGTCGTGAGTCACTCACAGGTTGTCTTATGTCATAGTTGCGGGTATCTTAAGAAATCTCAAAAAAATATAAAAACACTAACTATGGATTAGTTTTGGGAGTTATTGCAACTTCCTCAACTACCTATGCCAACCACCCTTCGAACTTATCCTCCTATTCTTGCCATAAATACAAGGGGGGGGCCTTGGAGAAGGAGAGCCAACTTTTGGTAATGTAATGCTGGAGGAATTCTTACTCAAGAGAGAGGAGCAAGAACTCAGGGTCTGGTTATGACGGTGCTTGTTGCATGCAGGTATAATTTATGTACTTTCTCTATGCATTAATAAAGATCATATATTCTTCATTTCCCAAATATCGTTTGTTCTTCTCGGTTTCAAACCTGATTACAATTTGATGTTTTATGTTATCATAAATATCAATCATTTTATTTGTAGTCAAACTGGTTTGAGGAAGGTTTGAAGTTGTTTTGCAGGTTGTTGCATTGAAGAGCAAGGAATGTTGATGTATTTCTAACTTCGGAAGATATTCACTTGTATATTGCATGTATTACATTTGTGCTTTATTGTATCCCCAATGGAGATGTATTATTCCTCCGGTTGGAAGTATCGTCATTTGTATTTGCAAGTGTCGCAAGTATTATTGTAAGTGTCACAACTTATATATGATGGGTTATTAGACCACCTTAGAGGGGTCAGCCCGGTGTGGGTTAAAGGGTTATTAGACCACCCTAGTGGGGTCGGCCCAGTGACAAGTGGTAATGGGTTATTAGACTCTCCTAAGGGAGGTCGTCCCAGTTAGAGTAAAAGGCAAGCCAAGTCATTGTATAAATAGAGAGTGTGACTCTCTCATTTATTCATTCACTCACTCACTCACTTCGCATTAGTGACAGAGAGGAGAAGTGCACACAAGTGGAGGAGGAGCAACTGCTAGGAAACTATCTCTTGTTGTGGGGTTTGATGTTTGTGATCTTTGTATTGGTGCTTATTCTATCTCTGAGGAAGTTGCGGGGTTTTTCACCTTCTTCGTTTTCCCCGGTGAAATGCTTTATGTCTCTTGTCTATTGTCTCTTATGATTGATATGTTGTACATGTTGTTCTTTCAGTCAAAGATCCTAGATCATATTGAATTAAATGATGAAAAACTAACATGGTATCAAAGCTAGCCTGGAGGAAGGAATTGTATGGCATTTATGACACTTGTTGCACTTGCAACAAATTATAAGCTAGGGCTTGGTATAGAAAAAACCAGTCATCGTGGCACTTTTGCTATAAATCAGTTTTGGAGAAGTTTCAGGGTCTAAAACTTTTACAGGTTGAAGATGAAATCTTCATGTACCTTGTGTTACAAGATCATCCTCATATTCATTGTACTTTGTGAGATATGATTCGTATAAGTTAGGGTTTCCACCTCTTCCAAAATGCATCCCTAAACAGGTGACCTAGGAAAAAAGGTCATATCTCGGGATAGGAAGCTCCAAATGGAATTCCGTAAAAAGTGTGAGTTAGGTCATGGACTTTAGTTTCACGGGTCCTCTTTTCATAGGTCGAAGTTGAAACAGTGACACTTGGCACTCTGTACACGTTTGCTATGTTGTTTCTTCCCATAAACAGGTCATGTTGCGACACTTGGCATATATCTCTAATGGAAAATCCATTTGAGGTCAGATCTATGGGGTTGGAAAGATGACAGGGAATTCTACCATAGGCCGAAGTTTCAGAACCTGAGGATCCAAAATTTTAGAGTTGTATCAGAAACAATATGGCATATATTTCTATCAAAACAGAGTTGGATTCTTGGCTTGTCACTGCTGCGGGAAATTAGGGTTTCTGCAAAAGTTGAAATTTTTGGAATCTGAGACTACAGCTGGATACTCCTCATGAAAATTGAAATTTAGAGACCAAGATCAAATTTTTTGGTTGGGTAGAACCCTGGGCTCTATCAAACCCTAGTTCGAGATTTTGACCACAAAACCGGAATTTGACAGAAGGTGCAGATCCGAAACTTTCAAAGTCAATTTTGAGGGGTCAAATTTTGGAGATTTCAAAATCGAAGTATACCATCTTGATTATCTTATCAAGGTGCATTTTTTCATCCAATCAGAAGTTTTAAATTCAAAGTTTGAATTTTTAGGGTTTCTCTGACAAACCCTAATCCAACCCCAAATCTAGCTTCAACAAATCAAAGTGGATTGGGTTAATCCTAGAAGAGAATGAATTGACACCTACATAAGTGAAGAAGTTCCAGTTCCAGAGGGACATGAGGCTAAGGCCTTACATAAGAAGACTACAAGCAATCCCGACAGGTATGACTTGAGGAGATACATGTATGTTTTGAAATCTGTTCATGATTAAGTTTATAATATGTTTGTCTTCATATTATTTAGGTTAGTAACAATCTTGATTAATTCTAGACTTGTCTTATCACCCTAGTAAAATTATGAATGCATGTGAATGATAGAACACATTTATTGATTAGGGTTATGACACTTATGATTGTACTAATGCACTGTGGTGTTGTATGAGGATGATGTTGTCCGCTAACATAAAAGGTACATCAAGAAAGACAAATCAAGTACTAGATCAAGAACATATGACCATGGTGACATGAAGAAAAAGACTCATCCACAGTCATGGATCACATGGAAGCTCTACTTACAAGGTATGTATAATTTGGTTCTACAATGGTTAACTTATGAGATATGCAGGTTACTAGCACAAGTCATTGAAGAGAACAAGAAGACATTATGTGGGTATGTTAGACATGACTAGAAAGCATGATAATCCAGGTATGTTTTTCCTATATCAAGTTAGAATCCTACCTTGTGTTAGGATGTTATATAAGTATACTTGGTATGATTGATAATTCATGAAGTTATAAGTTTGGGCAATCATGGGTTTATGCATACTATGCTTCTTAGTTTGATTAATTATATGACAAACTAGAAGATTCCTATGGTCAAATAAAAATATGCATGAGTAAAAGAAGTCCTCCCTGAAACCTTGAATACTAATGCTTGTGTATGAAATGATCATGACCATACATGATTAATATTATTTAGAATCATTATTTTTTGATAAGTATTGAGATTATACTAATGCATGTATGATTATGTATGAGATATTAAGGATGACACAATGATGACACTAGTGCACACTTAAGCATGCATAATGGTCCATGATGGATAGAAGTTCAAAGACATATAATCATGATGATATCATAAAGGAAGCAAATATTAAGAGGGAGCACACTCTAGGAAGCAAAGATCAAGAGGGAGCACACTCTAGGAAGCAAAGATCAAGAGGGAGCACACTCTAGTTGTTCCTGCAAGGAAGCAAAGATCAAGAGGGAGCACACTCCAGTAGTTCCTGCAAGGAAGCAAAGATTGAGAGGGAGTCCACCCAACAACCAAACAAAGATAAGTATTTGAATTGTTATTTATTATATATTTGATTACTTTTCATGTACATGCTTATGTTCCTAGATTTAGGATGTATATTATGCATATTAGAAAAGTTTCATTAATGAACAAGATACTACTAATATGCAAGTAATGGGTAAGTGGCCTATGGTACTGTACAACATTCCATTGCTACTTATCTATAATGAAACCTCTTTGTTGACACCTTGGGAGTTGTGCACACTCTTAACAAATGTTCTGGTAGAGATGGAAGGCATCTTTAAAGTTACGGGATATGGAGAAATGTTGTATTGAAGCATTGGCTAAGATAATTGCATGACTGTATGACATACATTCTTATGTGTAAGAATTTGTTTTTGAAAAACTATGAGAAGTTTCTAATCATGCAATTAAATTTGACTTGTAGGAAAGATCATGTACAATCACCTACAAAAGAAGGACAACGAATTTATTCCAACGATGAATTTCAAGAAAACTACCTATTGAAGATATTGAAGAATCTGAAGTTCCCAAGATCAGGGATGCAGTAATGGAAGGATGCCATAATCGAGGAATACCAATCGATCATGAATAATGATGTTTGGGATGTGGTCCCAAGACCAGAAGGGAAGTCTGTTGTGACTTCCAAGTAGATCTACAAGATCAAGCATGCTGCAAATAGTAGCATAGAGAAATACAAGGCAAGTGATGACGTGGAAGATACACCAGATGGTCAAGACAACTTTCTTGAATGGTGTAGTCAAAGAGGAAGTGGAGCAGCCACTTGGATTTGAGACACATGACAAGGAGTCACATGTGTGCAAATTGAATAAATCCTTGTGTGGTTTGAAAACAAGCACCCAGGACATGGTACGGAAGGATAGACAGCTTCCTGACTAGTTTAGGCTTTAACAAGAGTAAAGCAGATTCCAACCTTTACTACAAGGTTGAGAAAGGCAATCCAGTGATACTCCTGGTGTATGTAGATGACCTGTTTGTGATAGGCAAGATTGGGTTGATTGTTGATACAAAGAGGAAGCTTGCTTCCGAGTTCGAGATGAAGGACTTGCGTATGATGCATTACTTTCTAAGTATGGAGATGTGGCAGAGTGCAGATGGAATCTTCCTTGGACAAGGGAAGTATGCAGTAGAGATCCTGAAGTAGTTCGGGATGATGGACTACAAGGCCATGGCCACACCTATGGCATCGAACCTGAAGCTATTGAGTGATGCTTCATCAGGATCGGTTGATGCCACAATGTATCGTCAGATGATTGGGTCCTTGATGTACCTGACGAACATGAGACTAGATATTTGCTTTGTGGTGAACACCTTGATCCAGGTCCTGACGGATCCTAGACATGTTCACCTGATTGCTGTAAAGCATATTCTAAGGTACCTGAAGGGTACGGTTGATTATGGGCTCAAGTATGATGCGAATCAAAAGTTTAACCTGAAGGGTTATGTTGATTCAGATTGGGCAGGCAGTGCTGCAGATAGGAAGAGCACTTCGGGTGCTACTTCAGTATGGGATCAGGTGTGATCTCTTGGTTTAGCAGGAAGCAATCCTACGTAGCACTGAGTACAGCCGAAGCAGAGTATGTCACATCTTGTTCGTCCAGTTGTGAGACAGTATGGCTAAGGAAGCTACTGTCTGATTTATTTGATCTCCAGTTGGATGCTACTTGTATATATTGTGACAACTAGACTTGTGTGAATTTGTTATAGAACCCGCTGTTCCATGACAAGTCAAAGCATATCAAGATCAAATATCACTATATTATGGATGTGGTGCAGAGAGGAGCAGTGAAGCTCCAGTATGGTGCGACAGATGAGCAGATTGCAAATGTGTTGACCAAACCACTAGCCAGAGTGAAATCTGAGTACTTCAGAGAGAGGCTTGGTGTTCTTCAGATAGAAGATACTTCAAGGAGGAAGTGATGGGACACATTTGCAAGAGACATTCCAAGCATGGTGGTAGGAGGATCCTTCCCATGGCTATGGATATAAGTGATGTGTGATGAGCATCAGGATGATGCTCCGGATGATGTTCTACATGATGATTAAGAGGATCATATGTGATGATATGCATCAGGACGATGCTATGATGATGATCAAGTTGATCATGTGTGATGAGAATCAGGACGATGCTCCAGATGATATGCATCAAGACCATGCTATGATGATGATCAGGACGATCATATGTGATGAGCACCAGGTCGATGTTCCAGATTTTGTGCATCAAGAGGATGTACTGTATGATGATGATCAGTATGATCATGAACATCAGGATGATGCTCCATGCGAAGAAGACGATCAATGGGATCATGAGTATCAGGATGATACTTCGTGGTTGTGGACAGGTTGTGCAGTTGCATAGAAAAGATCCTGGAGATTCGGACAGGTTGTGCTAGGCACAAAAAAGATCCTGGGATGCTCTTTAGAGATTTTGCAGGATGCAAGATACTCTTTTAAGGTTTTGCAAGGGTCACATAGAAAAGATCCTAGACATCCGGACAGGTTGTGCTAGGCACGGAAAATATCCCTGGATGCTCTTTAGAGATATTGCAGGATGCAAGATACTCTTTTAAGGTTTTGCGAGTTCACACGTAAAAGATCCTAGAGATCTGGACAGTTTGTGCTAGGCACGGAAAAGATCCTGGGATGCTCTTTAGAGATCTTGCAGGTTGCAAGATACTCTTTTAAGGTTTTGTGAAGGTCACATGTAAAATATCCTGGGAGATCCGATAGGTTGAGCAGTAAGCTCGTAAAATTCCTGGGATGCTCTTTCGAGGTTTTGTTGACACACGTAATCAACCCTGAGGATTCCACAGGATGGCCAGATATGATGAAGACCTACAAGAGGCTAGGCCTACAACCAACATCAAAAAGGGTTGGCTCTGTAGAACTTCCTATGATGAGAATAATTGAGAGATAGCACTAGTGATCGAGATGACAAGTACAACAGTAGTGACGATGATGCTCCATGATCCAGTGACGATGATCCAGCTCCAATATTGAATACTTGTGCCTAAATGTATTGATGACTTATGTCAAGAGAATACCTTCCTAGTTAAGAGGGAGTGTTGATGTATTTGTAACTTCGGAATATATTCACTTGTATATTGTATGTATTATATTTGTACTTTATTGTATCCCCAACAGAGATGTATTATTCCTCCGGTTGGAAGTATCGTCATTTGTATTTGCAAGTGTTGCAAGTATTATTGTAAATGTCACAACTTATATATGATGGGTTACTAGACCACCTTAGAGGGGTCAGCC
This sequence comes from Larix kaempferi, assembly GCA_027924585.1. Classification (NCBI taxonomy): domain Eukaryota; kingdom Viridiplantae; phylum Streptophyta; class Pinopsida; order Pinales; family Pinaceae; genus Larix; species Larix kaempferi. Next base: position 522,257 of record BSBM01001460.1, on the reverse strand, counting down.
CAATGTGGGTTAAAGGGTTATTAGACCACCCTAGTGGGGTCGTCCAAGTGACAAGTGGTAATGGGTTATTAGACTCTCCTAAGGGAGGTCATCCCAGTTAGAGTAAAAGGAAAGTCAAGTCATTGTATAAATAGAGAGTGTGACTCTCTCATTTATTCATTCACTCACTCACTCACTTCGCATTAGTGAGAGAGAGGAGGAGTGTGCACAAGTGGAGGAGGAGCAACTGCTAGGAGACTATCTCTTGTTGTGGGGTTTGATCTTTGTGATATTTGTATTGGTGCTTATTCTAGCTCTGAGGCAGTTGTGGGGTTTTTCACCTTCTTGGTTTTCCCTGGTGAAATGCTTTGTGTCTCTTGTCTCTTGTCTCTCATGCTTGATATGTTGTACATGTTGTTCTTTCAGTCAAAGATCCTACATCATATTGAATTAAATGATGAAAAACTAACAAGGAAGAGACACTACAACAAATTACCCTTTTGGGGGCGGTTTTATCTTGCGGCGGTTTTGCTAAACCCGCCCCCAAAGTCTTTTTAGGTCTTTGGGGTTGGTCCTAACAAACCCCCCCCAAAAGTAATGAAAATTGGACTTTTGGGGGCATTTTTTACTGAGCCGCCCCCAAAAGTCCAATTCTGAGGACTTTTGGGGGGGGGGGGGTTTGGAAAGACCCCCCTAAAGGTCCTTTGCAAGGCGGTCGTTAGAAACGCCCCCCCAAAAGTCCTAAGAATTGGACTTTTGGGGACGGTTGAACGAAATCCGCCCCCAAATGTCATGTTGATTTGGCATTTAGAGGCGGTTGGTTTAAGGCCGCGCCCAAAAATGTTGAGAATTTGGACTTGTGTAGGCAGTTGTGACAAAGTCGCCCTCAAAAGTCCAATTTTCATGACTTTTTTGGGGGAGGCTTGAAAGACCCCCCCTAAAGGTCCTTTTCAAGGAAGCTATGAAAAAAAACCCCCTTGAAAGTCATAAGAATTTGGACATTTGGGGGCAGTGGTTCTAAAGCCGCCCTCAAAATTCCATTTGTCAAGACTTTTTGGGGGGGGGGGATGAAATACCCCCCCTGAATGTCCTTTTCAAGGTGGTTGTTAAAAAAACCCCTTAAAGTCATGAAAATTTAGACGTTTGGGGGTGGTGGTTAGAAAGCCACCCTCAAAAGTAGTGGGTTTCCCTTGGGTACCGGCATATGTCCCCATAAATTTCATAGTGAACCCATATGGCCTAAGACATGAGCTATTTTCCTTATACCATGGCCTAGGAGTTCGCCACTTATATATGGGGATTGTTATTGTTGAATATGGTTGTCATTGATGTCAAAGGAGTTCAGTAATGACAAAGAAATAACCAAGGACATAATGGCAAGGCAAACTCAGTGAAAGACAAAGGAATAACAAAGGAAGTGATGGCATGTCTTGTATGATGATGTGGCATGTGTGATGAGCCTAGAAAGACACATGATGGTGTTATGGTGCTATCATAAGCTATCATGAAGTCATTGTTGCAATCTGGCATCAATTATGTAAAATATTGGCATGTTGGAGAAATTCTGGAAATTGACTACGTGTTGGAAAATTGATCCAAGTGACCTCAGGAAAATGCCCGCCAAACCTCATAAGAGAATGATAAAAAGTATCTATAACTATCAAGCTATAGCTTGTTTAAGAGGCTATCTTACCATGGTCTCAATTCTCAAAATGTATGTTTAATGACAAAGTTATAGATCTGACAAAATAGGGTTTCAGGCTGTTTTGCACTAGTGCTAGTAAAACTACCTAAGTGGCCTCAGGAAAATGCATGCCATAATTCATAGGTTAAGGAAAATGCCCGCCCCATATTGTTAGGCTGTAGCTTGTTGATCTTTCTACCTGAATATGGTCTCATTTTTTCTTGAGAGTGTATGAGGAGGAATTTATGGGTCTTCCAAAAAAGTGTTTCAAGCAGGTTTGCCCCAGTCCAGTAAAATGCACAAATTTTCCAAGTATAAAATTACTGGTAAAAATGCCTGTTCACTAAAATGCCCACCATTTCCTATGGTTGATGCCTTGAAATATTTTGAGAGTATGGGTCTCTATAATGTCGATTGGTGCATCCAACCATATCATTGGTTTGTCCAAAGAGTCTCTGTAGGTGAGGATATTAATCTGCCAAAAGTGCCTCCTAGCTTGATTTGCGCTGCTCCAGAAAAATCCTCATCGAGGAGAGAGAAAGAAGCTTCAAAGGATTAAATTGGTCTAGATGAAATCACCTTGTTGGCCTCTATCCATTGGGTGTCTCAGACTTCCAATTTGATGAAAATAAAAATCTCATGTTACCCTAGGGTTTGACAACTTTTTGTCTAAGTGTTGAATTAGTAGTTTAAAAAGCTAGTTTCAAATGCCCGCCAGATGATGTGTGTGTATCAACAAATTTAAAGGGTGACATGGATCTGTTCCTTGTTGAAGTGGTTATCTAGCCATGCTTTCTGGTTTCCTTATGATGTTCACACGTGCAAGAAATTAACCTGCCAAACAGAGAAAAAAACGTTTTTTGCATATTAAGAACAAAAGAAATTTTGCCAAGTGTTAATAAATTTGGCTAAGTAGCCTTGCAAAAATGCCCTTCGTACCTCATAGGAGAGTGATAAAAATTATCTAAAAATATCATGCTATAGATTGTTGAACAAGCTATCTTACCATGGTATCAGTTCTCAAAGAGGGTGTTTGATGACAAAGTTAAAGGCCTGCCAAAACAGGGTTTCAGGTTGTTTTTTCACCAATGGTAGTAAAACTGCCTAAGTCGTCTCAGGAAAATGCCCTCCATAATTCATAGGTTCATGTAAATTCCTGCCCCATAGTGTCAATTTGTAGCTTCTTGATTTTTCTACCTGACCATGGTCTCGTCTTGTCTTCAGAGTGTGTGAGGAGGAAGTTATGGGTCTTCCAAAACAGTGTCTCAGGTAGATGGCTCTTGTCTAGGAAAATGGAAAAATTGTCCAAGTATAAAATTACTGGTAAAAATTCCTGAGTGACCTCAGTAAAATGCCTGCCATTTCTAGTGGTTGATGTCTTAAAATATTTTGAGGGTATGGGTCTCTAGAATGTCGATTGGTGCATCCAACCATATAATTGGTTTGTCCAAAGAGTCTCTGTAGGTGAGGATATTGATCTGCCAAAAGTGCCTCCTAGCTTGATTTGCACTGCTCCAGAAAAATGCCTATCGAGGAGAGAGAAAGAAACTTCAAAGGATGAAATTAGTCTGGATGGAATCACCTTGTTGGCCTCACACTTCCAATTTGATTAAAATAAAAATCTCATGTTACCCTAGGGTTTGACAATTTCTTGTCAAGTGTTGAATTGGTAGTTTAAAAAGCTAGTTTCAAATGTCCGCCAGATAATGTGTGTGTATCAAAAAATTTAAAGGGTGACATGGATCTATTCCTTGTTGAAGTGGTTATCCATCCATGCTTGTAATTTGCCTTATGATCGTCACATGTGCAAGAAATTAACCTGCCAAGGGAGAAAAAAACTTGGTTGCGGCATATTAAGAACAAAAGAAATTTGGCTAAGTGTTAAGAAATTTATCTAAGTAGCCTTGGGAAAATGCCCTCTGTAACTCATAGGAGAGTGATAAAAATTATCTAAAAATATCATGCTATAGCTTGTTGAAGAGGCTATCTTACCATGGTATCAGTTCTCAAAGAGGGTGTTTGATGACAAAGTTAAAGGCCTGCCAAAATAGGGTTTCAGGTTGTTTTTGCACCAGTGGTAGTAAAACTGCCTAAGTGGCCTCAAAAAAATGTCCGCCATAATTCATAAGTTCGGGTAAATTCCCACCCCATAGTGTCAGGATGTAGCTTCGTGATTTGTCTACCTGACCATGGTCTCAGGTTCTCTTGAGAGTGTCTGAGGAGGAACTTATGGGTCTTCCAAAACAATGCTTCAGGAAGATTTCTCTATTCTAGGAAAATGCAAAAATTGTCCAAGTATAAAATTACTAGTAAAAATTCCTGAGTGACCTCAGTAAAATGCCCGCCATTTCATCATGTGGTTGATGTCTTCAAATATTTAGAGAGTATGGGTCTCTATAATTTCGATTGGTGCATTCAACCATATCATTTATTTTTCCAAAGAGTCTCTGTAGGTGAGGATATTGATCTTCCAAAAGTGCCTCCTAGCTTGATTTGCACTACTCTGAAAAAATGCCCGCCGAGGAGAGAGAAAGAAGCTTCAAAGGATGAAATTGGTCTGGATTGAATCACCTTATTGGCCTCTATCCATTGGGTGTCTCACACTTCCTATTTGATGAAAATAAAAATCTCATGTTACACTAGGGTTTGACAATGTTTTGTCCAAGTGTTGAATTAGTAGTTTAAAAAGCTAGTTTCAAATGCCCGCCAGATGATGTGTGTGTATCAAAAAATTTAAAGGGTGACATGGATCTATTCCTTGTTGAAGTGGTTATCCAGCCATGGTTTCATTTTTCCTTATGATGGTCACATGCGCAATAAATTAAACTTCCAAAGGGAGAAAAATAATTGTTTTGCATATTAAGAACAAATAAAATTTGCTAAATAGCCTTGGGAAAATGCCCGTCGTACCTCATAGGAGAGTGATAAAAATTATCTGAAAATATCATGCTATAGCTTGTTGAAGAGGCTATCTTACCATGGTATCAGTTCTCAAAACGGGTGTTTGATGACAAAGTTAAAGGCCTTCCAAAACAGGGTTCCAGGTTGTTTTTGCACCAATGATAGTAAAACTGCCTATGTGGCCTCAGGAAAATGTCCACCATAATTCACAGGTTCAGGTAAATTCCCACCCCTATTGTCAGGATGTAGCTTCTTGATTTGTCTACCTGACCATGTTCTTCGCTTGTCTTCAGAGTGTGTGAAGAGAAAGTTATGGGTTTTCCAAAACAATGTTTCAGGCAGATTGCTCCAGTCTAGGAAAATGCAAAAATTGTTGAGTATAAAATTACTGGTAAAAATTCCTGAGTGACCTCAGTAAAATGCCTGCCATTTCCTTTGGTTGATGTCTTAAAATATTTTGAGGGTATGGGTCTCTAGAATGTCTATTGGTGCATCCAACCATATAATTGGTTTTTCCAAAGAGTCTCTGTAGGTGAGGATATTGATCTGCCAAAAGTGCCTCCTAGCTTGATTTGCACTGCTCCAGAAAAATGCCCACCGACGAGAGAGAAAGAAGCTTCAAAGGATGAAATTGGTCTAGATGGAATCACCTTTTTGGCCTCTATCAATTGGGTGTCTCACACTTCCAATTTGATGAAAATAAAAATCTCATGTTACCCTAGGGTTTGACAATTTTTTGTCAAGTGTTGAATTAGTAGTTTAAAAAGCTAGTTTCAAATGCTCGCCAGATGATGTGTGTGTATCAAAAAATTTAAAGGGTGACATGGATCTGTTTCTTGTTTAAGTGGTTATCCATCCATGCTTTCAATTTTCCTTATGATGGTCACATGTTCAAGAAATTAACCTGCCAAGGGAGCAAAAAACTTGTTTTGCATATTAAGAACAAAAGAAATTTGGTTGTGTTAAGAAATTTGTCTAAGTAGCCTTGGGAAAATGCCCTCCATACCTCATAGGAGAGTGATAAAAATTATCTGAAAATATCATGCTATAGCTTGTTGAAGAGGCTATCTTACCATAGTATCAGTTCTCAAAGAAGGTGTTTGATGACAAAGTTAAAGGCCTGCCAAAACAGGGTTTCAGGTTGTTTTTGCACCAGTGGTAGGAAAACTGCCTAAGTGGCCTCAAAAAAATGCCCTCCATAATTCATAGGTTTAGGTAAATTCCCACCCCATAGTGTTAGGATGCAACTTCGTGATTTGTCTACCTGACCATGGTCTCATATTGTCTTCAGAGTTTGTGAGGAGGAATTTATGGGTCTTCCAAAACAGTGTTTCAGGCAGATTACTCCAATCTAGGAAAATGCAAAAATTGTCCAAGTCTAAAATTACTGGTAAAAATTCATGAGTGACCTCAGTAAAATGCCCTCCATTTCTTGTGGTTGATGTCTCAAAATATTTTGAGGGTATGGGTCTCTATAATGTCGATTGGTGTATTCAACCAAATCATTTGTTTGTCCAAAGAGTCTCTGTAGGTGACGATATTGATCTTCCAAAAGTGCCTCCTAGCTTGATTTGCACTACTCCAGAAAAATGCTTGCCGAGGAGAGAGAAAGAAGCTTCAAAGGATGAAATTGGTTTGGATGGAATCACCTTATTGGCCTCTATCCATTGGGAGCCTCACACTTCCTCTTTGATGAAAATAAAAATCTCATGTTACGCTAGGGTTTGACAATGTTTTGTCCAAGTGTTGAATTAGTAGTTTAAAAAGCTAGTTTCAAATGCCCACCAAATGATGTGTGTGTATCAACAAATTTAAAGGGTGACATGGATCTATTCCTTGTTGAAGTGGTTATCCAGCCATGCTTTCAGTTTTCCTTATGATGGTCACATGCGCAAGAAATTGACCTGCCAAAGGGAGAAAAATAATTTTTTTGCATATTAAGGACAAAATAAATTTGGCTAAGTAGCCTTGGGAAAATGCCCGTCGTACCTCATAGGAGAGTGATAAAAATTATCTGAAAATATCATGCTATAGCTTGTTTAAGAGGCTATCTTACCATGGTATCAATTCTCAAAACGGGTGTTTGATGACAAAGTTAAAGGCCTGCCACAAAATAGGGTTCCAGGTTGTTTTTGCACCAGTGGTAGTAAAACTTCCTATGTGGCCTCATGAAAATTCCCACCACAATTCATAGGTTCAGGTAAATTCCCACCCCTAGTGTCAGGTTGTAGCTTCTTGATTTGTCTACATGACCATCATCTTCGCTTGTCTTCAAAGTGTGTGAGGAGAAAGTTATGGGTCTACCAAAACAGTGTTTCAGGTAGATTGCTCCAATCTAGGAAAATGCAAAAATTGTCCAAGTATAAAATTACTGGTAAAAATTCCTGACTGACGTCAGTAAAATGCCCGCCATTTCCTGTGGTTGATGTCTTAAAATATTTTGAGTGTATGGGTCTCTAGAATATCTATTGGTGCATCAAAAAATATCATTGGTTTGTCCAAGGAATCTCTATAGGTGAGGATATTGATCTGCCAAAAGTGCCTCCTAGCTTGATTTGCACTACTCCAGAAAAGTGCCCATCGAGGAGAGAGAAAGAAACTTCAAAGGATGAAATTGGTCTGGATGGAATCACCTTGTTGGCCTCCATCCATTGGGTGTCTCACACTTCCAATTTGATGAAAATAAAAATCTCATGTTACCCTAGGGTTTGACAATATCTTGTCTAAGTGTTGAATTAGTAGTTTAAAAAGCTAGTTTCAAATGCTCGCCAGATGATGTGTGTGTATCAAAAAATTTAAAGGGTGGCATAGATATGTTCCTTGTTGAAGTGGTTATCCAGCCATTCTTTCATTTTTCCTTATGATGGTCACATGTGCAAGAAATTAACCTACCAAAGGGAGAAAAAAACTTGTTTTGCATATTAAGAACAAAAGAAATTTGGTTGTGTTAAGAAATTTGGCTAAGTAGCCTTGGTAAAATGCCCATCGTACCTCATAGGAGAGTGATAAAAATTATCTAAAAATATCATGCTATAGCTTGTTGAAGAGGCTATCTTACCATGGTATCAGTTCTCAAAGAGAGTGTTTGATGACAAAGTTAAAGGCCTGGCAAAACAGGGTTTCAGGTTGTTTTTGCACCAGTGGTAGTAAAACTACCTAAGTGGCCTCAAGAAAATGCCCACCATAATTCATAGGTTTAGGTAAATGCCTACCCCATAGTTTCGGGATGTAGCTTGTTAATTTGTATACCTTACCATGGTCTAATTTTGTCTTCAGAGTGTGTGAGGAGGAAGTTATGGGTCTGCCAAAACAGTGTTTCAGGCAGATTGCTCCAGTCTAGGAAAATGCGAAAATTGTCTTAAGTATAAAATTACTGTTAAAATTTCCTTAGTAACCTTAGTAAAATGCCCTCCATTTCCTTTGGTTGATGTCTTAAAATATTTTGAGGGTATTGATCTCTAGACTTTTGATTGGTGCATCCAACCATATCATTGGTTTGTCCAAAGAGACTTTGTAGGTGAATATATTAATCTGCCAAAAGTGTCTCCCTAGCTTGATTTGCACTACTCCAAAAAAATGCCCGCCGAGGAGAGAGAAAGAAGCTTCAAGGGATAAAATTGGTCTGGATGGAATCACCTTGTTGGCCTCTATCCATTGGGCGTCTCACACTTCCAATTTGATGAAAATAAAATCTCATTTTACCCTAGGGTTTGACAATTTTTTGTTAAGTGTTGAATTAGTAGTTTAAAAAGCTAGTTTCAAATGCCCGTCAGATGATGTGTGTGTATCAACAAATTTAAAGGGTGACATGGATTTGTTCCTTGTTGAAGTGGTTATCCATCCATGCTTTTAGTTTTCCTTATGATGGTCACATGTGCAAGAAATTAACCTGCCAAAGGGAGAAAAAAACTTGTTTTGCATATTAAGAACAAAAGAAATTTGGTTGTGTTAAGAAATTTGGCTAAGTAGCCTTGGGAAAATGCCCACAGTACCTCATAGGAGAGTGATAAAAATTATCTGAAAATATCATGCTATAGATTGTTGAAGAGGATATCTTACCATGGTATCAGTTCTCAAAGAGGGTGTTTGATGACAAAGTTAAAGGCTTGGCAAAATAGGGTTTCAGGTTGTTTTTGCACCAATGGTAGTAAAACTTCCTAAGTGGCCTCAGGAAAATGCCCGTCATAATTCATAGGTTCAGGTAAATGCCCACCCCATAGTGTTAGGTTGTAGCCTATTGATTTTTCTACCTCACCATGGTCTCATGTTGTCTTGAGAGTGTATGAGGAGGAACTTATGGGTCTTCCAAAACAATGTTTCGGGAAGATTTCTCTATTCTAGGAAAATGCAAAAATTGTCCAAGTATAAAATTACTGGTAAAAATGCATGAGTGACCTCACTAAAATGCCCGCCATTTCCCATGGTTGATGTATTAAAATATTTTGAGGGTATGAGTCTCTAGACTGTTATTTGGTGCATACAACCATATCATTAGTTTTTCCAAAGAGTCTCTGTAGATGAATATATTGATCTGCCAAAAGTGCCTCCTAGCTTGATTTGCACTGCTCCAGAAAAATGCCCACCGAGGAGAGAGAAAGAAGCTTCAAAGGATGAAATTGGTCTGTATGGAATCACCTTGTTGGCCTCTATCGATTGGGTGTCTCACACTTCCAATTTGATGAAAATAAAAATCTCATGTTACCCTAGGGTTTGACAATTTTTGTCGAGTGTTGAATTAGTAGTTTAAAAATCTTGTTTCAAATGCCCACCAGATGATGTGTGTGTATCAAAAAATTTAAAGGGTGACATGGATTTGTTCCTTGTTGAAGTGGTTATCCAACCATTTCATTGATGTCAGAGGAGTTCAGTAATGACAAAGAAATAACCAAGGACATAATGGCAAGGCAAACTCAGTGAAAGACAAAGGAATAATGAAGGAAGTGATGACATGGCATGTATGATTATGTGCCATGTGTGATGAGCCTGGAAAGACACATGATGGTTATCTGGTGCTATCATAAGCTATCATGAAGTCATTGTTGCAATCTGGCATCAATTCTGTAAAAATATGGCATGTTGGAGAAATTCTGGAAATTGACTAAGTGTTGGAAAATTGTTCCAAGTGGCCTTAGGAAAATGCTCATCGGACCTCATAAGAGAATGATAAAAGGTATCTAAAAGTATCACGATATATCTTGTTTAAGATGCTATCTTACCATGGTCTTGGTTATCAAAAAGGATGTTTGATGACAAAGTTATATATATGACAAAACAGGGTTTCAGGTTGTTTTGCACCAGTGCTAGTAAAACTGCCTAATTGGCCTCAGGAAAATGGATGCCATAATTCATAGGTTAAGGAAAATGCTCGCCCCATCTTGTCAAACTATAGCTTTTTTATCTATCTACCTGAATATGGTCTTATTTTTTCTTGAGAGTGTATGAGGAGGAAGTTATGGGTCTTCCAAAATAGTGTTGCGGGCAGTTTTGCTCCATTCCAGTAAAATGTACAAATTGTCTTGTATAAAATTACTGGTAAAACTACCTAAGTGACATCTTTAAAATGCCCGTCATTTTCTGTAGTTGATGATTTAAATTGTTATGAGGGTATGGGTCTCTAGATTGTTGATTGGTGCATCTAACCATATCATTATTTTGTCCAAAACATATTTGAAGATGAAGTTATCAGTCTTCCAAAAGTGCCCTCTGGCTTGTTTTGCTCCATTCCAGTAAAATGCCCGCCCAAGTCAGAAGAAGATGAGTCTGAAGGGGAAATCAATTTGGTTGTGCTCAGTGACATGTACTACATCATTTGGTATCATTGGTTCAGGAGTTGGTGAAAATAAAAATCCCTCATGTTGACTTAAGGTTTTATAATTTTGTCTAAGTGTTAAATCAGTAGTTTAAAAAGTTATTTTCAAATGCCCACCAGATGATGTGTGTGTGTCAATTAATTCATCAAATGACATGGATTTGTTCCTTATTGAAGTGTTTATCCAGTCATGGTTTCAATTTTCCCTATGGAGGTCACATGAGTGAAAAATTAACCTTCCAAGTTGAACAAAAATCTTTTTCATGCAGTGTATGAGTATGCCCACACATAGCTTAAAAATATATACTAAACAATTTTTCAAATGCCCGCACAAGCTAGAGATTTAAATAGAGATTGCTCAGCCAGTTAATTCAACAAAGATGAAATAAATAAGAGACATAAACAAAACAGAGTTTATTATTTAATTAATAAACATAAATTTAATTTATTTCAAAGAGATTGATGCTTTCTTTCACATCCTACAAGCAAGGTGAATCCATGAAGATGGGTGTCTATTTTGGGGGGTCTTGTGAGAAAATAAATCTGATTTTTTCATGTTTTTCAACTTTGGGCGAATAAAAGTGATATTTTTGTTTAGAATTTCACTTTTCACTAAAACGAAAACTTTTAGAGAATTATGTTAGCTTTCTATTCATAATTTTTTCAATTTTTTTTATTGATATTTGATATGTCAATTTGGCAAATGTTTGACAGTGTGTTCTTATAAAATGAAAGGACTACAAAATAGTCATGTTTTGTTGCAAACGTAAAATCATTGTTAAACTTGTTTTTTGCAAAAACAAAATATGCTACGACAATCTACACACAATATACTACTGCATGACTATAAGTTTGTAACCAATGGATCTATATACTAATTATTATATTTTTTGAATTAGATCAATGGGGAAACCTTGTCGATTTTCAACATGTTTTGTGTTGCGAAACTTTTCTCTCAATTGACTATAAAACTAAAAAATCTATAAATACCCTTTTGAAGTAGACACGCCAATTAACTGCACCATATTTTTTTCAATGTTTTTGGTGGTATATTTTTAAAGTTATGGATTTTTCATTTCAATGCATTTTGAAAGAGATGAAACCAAACTCGACATATGTTAAGAAAAAAAATAATTAAAAATATCATATATCACCTATACACAACAAAATCTATACATACGGAAAGTAGATTCAATGATGAAACTAATGGTATCAAGTCCGACAGTCGCTTTGTAGTGTAAGAGATTGTTTTTACCTTCCGAAAATGGAGAAACTTGAAAATTGTGCAGAACTGTGAAGTTTCCAAGTCTCAGAGATTATTCGGCCGAATAACCTTTTTCCGTAATGGAACCGTAATTCAATTCATTAGTGTAGAATTTTGTATATTGAAACAAGAGAAAATAATTGGACACTAACACATTCATTGTTGACTACATTCTCTCTCTCCATATCTTCCACTCTTTTCAGTAGTTCAGTTATTGTTGTTTTTAGAGATGAGATTTCTTGTGTTTTTGCTTTCACAGTAGCTTGGCCTTGTAGCTAGCGCCTCCTTGTATGGATTTTTTCCAAACAAGTTATTTGGTGCAACTCCTAATCCAACCCAACGACATCATCCTCTCGCATCAGCCCCTAGTACCTTAGCAAGGGAATCATCCCTAGCTGCAAACTCTTCAGATGCAACTTCTAATTGTGCTTCTTAAATTTTTTGTTGACATTTTCATGCAATTAAATCAGAGCATGTAAGAAAACATTTCCAACATGTAAAATGAACTTCTAATCAATATCTAAATTAGAATTTTGAGAACATACTATTGCTTCTCCTACAGCAGGTGTGATTGGAGTGCCATCCTTATTTTGATGGCACTTCTTCCATAAGTCTACCCTAGTAATGCTTGTAGGTATATCATCAGAGGCTATAGATTTTTTCTAGTTGCAACAAGTAAAATAATATGGTTAATTTGTGACATTAAAATGAATTTTATATATGATAATATTTATAATATCGAATAAAATATAATGCATCACAACTTCTTACCATATCATCCTCAACCCATTGATAACCTCGACGTCCGAAGGTGTGGAAGTCCCTCTCCTTTCTCTATTTTGCTTGTTTTTTTCCTTATATCTTAGAAATCAATTGAAAATAAAATATATAAGTCAACATTGCCAGGCAATAGACATTCTAGATAACTTGATTATATAATATGTGAACTTATTTATTACATGGAATTCAGTGGTGCTTCGTGATAGGACGAACTCTCTCCAAGTTGTCTCAATTATCTTAATTAGAGTAACATTCTTAAATATTTCCTCTATTGATTCATAAGGGTCGCAAAAAATTTTGGTCAACCGATACCTATGACTGTTTGCCTTATGGCCAATGGATTGCATACAATAATCTTTAAGGAGTGGAGGGATTATGAATTTTGACTGCAACATACAAGAATTGCATTATTAGATGCCATAAATGGTTTGAAAATAAACTTTGAAATCACGTAAAAATAGAAATGTTGAGAAAAAATACACATGATGTCTAATACTCACATTAATAATGTTCCAAAATTCCTCCTTTAATTGATCTGAAACCTTCCTCCAATTAGAATAAGTGATTGGAACCATTTCCCTCGCGAGCAAACCTAGCAATGAAGCTAGATTCACAGATTTTGGACCAATGGGTTGGTTCCTTTCATTGATTTGAATTTCAAGCTCTTCCTCCAATTTATTGATATCTACACATTTGGTTGGTCCTCTACCTTTCTTCTTGACTTTCTCAGTTGATGCTTGTGTAGAGGGATCTTCCCCTTCTATACTAATATCTTGATGACATGGTTGTTTTTTAACATCTTCTATAAAACAAGGGCACACAAAGGTGTTATGGACTTCTTAATCATAACACTTATAGTTATGAAGAACTACAAAATTATAAATCAATGGGTTTACCTTGTTGTTCATGTTGCTCGTTCTCTTTTTGTGTAGAGGGATCTTCCCATTCCACACTAATATCTTGATGGCATGGTTGTTTTTGAACATCTTCTATAAAATAAGGGCATGTACAGGTGTTATGGATTTCTAAATCATAAGATTTATAGTTATGAATAACTACACAATTATGAATTAATGGGATTACCTTTTTCTTCATGTTGCTCCTCCTCCTGAAAAGAGGAAAATGTATCTCTGTCATTTCTTTCTTTGATGGTACTAATAGAGTCATTCAATGGTGCAGAAGGTGTAATATTCTTTGCACTGGTTTGGCTTTTCCTCTTCTTTGTCACTATAGCCAAGAATGTTAGTAAACATATGCATAACATTGTCATACAATAAAAATAAGCATTATATTGCATAAGGAAAATACATTGTTCTATTTCTAAATATTTACCTTCTGAGATGCATGTTCCTTTCTTTCCCACTTTATCATTTTGACGCGTTCTTTTTGAAAATTTCATAATCAATTTTTTTTTTTTCGTTTCATAATTTGCTTTCTCTGTTTTTTGCAAATGGATTAGAGTACGGATTATCCATAGCCTATTAGATTGTTATTAAAATACAAGATAATATTTTCTAACTATATAAATATGATAAAAATAATGATATACTTCAATCGCAAACAATCACTTACCTCCATGTATCCACTTGTATAAAGCCTGCATAACCAAAAAAGAAAAAATTATATCATCCCTAAAGGTACATATCTATACAAAGCAGTTTAAATGACTAATTGATCCAACGAGTTTCAGAAGTATAAGGGAAATGCACGGAAGAGCTCTAACCTAGCCAACTGGAGCAGAATTCAATATAGAACAGAATGAAAATGGTAATAATATTAAATAGATCTGAGTTGAAATTACCTTGGATTTCAATGGATATTTTTTAGCCACAGTGTTATTCCCCAATCCTTTACCCATATTTGAAAAAAAAATGAACAGAGAATCAAATCGTAGTAATGGGATTTACTAAATCTACCGGTGAAACCATCGATTCTTTCCCATATTTGCAACTCCTCCTTTATAAAAATATCTAGCAAGGTACCAGATCGTAGTAATTGGGTTTACTAATTCGATTGGTGAATCCATTCCAGGATGTGGTCCAGGTGATGCAAGGAGTGTGAAGGTTTTATTTAGTCATAGCTTGACCAGAGGAGTTTGGAATGGTGTTTTCTGAACTATATTGAGAAGTAGGCTTAAACATTCACAAAATGAAGCTCGATATTGAATAAATCATTTTATATGCTATTGGATGAGGGCAATGGTGAAAGGTGATCTGGAGGTATAGTGTTTTTTCTTTACCACGTGGGGTCAAGATAGTTACCCTGATGGAGAGCTCTGTACGATATGCCACATTTTTCGTTTACATTGGAAAAAAAATATTAGTAAAATGCTCACAGTAAATAGACTTTATACACATTTCAAACCGTACCTCAGGAAGATTGTTAGGAGCAATAAACTTTATACACATTTCAAACCATACCTCAGGAAGATTGTTAGGAGCAGTAGGAGCAGTTCTGTTGGCTTCTATGCATGCAATTGACTGCGAGAACTACACATCCACCCACGATCTTCTAGCTAAATTCATAATATAGTTTGATTCTTGACGAATAATAAGTTATTTATAGTTTTTTTTGAAAAAAAAGAGGGAGAAGAGAATATTTAACTAGAGAATTGAACAAAGGACTAAACTAAATAGTAAACCTTCCAAATTATTTGGCGGGAAAGAAAAACCTTCCAAATTAGTTGGCCCTTCCAAATTAGTTGGCGGTTAAAAACAAAGTATTGTGGGAAAGTAGATAAAACCCAAAATATCCCATGACTCAAGTTTTCAAGAAAAATGTTGCCTTTGCTACTACAAAGTATTTGTTTTTTCTATAAAAGTAAATGTTTTGATAAATATTTAAATTGATTTGTTACAAAGTTTAATTTGAAATTATTTTGAAACACTTGGATTTTCAGGGTTTTTTCATATCTCTCTCTCTCTCTCTCTCTCTCTCTCTCTCTCTCTCTCTCTCTCTCTCTCTCTCTCTCTATATATATATATATATATATATATATATATATATATATATATATATTCAAAGCAAAAAAATGTAACTTGTTAATAATAATTATAATAATAATCTATTTTTAAGGTCATCGCCTAGTGAGACACTAATTTGGTGTATGAGACACCCTTGTTTGTGGGACAAGGGACCCCCTCTGCATACCCAGCTAACTGCTAAATTCTGCAGAGGTATACATACCCGACCCCCCTCTGGATTTGAGCTTGTGACCTCCTAGGAGGAAACACATGCTCTTAATTGTTATGGCCACTCAAGTTGTTATTCAATAGGGAATGAAAGGTGCATAGTCCTTTGTTAAACAAAAACAAGCAAATTCAGAGTACACCTTCCTCCAGTTACTCAAAAAACTATCCTCCATATTTTACAAATGTTATCCTTCTTCACAGAGAAAGATATGTATCAAAACGCCATATAAAAAGTTCGATGACAACTGACCTTTTATAAACATAAAAACACAGTCCCAAAAATCTGGGCATATTATAAACTGAGTATAGAGAATATAGTTCCAAAAATGGAGTCTGCACTCCCCTAAAATAACATCACTAACACATAATCAATGGCACTATTATCAATGACCTCCTCATCATTCAAATAGCCATCCATTTCACCCGCATTTTAATTTAATTATTTAAATATACAAGAGAAAGAGATCTATGAGAAGTTTTTTATCAAAGAAACAATTCTATCTGTCCTCTATTCCAGCTAAAGAATAACCTATAAATATGAAACTCCCTTTGCCCAATTTATATCGCTACTCTAGGAAAACCATAGAAGCAATCATACCTTACTAAAAAGTATTCACTTTAAAGTATTCAAATAAGAGAATAGTTGTCTTCAAGCATACCATATATATAAACATACCTTACTAAAAATTCTAGTACTGATCTCAGTCATCATGAAAATTTAGTTATCTTCTCAATCCCACCAAAAAGACCCAAAGAAAGAATAATGATTAAAAATATGTGACACTGAATATTCATAATTTAGCATACAAAAAACACACATTATTCCCATTTAATTGACACCTACTTTCTAAGAAGATTGAGTTTTTTAACCAAATTCAACATCGGAGGCAATTGAAAAGTCTGAGAATAAGACTGCCAGTTGTTAGCAATCATCTTATATAAGGGATAATGTATATTATTTTTTCAAAATCCATCTTCAAAACTATGGCTTTGTGGTGCATTAAAACTCTCGAGGAAACTGTCAAACATCTAAATCTTCCCAATACATTATCACATACTAGGTTATCAACCATCATGAACCTGTCTAATCTTTTTGTAGTACTTGCCTTACCTAGTCGACCATTGGATAAATTAGGAGTCAAAGAGCTAGGAACCACCTCACTTAATTTTGCATTGGCAATTGTTTTCCTGGAAAAAAAAAATTCTAATGGATCAATCATGTTGCTATAACCCCAAACCTCATATGAAGACAAAGTGAAAATCAGTTCAACTACTAAGATCAGTGACGAGTCATTTAATAATCCATAATGAATTACATTATCCCAAATATGTCTCTCTTTGCTAAATTATTTTATTTAGAGACTCATACACATATGGGCTTGACCTAGAATACGGTAAACCACATGGGAGTGGAGAAATATGAAAGGGATAAAAACAAGGAGCAATGAAATCTAGGAGAAACAAGGTAGGTTTTATCAATTGACAGACCCATCTCTAGCAACATACGAGGTTGAATGAAGGAAAATAATAATAGTTTGTTGACTTGAGGAATTAAAGAACTAGAGGAACACTTAGGTTTCCCTCTACACTGTTGTATGGAGTTCTAGGTAGCTTGTTGTTGAGGCCTTGGGGGGTCTCTTATTTCCCCTAGGGATAGGTTTAGTTTGGTCCTACGAGATATCAAGTGACATGGGAAGTCTCCCCAAGAATTTGGTATGTCACAATTTGTGGGAAAGCCTGTGCAACCTTATTACTTACATATTGTGCCAGCTAATACTCTTACTGCATAAATAGTGGAATTAATATTACAAGAACACATTAATTAGGTTTAACATGATCATTATTATGAGCTTTGATGCTTCCACGGTACTGGTGAAACATGATCATTTTTTTGAGCTCTAGATGGACCTTGATGACAAGGGGATTCTTGTTATTTTTCCTTTTAGCTCCAAATACCTCAATTTTTCCCATAAAGGGTATAAAAGTTATATTTCCCTATATCCGAATTCACAATTTATCATTTCCAAGATTGATTATATGAATAATGATCGGTAGTAAATCCATTTACTTGGTTTTTCTATAAAGACCCTCCAAGCCCTGTTAGTTAATATTTTCATTCCAAATAATCCCATAATTCAAAAGATTACCTACCAAATAAATCTACATGTACTTGCATGTTTTCTACAAAGGTATTAGAATGCTTGTTGGCATGCCTTACGATTATCCATAGGATAATATGGCACATGTAATGCTAAATCAACTAAAGTAGAGGGAGAAGCTATAGTGCCTTATCCCTTTGGCAAAGGAAAACATGAAAGTACATAAATATAAGTAGTAAAATGAGGAGAGAGGCATAAAAAAGGTTGACCAAGAAGCCAATGAGAAGGAATCTGAACAAAGCAAGTAGAAGAAGATGCTAAAGTTACTACATAAGCAAATATTATAGAAATGTAAACAAGAGATAAAGAAGCATAAATGAAATAAATATCACCTACTAAGATCAGTGACAAGTCATTTAATTAGCATGAATGAATTACATTATCCCAAAAGGACTCTCTTTGCTAAATTATTTGATTTAGAGTAATAAAATCTGGGATAAAAAAGATAGGTTTTATCAAAGGATAGTCGACCCATCTCTCCTAACATCCTAGTTTGAACGGTGGAAATTAATAATAGCGTGTTTTCTTGAAGAAGAACTAGTGGAATAGCTAGGTTTCCCTCCATGCTGTTGTTTGGAAGAGGTAGCTTGTCGTTGAGGCCTGTGGGGATCTATTATGTCTCCTCAGGATGGGTTTATAAGTTTGGTATTGTTGCTGATCAGATCTTAAATGATGGGAGAAGGCCCCCAAAGACTACACTTGTAATGCCCCTATGTTGAATGCCATGGGAAGTAGCATGATGGAGGGCACGCCGAGATACATCAGTTAAGGGCGCACATGATCAATAAGTCCAAGAAATTTTGGTAGCCTTGGTGGTCGGCTCTTGGTTGATGGCCTTGAGTCAAACAGGACGAGGCAATGTGATGTTTTCATCAGTGTGGATACCATGTTAGGACAACAACGTTAAAGGTTGTAGTGTAGGTATGCAGTCGAGTGTATCTAGGATAGGACCTTCAGGCACCATGGTGAGCGCATCGTCATGCGTTGAGAAGAATTGGCCATTCAGGTGTTGTCTCGAGGGTGGCATTACGACGGACAGTTTTGTCTAAGGTTGGGTGGAAATGCAGTTGGTGGCATTGCCTACTATGAAACGAGCACATGACATTCCACACAACTCTATGGTGTCTAAATTATGTTCGGTCAGGCTGGTTTCGGTAAGGTGTAGTTTGGGTGATGCTTGTGGTTAATGGTCATGCCCAACTAGCAATATCAAGTTGGTGTCATGTGGTTTCTAGACTTTCAGACGGTATGGGACTCTCGAGATGGACGAAAAATTCTAGGCCAATGACAACACTAAACTAAAGTATGAAGTTGTGTTGATGTTGGTCTCTCTCTTGGTTCCCCTCCCTAAGGGTAGCACTATGATAAAGTAAGTGATTCGCTTTGATCAATTTTTTGAGCTCTTGATGGATCGTGATGATGAGTGAAACATGAAGAAAGTTATTCCAATTCCTATTCCAATGTGGTTATGAGGCAAAACCATAGAGTATGTTCAAATATGACTAAATTAGAAATGTTTTAGAACATTATGAATACTTTAATTTTTTTCTAAAATTGAATTTGTTTTTTTATAATTGTGTTTTTATTAATTCAAGTCGAGGCTATTTTTATAAGGACTTAATATATGGGGAAAAAAGAAGAGTCATATTTTATGGAAAAAATTTAATTACCCGTGATTTCTTCCACACAAAAGTTCACATTCACGTTTCTTAAAAAATGTCAACGAACAGGCAAGGAAGTAAAGAAAATTTAGGGAAAGTCGTATTTTGACAAGCTTAGTTCGCTACTCTTCACAGGAGGGATTGGAAAAATATTCTTTACATAGCTCTGTAGATGAGATTCATGGTTTTTCTTATCTAACAATAGATTTGTGGAGATTAGTGGATCGATCTATTGCCATATTTGATGGAGATTCATGGGTTTTGTTTCAAAATTCGATCCAACAACAGATACTTGGTCCACTATAGGCAAGATTACTAGGTTTTTTGAATATCTGTTCTAGCAGTAGATTCGCGATTCACTGCAAGTGAGATATTTTGTTTGAAGATTCAATATATTGCCAGAGGCTCTCCTCCATGCTGGTTCTAATTCATACTTATTTTATTTAAACATATTTATCTAAAAATTTAATAGATTCATATGCAAGCTACAACACAATTAGTATCCAACCTACTAATTGGTATGCATCTATAAACTAGGATTTGATATGCACCTCTAGTTTGTCAAGCTCTAGTCCGGTCTCTCAATTTAGAGTAGCACATCCCATATCTGGGTCTGTGTTATTGTCCATAGTGAAAGAATCTAAATTCAATAGGTTCAATTCAAAGTCCCAATTCTATATATAGATATACACAAACACACATGGCCCCATCCCAAAATGGATTGACAATGCAACTCTTATTCAACAAGTGGTCTGTTGTATTTGCTAGAGGAATCAAGGTGGGTTTCTCTTGCTCCATATATACTTGCACAGTAGACCTATCTTCAACTGCTCTCCAAAAATTAATAGATGATTTGCTTTCTCTTTAAACCCTGAGTTGGATAACTATCTTCTTAATTAGAGCTAATTGTCATTAAATATTAGATTGTAGTGTAAACTAATTGGCGATCAGCAATAGCTATGTGTTTTTTATCCCAAATAATCTATGTTTCTTCAACCAAGGGGTTAACATTATTCCTTACCTCCATTAGTCATTATGCATATACTCCTATTCCAGTGTCTGATTCATAATGATAAAATGATATTTTCCTAGGTTCGAAGGGACATGTGCAGTTGTAACTCTTGGTTTCGGTTTGAATACTATTCAAATTTGAATTTTGTTTGTTGGGAGTTGTGCTAGCAGAACCATGTTTAACAAAGCAATTACCAATCTACCTCGTGTTTTGAAATTTACCTCTTGCAAACTGAAGACTGCCACTTGTGGCCCAGAATATTCCTTACAAGTTACTGAAAGTTGAAAGTGGAAAACAAAAACAGTAGATAATAGAATTCACCCTTCCACAACTCTTTGATACCGATAAAAGAAGTCTAATATACATATATCTATGTAGCCCACTGAGATAATAGAAACCCACTATACAACTATTTCTATAGCCCCACCTGCTTCAACAACTAGTTGTACCTTTTCTTTAGGGTGTGATAGAGTGGTTGCATACTTCACCTCATGCTAAGTTGAAACCCTTGGAATATTAGTAATGAGTTTGGGCCTCATAGTAGATATGGAATAGAATTATGATTGAGGTTGTACTTCTCTCATACTCTTAAGAATACCAAAAAGTTTCCTCAATTGAGGACAACCCTTTCTTATTTAAAAACTTAGTGAGACAGAATACAACACTTCACCTTAGAGTCCTATAGTTGAAAAGACCACCGAATAGTGGAACTTGGCAAAGCATGGGTTACATAAATTGTACCTAAAGGTTCAAACATGATAGACCATGATGCAAAGTATGAGACTACCCTACTACGGGGCTTAAAAACCTTATCCTATGTCATTCTAAGATTCATATTCTTTCATAAAACATACCAAGATGATCTCAAAAACACAAACTCATCAGCAAATTCTAAATGCAGTCAACTATATCACTGCAAAATGGCTTCTCAATACCCAAAAATCAAGTAGTATTTCAAGTACTTACTAAAATTATGATATGCTGCAAGGTAATCCTTGGTTTTGTACTCTTCATGCTTAACCTTCACCCTATGTTTCCATCACACTTAGGTATGCTTCTTTGTTCTTTTTTTTAGTTCATAATATGTAACATTGACTTTGACATTAACAGTGAATTAAGTTTATCCTAGCTACAAACAAATTTTGAGCACCTCAAAAAATGCATTGGTCATTGGTTGAATCAATATTAGACTGAAATTAACATTAACATTAAACTGTAATGAACATTAAAATTTAATTTCTTCAAGTAATCGTATATTTCTAGGAATTTGAAAGGCGAAATCTCAAGGATAAATTTGAAGACGAGGTATAATTTTTATGTTTGATTCTTCAACATGATATTTTATAAAATATGTCTTCATTGTAATTTGTAGTGATTTGTTCTTACATGATGTGCAATTTGGTTGTATGTAGAATTTCAAAGGAATATCAAGATGGGGTTGATGAATTCATAGATTTTTCTATGAGGCATTCAGAGGATAAGAATACCATGAGATGCCCTTGTAAAAAATGTTGCAATGTTGTAGCATTGACGTTGGCGGAAGTACAATACCACTTGATGATTCATGGTATAATTATTTTATATAAAACTTGGTTTTTCCATGGAGAGAGAGCTCCTAGTCAGGACTATATATTTGATAAGAGCAAGAAAATCCACACAACAAAGATGAATGATTTGCCTCCAGAAATTACACAGGGTGATGAACACATAGTCGAACGTCAATATGATAATCATAATGATGAGTTTGCAACATTGCTTACAAATGATACTGATGTTCTTGAGAAAGAAAATGATAATGATGCATCCATGGCTGACGATCATTTCCAGTTCAAATGATGAATGATGCTTATCAATATTATAATGAAAATCCAAATGTGAATTGTGAAAATGGCCAAGCAACATCAATGGAAGAAACGAATGATATCAATCAATATCTAAAGTTAATTGAAGATTCCAAGACACCATTGTACCCAGGTTGCACTAGTTTCACTAAGCTATCGGCCACTATGAAATTGTACAACCTTAAAGTGAGAAATGGATGGTCTGATGCAAGTTTCACCCAGTTGTTGAAGTTGCAACGAGAAATGCTTCCTATAGGAAATACACTTCCAGAATCTACATATGCTACAAAAAGTTTGATTAAATCATTGGGTTTGGACTATGAAATGATACATGCATCCCACAACGATTGCATTTTATATTGGGGAAAGTATGAAAGAAAAAATGAATGCCCAACATGTGGAAAATCAAGATGGAAGGTTGACGCTCATTCAGGAAAGGTGCGTATAGGTATCCCGACCAAAGTGTTGAGGTAATTCCCTATAGTGCCAAGGTTGAAGAGAATGCACAGGTATGATTTTGAACTCTTAAAATTCCATCATAGCATGCACCTTCTTGTACTACCAACCTACTCAAAAAATCATCTTTTTTAATCTTCTAAGAATTGCAATGTATATATGATAATTTATTTATTTTGTTACAACTCTACATATATTTCACAGAAAATGAGGTGGCATCATGAGAACGCAAGTAAGGATGGAAAAATGTGCCACCCAGTTGATAGTCCAGCATGGAAAACTATAGATTCTAAATGGCCTTATTTTTCCAATGATCCTCGTAATGTACGACTTGCAATGGCAGTGGATGGATTTAATTCTTTTGGAAACTTGAGTAGCGCTTACAGTGTATGGCCAGTAGTACTAATCACATATAACCTTCCACCATGGTTATGCATGAAAAGGAACTTTTTTATGTTGTCATTGTTAATATCTGGTCCCAAGAAACCGGGAAATGACATAGATGTATATTTAGAACCATTGGTAAATGAACTAAAGGTAACATGGGATGAAGGGGCGAGGACATACGATGCTCATTCAAGGTCATTCTTTAATATGAAGGTTATATTGATGTGGGTAATCCATGACTTTCCTGCTTATAGAAATATGGTTGGCTGCACGACTAAAGGGTTTTGTGCATGCCCTATATGTGGAAGGAACACAGATTCAGAATATCTCAAATGTAGTAGGAAGTGTGTGTACATGGTACATAGGAGATATCTTCCAATAAATCATAAGTATCATTCTCAAAAAGAACCATTTAATGGGTAGGCAGAGCATCGCATTGCACCTAAAATTGTACAAGTTTCAGATATTTTTACAGAAACACGAGGAAGGGGAGAGATTTGGGGAAAGAGTAAAAGTACAAAAAGAAAGAGAAATTTACAAAAAGGTGAAAATTTGAAGACTGGCGTGTGGAAGAAAAGGTCAATTCTATTCAATTTTCCTTATTGGGAGGTATGTTCACACATTAACTTAAGACCTAAAATGTATGATTCTTGAAGCATCTCACTGTGTTTAATTTGAATATATTGTTTAATTTTTCTTCCATATTATCATTCATTCATTTTGATATGGTTGGATGCAGAAACTCCTAGTTTGTCACATTTTAGATGTAATGCATGTAGAAAAGAATGTATGCGAAAGTATTTTTGGAACCCTTTTGGATATAAAATGAAAATCAAAGGATGGGAAAAAATATCGTGATGACTTACAACATTTGGGTATAAGGAGGTCACTATGGCCACAAGAACAAGGAAAAAAAATATTTCTTCCACCTGCACCACACACTCTTTCAAAAAAGGAGAAAGAGAGTCTTTGTGGTGTTTTGTTCACATTAAAAGTACCTGATGGATACAGTTCGAACCTGAGAAATCATGTATCTATGGAAGAGATCAAGTTTCATAGTATGAAAGCACATGATTTCCATGTTCTCATGCAATAAATCCTTCCAGTAGCAGTGCTCCATGTGCTACCAAAAGCAGTTCGAAACACTATTTGTAGGCTTTGCTTCATTTATAGGAGAATTTGTGCAAAAATGGTGGATCCAACAGATCTTGATAACTTACAGGATGTTGTAGAAACATTGTGCTTACTCAAAAAATATTTCCCCCCTTCATTCTTTGATATAATGATACATTTGACTATACACCTGGTGCGAGAGCTACGTTATTGTGGACCCGTTGCATATCGATGGATGTACCCTTTTGAAAGGTCAGTGAAATTTCACTAAGTGTACAAATCTACATAAATTCCAACATTTTATGTTCATATACTACATTACTAGAAAATATTTATTCGTACTTTTGATTTCACTATAAATTGTGTTTTTTTCTAGGAACATGAAAGTTTTCAAAAATTTTGTGAAGAATAGGAATAGGCTCGAAGGCTGCATAGCTGAAAACTACACTGTGGAGGAATCCATCAATTTTTGTGTTGGATATGTCGAAGGTATGGACTATATTGAAAGAATGCCTAGTAGAAATGAAGCTTGTTATGATGAAGAAGGAGAGGTTGATCAATATGGGAAGGCCTTATCTAGTGGAACTTCTATTGAATTGGATAATACTAGTTTGTTACAAGCCCACAGATGGGTCTTGCACAACATAGATGAAAATGAACCTTGGATAGAGTAAGTAATAGTCTATCAAAATATTTTGAAAAAATGTTTATTGACATTACTTGAAATTAGGATGCACCTGACTGAAATTTCCAATAGAATCATCCAAGCCCAAAAATATGAAGTCTTACTACAAAAGCTCCACAACCAACAATTTAGTGATTGGTTAAGAGAACAGGAAATGATATGTTCTTCATATTAGAATTAATTAAACTTCATTGTTTAAGACTATTATGATGTATGAAAGCGAGATTCTTTTTATATAGTTTGAAATTGCATGGTTTTCTAACGACATTTAAAAATTTACAGGTGGAAGGAAAATAAAATATTTATGATACCCTTAAATGGTTGGCACATGACCCAAGGAAATATGCAACTAAGTATGACGGCTACTTAATCAATGGGTGTAGATTTCATGTTAAAAGAATAGAAAATGTCAGGTCCACCCAAAATAGTGTTGTGTGCATTGATGCACAAACATTAATGAGATCAAGTGCAAAAGATAAAAATCCCATACAACAAACGACAACATATTATGGAGTGATCCAAGAAATAATCATATTGGACTTCTATTTGGTGCAGTATCCACTATTAAAATGTGATTGGATAGATGTACACAAGAAGAATGGAATCAAAGTTGATGAAATTGGATTTAACATGGTGAATCTAAAGAGATGCTTGAGTAAGGATAAAGTGCAAGATGATCCATTTATTCTAGCATCACAAGCGAAACAAGTATTTTATGTACAAGATCCGGTAGAGGGTGATTGGTATGTAGTTTTGGCATGCCCTCCAAAGGGGCCAAGAAATTGTAGCATAAATGAATTGGAGTATGCAGATTTATCAAGTGTTGCATATTTTGAAGGGACAAAATGCAAAGATGATGAAGCTATAGGTCATGGTGGCATGGATTATGTTCGACAAGATTGTGAAGGCACATGGTTGGATGTTGATCGATAAGTACCATGCATGACTTATTTATTTGTTCTCATTTAAGTTGTATCTGTGAAATTTTATATCTTAGATTCTTACTTGCATTTACCTTTCATGCAATTATAGTGTATTTTGTTACTTTTTAATGCATGGATCTTATATGTTTTATTGTGTTATGTCACTTTCATTTATTTTGCCGTAGATAGATTGGGTGTTGGGAATTGAGAGTGATATGAGGGGGGGGGGAGGGGCCATATGAGCTTCAACCTTCACGTGGTTGGCCATGTTTAGTAGAGAATGAGTTATTCTCGAAACCAAGAGAAGCTCATTCAGGTATTTACATTTACATTTAGTCTTTTTAGAACTTAATGCATGTTGTTATGCCTATTTATTTACATATTTATCATTCGGTCATATTAACATATTATTTTTTCATGATTTATGTAGGTATTTGAAGTGGAAAGGAATCCAATGAGGGTTTATATCATTATCTAATGCATATTTATAAGTTATCCCCATAAATCATTATCCAACTAGATATCTTATTGTTATTTCATTGATTATAATATGTTGATTTCTTCATTTTAACAGTTGTACTTGTCTATTTTATCAACAATTTTTATTGCACATCTTTTGAAGGAAAAAAGTTGATTGTGGGATAGCTATTGACCACGGGCAAGTAGTGTAATGAAAAAACCTAAAAGTATTTAATTAAAACATATTTATTACAACCATAAGTATACCCAATTGATGGTGTAACAACTGATTTCTATGGAATTTTTTTGTAAAGCATAGTGGACGCCAAGATCATCCGACCTTATTGGGACAGGAGCTGAACTTTGAGGTAGAGATCCTTATTATCAATCAGCGAGGAATATTTCTTGAGATTCTTAGGCTCAAATCGTCAAGGGTACATA
Organism: Larix kaempferi; assembly: GCA_027924585.1. Lineage (NCBI taxonomy): Eukaryota > Viridiplantae > Streptophyta > Pinopsida > Pinales > Pinaceae > Larix > Larix kaempferi. The sequence continues at coordinate 495,512 of BSBM01001460.1, read as the reverse complement.
TAAACACTAATATTTCTTGTAATTACTCATATCTCATATTTTTTAGGAGATCCGATTGATATAACCCTCTTTGTATGTCATTTTTTTTGTTTAATTTTTGCAGTCATATTTTTTCATATTGGATGTGAATAAGAAATTTAAACTGACCTACACAAAATCAAGAGAGTAAGAGGCCCTCTAACAACATATATATATATCCTGCCAGCAATTTTACCTAACATAGAATGCCAACAACCTTCCAAGCAACTAAACAAGCAACTAGGAGACACTCTATACCACTTTAGTGTGAGCCAAAAAATGGTCAGAACACCAGATTTGGGGGAACTTGGGATAAAGTAGTGCTGGGATGGTGATCTCTTGGGACTTCTTAGTGCCTCATCCATGTGTCTTGCATCCATATGAGGTGTAGCAACCAATTAGTAAACCACCTCCAATGTGCAAGTACATCGTGGATCAATAAAGGGCTAACCATACACCATGCACCCCACATATCATGAAGCATTACCAAACATGGTGTAAAGTGTGAACACATTTGGAGTAACCCTAAAAGATAATTACAAGTGGCATATATAATCTATGTTTAAGGCTTTAGTTCTCTATGATGGACTTATGAAGGCAAAAACTGATCTCAGAACAACACCTTGTATTTGGAAATATCCATGGAGCTGTGGTTGGGATGGGTTGTTGCCATGCAAACGGCCTAGGTTCAAACCTTGATGGGTGTAGGTCCATTGTGTGTGTGAAGGAAGGGGCTTGACCTCCCAGAATTGGTTTCCCTCCATCAAAGGGGTTCAATACATATCCGACAAGTCAAACTGATCTAAGGAGATGTGAATAGAATACTTTATCCTTTTCAACATTACAATCTCGTGATGCTGTTGTGAAATGGTTTTAACAACATTCTGCCATTTTGGTGTTAGAATATCACTAATGATATATCTAGATATATAAAATTATTATTGCAAATAAGCAGTAGGTACAGTTATTGTCATGATGTTTTCTTGTTGACAGTCATGTGGCCTTCCTGTCGTTGTCAATAGATTAAGGACTTAACCAAAAATTAGTCCAATGGTTACCAACTCAAGGTTATCCATGTTGGAGAGGATCTATATTATGACCAACATTCCTCGAACATGATAAATCCTAGCTCAAGGGATGCGCCAATGCATTTGTCTTACTTGCAGCAAAAATGAAACTTTAAACTTTAAAGCATCATTTTTGGTATTACAAATATGCCCAACCTTCCTGGGACTAGTCTTATCATCTTTGTCACCAGTTACTTCCATTGAATATCACTTGGAATTCATCCCTTTTAGGAGACTCCCATAGGCTGTGGAATTTCACAGAACATGGCATTGGATTAGAATTGATATTTTATATCATATTTGAAAGACAAGGAATGAAAATGTTTTCACAATGCATAGCACAACACATTTTTTCCCTGGAACAATAGCTCCCTAATGTGGTCCCATATTATCCACAGATTTAGATGCAAAAGCAGAAGGTCGAGATGGAATTGTTTCCCATGTGCCTGCTGATGAATCAATGGATCAATGTGTTGTGTATCATGAGAAAAGTGCTTCTTGAAGGGCCCTCACCTACTCACTCTGTACACTCTAGATATTCAGGTAGTCGCCAAGGTCAACATAGGGTAGGTTGAGCCAGTGTCACAAGAATCGTGATTTAAATTGCGATTACCTGACTAAAATATGAATTGGCCACTAAACAATCTGATTTAAACTGTCATGAGCTAAAATCAGGTTGACCGAGTTTGACTCAGTAAATGTAAGTCAAACTCTTGATTTAAACCATCCATGCAAGTTTAACTCGCGATTTCATAGAACCCCTGCCCAGGAAAACTTTAAATGCCTAATTTTGACTGTTTTATTCATTTTCCTGCTCACTGGAGGTGTTTTCTTCCTACTAGAGGTGTTTTCTACTTGTTCGAGTGAAGGAACAGTGACTACTTATGTTTTATATTTTGAATATCAATTAAAAATTCTTTTTTAATTCAAAATGTGTGTGTGTGTGTGTGTGTGTGTGTAAATTGATATATATTGTATTTGCCAATTTTTCCCTATCTGATTCAAAACTTTAACTCTTGCCTCACCGATTTATTGTGGATAATAAGTTTGTAAAAATAAAACTAGGTGGATAACATCCTTTCATGTGTTGGGTTACCAAGTTTTGAGTATACGTACTAAGTTTTGAATATAAGTACTGAATGAAGGTGAGTTCATTAACAATTTTTCTCTCTGTATAGGAAAATCAAGAACTGAAATACTCTTGGCTATGGAGCCATGATGTCCCACCTTATTATAGCAACTATCTGTATCTGTAATAGTAAAATGATTAGAACCATCATCAATTCAGATATTTCCATTCTCTTTAAGAGCCTCTGTTCTCAACGAGTTGGGATGCTACATCATTTCCGTCTTCTAGGATATCTGAATTTATCTCTGGAGTGAAATTTTTAGCTAATAATACTTCAGTTGCAGCAAGACCTCCAAGACATTCTTTTGTATAAAGTAAAAACCTTAGAATAGCACCTAGTTCATTAGTTGGCCTGGAATTGTTCTTTTCCATAGTAACTCATGTCATTGGAAAATGGAAAGATTCAAGATTTGTACTAGTTGAAGATGAAATTTATTTGTATTTTAAAAGGGATGTAATTTCATTGATTTTGCCTACTTCTGAACATCCTGGCATTACCATCATTCCTTCTGGAACTTTTAGGTACTCACAAAATTGATATTGGTTGTATGGCTTGGTTTGAGGATGTGTTGTAAATATTTCTTTGTAACCATGACTTAAGACATCTGTAAATATAACCTGTTTTTTTAAATGTGTAGTTGGTAAAGATGACTTGCACATAAATATGGTATTGAAAATGGAAGCATTTATTGAACCCGGAGAAGAATAAAGGGAACGCAACATCTCATTCCCCCTCCCAAAAAAAGAGCTAGCTTCACTTCTGTAGGAGAAATTTGACAGTTCCAAAGTTGACAAGGATGAGGATGTCTCACTTCTAGATGGTGAGTGAAAGGTCATGTCCCCTTTGTCATCTCCTTCACTATTGCTACACCACAATGGAAAATTAGACCAGTCCTCTTCTCCAAAATTCAGATCTCTTTCCCGAAGTATCTCTCATATGTCCCTATTTTTAGGAGCATGACATGAGTTTGAAATTAATTATGTTGTTTTTTCTAACCCTTGTCATTTCTCTGTTGTTATGCTACTTTGAAAATTTTCAGAATACTCCTCACGCAAAATATTCTTAGCTACTTTTGGCAGGTTTTGTTTGATATGCAGTACATGTTTCACTTCACATTTGTTTTCCATATCCTTGTCCTCTTTAACATTGTTCCAGCTCCATGAAATCATTTTCTCTTGAAGTTATTTTGGAGTGCATTTATAAGCAGATATCTTTATCACTTCCGAAGCATCTTCACCCAGTACTTTCTGAGATAAATGTTAGGACACCTTATTTTCAATGGAATATTATCACAAGAATGCTTAAGATGAGAGATACCCAAATTGCATTCTGAAAAAGATACAAATTGGAGGTTCTTTTAGTGACCTATGCCCAGCCAGTTTCTCAACAATAGATTTCACCTTTTTCTTGGGAAGACTAATTTGGGAGGCTGCCATCTTTATATGAAACCCTCATCTTTATTTTTCATGAATACAAGATTTTGATATCATTGGGCATGGACTATTTGTTGTAACAAGTCCCATCATAAGTCATCAAAACGTTCATAACTTTTGGGTATACTATGGCAACATGGATTTTGTTCAATATCACAATGCCAGACCTGGATAGCATAAACCTTGCTGGTTAATAATATCTAGAGCATTAGAAAACACATTTACCTTCACAAACAACCAACAAATCTTCCCTCAAAATTGAAAATATCCATATTTTCAATTGGTGGAAAGACTGAACTGTAAGGAGAAAGTTGACAATCAATCTAATCATTCTTGGGAGGGCTATGATAATTTCATTTTTATCCAGCAATGAACTATAATCCTGAGATAGATGACTGAATAATTATGGAGAAAAAATGGATATGCATATCTTCATCTGTTGTGGATATGCATACTTTTTATTTGGTTGCAACCTACTTATTTTGAGATGTTGCTTTGATTGTGCCTTGCTTATCTCATTCCAATAGTCAGTCACTATACTACAATGACATCTTTTGAAATACACATCCTAGGGAAACATGTCAAGCACTCTTTCCCTCATTCCAAAGATGGTACCTAGGGTAAATTGGATTTTGCAAAAGCTCGAGGCTTTGTCATCTATGGTGCAATATTACTTTAGTCTCTATCTTAACAAGCAAAATGGAAGTAGGTGATGTTAAGAGTTATAGAAGAGTTACAGGAAGTATTCTAAGAAAATGGACTGTATAACAATTACTGCAGGGCTTCCTTTGCATCAGGAGATTAGAATGCCTTCACTTTATCCAACAATGTCAAAGGTGAATTTTGATGTCACATCTGGTATTCCTATGCTGACATTAGACTTTGTTGGTGTTTGCAATTTATTATAGATAACAATAAGGTCCATGCATCTTTCAATATCTTCCAAATTCGTACCATTTTCCTTTGTTGACATTGCCTAATTATGAAGTGAGAATTTGAAATTTATGATCATTTGCACTTAGGATATTGATAATCTGCATTCTGTAGGATAGCATTGCTAAGTGGAAAAAGAAAGAGGGAGATAAAGTTTTAGTTTGGGTTGTACTTTGTGAAATTGAAACTGTAGGCATTCTTTACTACTTTTTATGTTCTTTCTTCTTTCAAAGAAACTCCTAAGGTCAACTAATTTCCTTTCCTTGCTTATTTTGTAATGTTGCTAAAGAATGTCAATTCTTAAGAAATGGTTTTGGGATAAAGAAATTGTTGATATGGAGAGTATGGAGGATGGCTATTTGGAAAAAATTGTCCATGGTGACGGATCAAAGGAAATTAAATTTGGGGAGGTATACTCAAAATCATTAAGAATTCTTATTCTGAGTCTATGGTTGCAATTGTCGTTTTGAATTCTTTATTTGGGTTTAGAGTTGGAAAAGGAGTTATAATTGTTACATCAATGTGTGAATGTGTTGGTGCATCTAGATATTTTAACAGTTTGTGTATAGTGAACCGATAGGTTTTATTCAAAATCTGGAAGGTTTTATTCAAAATCTGGAAGGTTTTGTTGTACTAGTTTCTAATCAGGTTATAGCAATTATGGTGGAAGATGAGGATTACATTGCAAAATTCAAGGAGTACACACCCTCGGGGAAAGGAGCTATCATTGAAAATGATCCTTCAAAAGAAGCTTCTCCTCCACCACCTCCACCAAAAGAATACACTCCAAGCCCTGTTGTAACTTCTACAGCTTTGGAGGACATTTAGATTTGATAGACAAGAATCAGCAAGTTCATGGCTACCTTCTCAGAGCATTTTATTGAATCATATTGCACTGTATGGAGAGGTCAGATACAACTACTAGTCAAAAACAACTAGTTTAGATCCATCTTTACCCTAGTATAAGTAATGAATGAAGGTGAGTTCATTAACAATTTTATGATTTCTTACATTTCCTTTCATTTTCATTGGATTAGTATAATATTGTAATGCTTTTATGGTTATGGTGTTTAGCAATTTTGAAGTATACCCTGTGGATCTAGTATATGATAAATGTTAATTATCTATAAATGAGGGACTTCAATCACAGTTTCTTTACCAACATAGATCCTATGTGAAATTACTTATGTAGTTTTTGTGGTTAGACATCTTTGGGGTCTCTTCAAACAGTTCCAAAAGTTAGAAGGAGCTCTAGGCTTATTATGGTAGATTTTTGTGCTTATCAATGTGTTTTGAAAAATAAATTGGATTTTAAGCATGGTTGTCTTTGTATATTATTATCTTTTCTTAGAATTAAAAATGATGCAATCTGGGTGTTCATATTCTCCTCTCCCCAATTTTGAAAGGGTTCTAGCTCAATGGAATAACACCTGCCTTACAAGCAAGAGGTTGGTGTTTCGATTCCTCCATGCCCTATTGATATTTCAATACTGGTATTTTTAATCAAATATATTTTATTATGATTTATTATGGCTATAGAGGGGGTTTCAAACCATCTTTGTATGTTTCTACGAGGGGGGTTCTAAACCACCTTCATATGTCACTATGAGGGGGGTTCTAAGCCACCTTCATATGTCACTACAAGGGGGTTCAAAATTTCCCTTGTATATTACAACGAGGGGGGTTTAGAACCACCCTTGTAGGTACCTACGAGGGGGGTTTATAACCGCCCCCAAAGGTTTGTAATAAGTACTTTTAGGGGGGGTTCTGAACTGCCCCCATAGGTGTCTACGAGGGGGGTTTACAACTGCCCCTAAAAGTCACTTTTTTTTGGAGGGGGGAGAACCGTCCCCAAAAGTCACTTTTAGAGTCGATTTGATCTCTTCCAAAATCGCCCTTTAAATTCCAAACTTTTAGCGTCAGTGCTATTGGGGGCAGTTTTATTAAGACCGCCCCCAATGGTTTGTAAGATGAAGTCTTAGGGGGGGTTTAGAACCTCCCCCATAGGCACCTACGAGGGGTGTTTAACCGCCCCAAAAGGTTTGTAATAAGGACTTTTAGGGGGGATTCGAAACCGTCCCCATAGGTGTCTATGAGGGGGGTTTCGAATTTCCCTCAAAAGTCACTTTTAGGGGGGGTCTAGAACCGCCCCTGAAAGTGAATTTTAGGGACGGTTTTGATCTCTTCCAAAACCTCCTCTAAAATTAAAAACTTTTAGCGTCGGTGCTATTGGGGGGGGGGTTTGTCAAGACCGCCTCCAAAGCCAAAACCGCCCCCAAAAGTGACTTTTGGGGGTGGAAGAAAACCCCCCTAAAAGAAAAATTTGTTGTAGTTAGAAAGGCTTGGATCAACCTTCTGAATAAGGTACACATCCTTCTAACTCTGATCTCTTTGCTTAGTAATTGTATTTGCAAAACATTGTATGTATGTCTTTCTACATCAGTATGTTGGTAGTCTCTCCCATGCTATAGGATACTTTCCCTAACAATAGAACTGGAGGCTCCGCTGGGGAGCACCTATTTTCTTATTTGGGGATTCTTGAGGGTCTCTTTTTTCATTTTTTATCAATGTGTTAAGTCTTTGTGGAGGTTTTGGGACATTTTCTATCCTTTTTGCTTGACGCTTTTTGGTCTGGTCTGCAGTCTACTTTCTTTTTTAACTCTTATCAGAGCATACTCGTGAGTCTATTATACTTATAGTCGCAGTTATTAACCTACACCCATGAGTTTCCCATTACTTTACCCGTGGGTCACCCGAGTGCTTCTGTTGTTACAGTCGTGATTTTTCTTGGGAAAACTTGTTTTTTCTTTAGGGTTTGGCTTTTAGGGTTGTTTTGCTTTGATATGGAAAGTTTGTCTATTGATGTTAGGTTTTTGACTGCTTATGAGTGGTGGTCTAAGTCTTGTTAGTCCTTTACGAGCCCTCTTTTGGTTATTTTTTTGCATGTTGAAGGTTCCTTAAGTCTTTCTAGCCCACACAGTTTATTTGGCGGATGCTTGGCTTTAGTCCTTTGTAGTCACTAGTGTTTGGAGAGAAGCTGTTAATTTTTTTTTTATTCATTTTCTTTCTATCTTTTATATTGGTCAATTTCTTATAGCATCTTTGTTCCAAATTTTAGTTACTTCTAGCTTTTGTGGAGCAAATTTTTGGGTTGGTCATTTTCAGTACTTTGTGTTGGCAAAGTTCTGATTTTTATAGCCCTAGGTCCAGTTTTCTTCGAATGCATTACTGATTATTCTTGTTTTTTCATAGTTATTTGCATTTTATTCCACTTATAAATAAAAAACCAAATTAAAAAGAACATTTTGCTTTATGATAGGAAACTTCTCTTTCTCAAAGTAGTTATAAGTTGTTTATGCTTTTCTTCTTTGAAAAAAAAAATAGTTGGCTTTTAGGTTTACTTTGCATTTCATGTTTTGAAAGACAAGCAAGAAAATTTTGAAGAATTTATGTTTCCATATGTACATTTTGCTTTCAGTTGTAACCATCATACACAAAAACGCACTACCCTTTTGAGTAATATAGCCTTAAAAAAAATCATTAATAAAATTTATTAGTAACTTTTTCTTTTTAGGTTACACAAACTAACTAGTTCAGGCTAGGGTTTTGGAATACATCACTTTCAACTTTCCAAAACCTTTCAAACCTCAAAATATTAGTAAGACTATCATTAGGTAAATCCACTTTTGTGGAGGTGTGGCGGGAAGATCCACTGAAACCGGAGTTAAGCATGAGGTCGTATGAGATTGGACTATTGGGGATACCCCCCCTCTATTCAATCGAGCATCTACCAAAGCTAATTTGTGTACAGGGATCCATCAATGCCTTGTGTAATCTTGGATTTCGGGCTTAGTTACCCTGCCCATGCATCTTGGCTCGACCTGTGATTGTCCCCCTGGACTCTTTCTGCAACTGTGGTAACCTTTAGTATCTTCGACCTATATGGCTCTACATAAGTGACGGTGGAAGGATATTTCCATTGTACCTAAGACAGATGTGGAAGGAAATCCCTTGCAGTTATTTGGGAGGGAGGTTGGTGATTCAAACGCTTGCACCCAGAGACTCTATATTGTGGACCCCGGGTAACTATCCTTCATTTCTCTACTGGTTAGTTCTGAGCCCTAATCATCCCAGACTTCCCTTTGAGATTTCATCTTTGTTTTCCTAGTCTTGATAACTTTAGTAAAATTTTATAGTGGTGTGTTGTTTGTTCCCTGTTGTTTTTAGTGGCCTCTAGGTTTAATACTTAGTTTATATTTTTGCAAGTGTGGAGGACCAACTTCCTCGTAGGTCATGAAGGTTGAGAAACCTTCCTCCACTCATAGTGGAGCTTCCACCGCCACCTCAATAGTGCTGAACTGACTCACGTGGTTCATTCGAACTCACGGGTACAACTGAATACAACTGAACCCCCTAAAGAACCACATCTCATTTCTCAATCGGTTCAGGAAACTATTGAGGTTGAAGATTTTCATACTGAAGAGTTCGCGAGACCTTTCAACCCTCCATTAAATGGACCCAACAACCCTTTATTAGAAAGAGTTGTCTCTTTAGGGATCCCTGAGTTGAGTGTATATAGGTTTACACCTGGTTTTTCTATTGACAAAATAGGGGATGGATCAGGAGTGCCTCATACTCCCACTTCATCTATTATGCCAGGAGGTCTATCTCCTCCTCGTCTAAACACATCCACACCTAGCTTGTTGCAGTTCACTTCTGCTCCGAGCACCTCCTTCGGTTTCAATGTTGGTTCTTCAAGTTTGTCTAGTGCTCAAGGTGTGAAGACATCTATTCATTTTGGATCCTCCATTGGCCCATCTAGTATTCATTTTTCAGGGATACCCTCGTTTTCTTTCACATCTTCCCCCTTTGTTCAACAATTCCAAAGTTAACCCCACTTCTGCTCCTTTTAATCAAGGATTTCATTGGCTTGGAGGACACATTGCTCCTTCATCACAATTTGTAGGCTCAATGCATGCCTCATCTATGCTAGGTTATAACCCCTTCATAGGTTTTAATGCACATTCTTCCAATGTACAAACCTCTAATGTACCTGTAGGGAATACTCCCTTTTCACTATTTGGTGGAATGGGTAGTAACAGTTATACCAACCCTCAATTTGGAGGTACTTATACTCAGTCGCAGTGGATGGCACCACAAGGAAGTAATCCATTATCCTATGGTTGGATCAACTTTCAGAACGTTTCTTCTTCAAAACCGATGGTTGGGGGAAACCCCAACCAAAATTATAGGAGCCAGGTTTCGGTTGGTTCCCCTTACCAAAATCCTACACATCACATGTCATCGTCGCGACCTCACTTGTCGTTTCTGGCAACTTTAAATTTTCCAGACCTTTCGAAACTCATGAACGATCCGATGCATCACAGCCCTGCTTGGCCTCCGGTCCCAACCAAGCTTCCTTCGGACATTCCAAAATTCAAAGGTAAGACTGGTGAAGATCCTGGAGATCATACTACAACCTTTCATCTCTGGTGCTCCTCAAACTCGTTAAATGATGGCGCTATTCAATTGAGTCTCTTTCAGAGAACCTTAATGAGTTTAGCAGCTAAATGGTACATCGAAATTCCTGTTGCAGCATACGATAATTTTTGGGATTTAGCGATAGTCTTTTTGAATCACTTCCAGCTTCCCGTATGGTATGAAGTCGGCACGGATCTTCTCTCTACATTTAGACATAACAAAGCCACCCATCTTTTTTATCACATTCAAGAGTGGCGAAGATGGAAGCGACTCATCAAAGCTGATATTCCCCCAGAGTTTCTTTTGGAGTGGTATTTAAAATCACTGCTCCCTTACGTCTCTAAAGATGTTTCAACTTCTGGGGTAACCTCTGAAGAAGAAGCTATATTAAGAACTCAGTAACTCGACCTAGTCTACGCTCAATTTGGGATCCTTTATGAGATTATACCTGATGCACCTAGGTATAATATAGATCTTGGTAAGCCCAAACCTAGACCTCATGCTAATAGCATTGTTGGTTCAGCCAACTCATCCGCATTGGAGGCTTTAACGAAACAAGTGCATGCACTTTCCATGAAGCAGTATGCTGCGGAAGCAACTACAGCTGCATCCTCCCCTTTGCAAACAAAATCTATACAAAATGTGCAGACAAATCAAAACGGTCCTCGGAAACCCAAGAAAAAGGGTGAGAAAGGGGAGGGGAACCAACAAAACCCAAAAATGTTGAAAATGCCGAGGAGGGAAAGAGAGACGGGAAGAAGGTCAATTTTCCTTGCAAGATTTGTAAGGATAACCACCTCACTCACCAATGCCCTCTCATCGAAGAAGCCTAGAATCTATTGCAAGAAAAGAAACCGGTTGTCCTGAAGGATCCTTTTCCCAAAGGACAAGGCCCAGCTTCTGGCATCTCTAATACTGGGGGCACTCATCGTTCCACATTAGTTGATGAGTCATATATCAACATGGTTAACTCACATACTCTACTGCAAATGAGAGCCAGGAATTATAACCCGGATATGTAGCAGAAAGATAAAGAGGTTCCTGAGTCATATGTTCCTCTCCACATCGAGATACCAACAAAGTCCTTTCCAAATATACCAAAAGGTGTCTATAAACGGGCTATGCACAACCCTAATGCGCGGGTTTCTCCAAACTACTATGTTGTAGAGGACCTATCACAAATGCCATGTTCTATGCCTGCCCTGGAAGTCTTGCAAAGTTTTCCTTCGCAGTGGAATGCACTTCTAGTGGCAATATGTAAAGTCCCCCTCACCCAATCCGACCATCGGGAGGGGACGCTGGGGAAATATGGGATTTCAAATTTCGCCCCAAGTTCATAATAAGTTTTTCAATAATGCAATGTGTGCAGAAATGTAAATAAACATGCACAACAGAATTCAAATCTATCCACACACACATCTAATATGAAATTACAAGCATAAACATTGCAGGCATCAAATAAAACATTTCCAGATTTAAATACATAAAAATACTTATCTTTATCCAATGCAGATCCAAGCAACTGGCTGTGTAAGAGCACTTTTCCACCCAACCATAGGCACTATGTCCAGCATATACTATTTATGTTGTTAAGAGGCCACCCCCAAGTTGGGCTATGAGGCCACGAGGGCGAAGGAAACACCTATAGGCTTCTATCTCTAAGCCCACAACCCATTCTGCTCTATGTGCTCAGCCAAATGCTCATACAGAGCTCTACAGGGGTCTCACTCAACCCTCATAGCCTTGGCTTCCACAATACCTGCCCCACGCAACACCCTTCTAGCTCAGGCATCCCCTTCACTGATCCATGGTTCTCTTGGGCGATCCATCTTGTTGGGTGCTTCTAGTGTGTGCATATGACGAGTAGATCGGAGATTGATTGAGATAGAAACAGCAGTGATGATGACGATGATTCGAGGACGATGATTCACTGATGATGATTCAGAGAAGAAGACTTGTACTAGCATATCTATGTTGAGAAATACCTTCCTAGTTAAGAGGGAGTGTTGATGTATATGTAACTTCGGAATGTATTTCACCTATGTATTTCATCTATGTATATTGTACTCCTATAGAGATGTTATTATTCCTCTATACGAAAGTGTTGTCATTTGTATTGACAAGTGTCGCAAGTGTCGTAACTTGCCAATGGGTTATTAGACCACCATGTGTGGGGTCGGCCTTGATTAAGTTAACCATGGGTTATTAGGCTAAGCTAGACAAGTCGGCCCCATTAGTTTATTGGGAAAGATAGGACAAGTATAAATAGAGATCGGGAGATCTCTATTTGGACATCTCATTACTCACTTCTACATCACTCGGAAAGTGGTGCACATGTGAGGAGGAGGATCATCTACTAGGAGAAGACTATCTGTTGTACTTGGGTTGTATTATTGCTCTATCTATCTCTAAGGAAGTTGTGGGGTTTTTCACCTTAGGGTTTTCCCCATGGAAACTCTGTGTGTCTATTGTCTCTTATGTTTGCCTTTTGTTGTGATTGACATGATTGACATGCTTGATATGATTGATATGTTGTACATGTTATTCTCTTAGTAAAGATCCTAGAGTATATTGAATTAATGCTCAAAAATTAACAGCAGGCATCAAATAAAACATTTCCATATTTAAATACATAAAAATACTTATCTTTATCCAATGCAGATCCAATCAATTGGCTATGTAAGAGTGCTTTTCTACCCAACCATAGGCACTATGTCCAGCATATACTATTTATGTTGTTAAGAGGCCACCCCCAAGTTGGGATATGAGGCCACGAGGGAGAAGAAAACACCTACAGGCTTCTATCTCTTATCCCACAACCCATTATGCTCTATGTGCTCAGCCAAATGCTCATATAGAGCTCTACAGGGGTCTCACTCAACCCTCACAGCCTTGGCTTCCACAATACCTACCCCACACAACACCCTTCTAGCTCAGGCATCCCCTTCACCGATCCATGGTTCTCTTGGGTGATCCATCTTGCTGGGTGCTTCTAGTGTGTGCATATAAGAAGTCCAACCTGGTATTAGCTACTATTGAACAATCTGCAGCCTCAATCTGCGGCTTCCCAAGCACCTACAAGAAACTGAACTCAACGGTAATGGTTCCTAGATTGCCCAAACTCTTTGCTCACCTACAGCCAACAAAACCCACTTCCAAGTCTACAACATGCTCTCCAAATTTGAATTTATGGGTTCAAAACAGCATCGTAAGTTCATGGACAGCAATGGAGAGCTATGCAACCTCTAAACTTGCATGTAAGAATGAGACAAAATGAGGGTTGAATCCAAAGTGTTGATGTTATTGTAACTTCAGAATGTATTTCATATATGTATATTGTATTCCTATAGAGATGTTATTATTCCTTTATACGGAAGTGTCGTCATTTATATTGTAAGTGTCGTAACTTATACTTGATGGGTTATTAGACCACCTTGTTGGCGTCGGCCCTGTATAAGTCATGTGCGTTAAAGGGTTATTAGACCACCCTATTGGGGGTCGGCCCTGTCAGCATTATGTTATGTGGTTAAGTTAAGGCCAACCTGGTAAAGGTTATTAGGTAAGTCAAGTCAAGTATAAATAGAGTGCGGGAGGCACTCTATTTGATCATTCACTTCTCACACATACACTCATTGGAGAGTGGCGCACTAGTGGAGGAGGAGAAGTTGCTTCTAGGAGGACTATCTCTTGTACTTGGGTTGTATCATTCCTTTATCTATCTCTGAGGAAGTTGTGGGGTTTTTCACCTTCTTGGTTTTCCCCGGTGAAAGTCTGTGTCTCTTGTGTGCTTGCATTATTGTGTCCATGATTGATATGCTGTAGATATGTTGTACATGTTATTCTCTCAGTTAAGATCCTAGATCAGATTGAAATTCTAAAAAACTAACATGGTATCAGAGCTAGCCTGAAAGAAGGCATGGTATGGCATTTATGACACTTGTTGATCTTGCGAAGCTAGGGCTTGATATAGCAAAAACCAGCCATCGTAGAACTTTCGCTATAAATTCATTTTTGCAAAGCTTCAAGAACTGAAAATCTTAAAGGTTGAATATAAGATACCCATGTACCTTGTGTCTGAAGCACATCATCTAATTCGCTGTACTTTTTGTTTTATGGTCCGTACAATATAGGGTTTCTGCCTCTTCCAGATCTCAGTCATAAACAGGTGACATAGGAAACAAGGTCACCACTTGGGCTAGGAAGCTCAAAATGAAATTTCGTAAAAAGTGGAAGGTAGGGAACGGACTGCACTTTCACAGGTACGATTTTTAGAGGCCGAACGTGAACCAGTGACACGTGGCACTCCGTACAAGTTCGCTCTCCTTTTTTATCCCATAAACAGGTCACATTGCGACACTTGGCATAAATCTCTCTCAGAGAATCCATTTGAGGTCATACCTGTAGGGTTGGAAAGATAATAGGTTAGGATACGACAAGCTGAATTTGTAGACCCTGTAGATCTGAAATTTCTAAGTTACACCAGAAACAATCAGGTGCATATTTCTGTCAAAACAGAATTGGATTTTGAGCACCTTCATTCATGGCTATGGGAATTTAGGGTTTCAGAAAAAGTTGGAATTTTTGTAATCGGAGACCATGGCTGGATGCTCCTCATCAAAATCGAAATTTAGAGACCAAGATCAAATTTTTTGGTTGGGCAGAAGGCTGAGCTTGATCAAACCCTAGTTCAGAACTTTGATCGGAAAGGTGAAAAATTAGGACTTCTGCAAAAATGGGAATTTTTTAAATCTATGACCATAGCTGGAAGATCCTTGGAAAAATCAACGTTTAGAGCTTTGTATCAAACTATTTGGTTGGGTGAAGCTCCGGGAAACTCAATCCCTAATTCAGGGTCCTCCCCCGTGAATCCGGAATATTGGAAAGTAAATTTGAGGGGTGAAACTTTGTAGTTTTCAAATTCTGAGTATACCAGGTTGATCAACTCATCAAGGCACATCTTTCTATCCTTTCAGAAGTTTGAAATTCAAAGTTTGAATTTTTAGGGTTTCCCTAACAAACCCTAATCCAGCTCTAGATCCAGTTTCTACAAATCAAGTGGATTAGGTTAATCCTAGAAGAAAATGGATTGGTCACCTGCATAAGTGAAGAAGTTCTAGTTTCAGAGGGAGATGAGGCTAAGGCCTTACATAATAAGATTACAAGCAAACTCGACAGGTTTGACTTACGGGTATGTTTTGAAATCTGTTTATCATTAAGTTTATGTTTGTCTTCATTAATATTAGTACAATCTTGATTAATTTTAGACTTGTCGTATCACCTTAATAAAAATATGAATGCATGATAGAAGATATTCATTGATTAGGGCCTTGACACTTATGATTGTACTAATGCATTGTGGTGTTGTATGAGGTTGATGTTGTCCACTAACATGAAAGGTACATCAAGAAAGACAAATCATGTTCTAGTTCAAGAACATATGACCATGGTGACATAAAGACAAAGATTAATCCATTGTCATGGATCACATAGAAGATCTACTTACGAGGTATGTATAACTTGGTTCTATAATGGTTAACCTATGAGATATGCAGGTCACTAGCACAAGTCATTTAAGAGAACAAAAAGACATCATGTGGGTATGTTAGACATAACCAGCTAACATATTAATCCAGGTATGTTTTTCCTATATCAAGTTAGAATCCTACCTTGTGATAGGATCTCTTATATAAGTATACTTGGTATGATTGATAATGATTATTCATGAAGTTATAGGTTTGAGTAATCATGGGTGTAGGCATATTATGCTTCTACTTTGATTGATGATATGACTAACCAAAAAAATTCTTATGGTCAAATAGGAATATGCACGAGTAAAAGAATTGTGATAAATTATTTGTGTATGAAATGATCTTGACCATACATGTTTAAGATTACTTAGAATCATA
Source organism: Larix kaempferi (assembly GCA_027924585.1). Lineage (NCBI taxonomy): Eukaryota > Viridiplantae > Streptophyta > Pinopsida > Pinales > Pinaceae > Larix > Larix kaempferi. The sequence goes on along the minus strand of BSBM01001460.1, from coordinate 479,544 downwards.
ATGTTTTTTATAGTATTAAGATTATACTAATGAATGTATGTATGAGACCTCGAGGATAACACAACGATGATACTAGTAAGTATGCATAGTGATCGAGGATGGATATAAGTTCAAAGACAGGTAATCCAGGAAGCAAAGATCAAGAGGGAGCACACTCCAGTAGTTCCTACAAGGAAGCAAATATTGAGAGGGAGTCCACCCTACAAACCAAACAAAGATAAGTATTTGAATTGTCATTTCTTGCATATTTGTTTGTTTAAATAATATTGTTCAAAGATGTATATGCTTATGTTCCTAGACTTAGGGTGTGTATTATGCATATTAGAATAATTCCATTAGTGAACAGTATACTACTAATATGCATGTGATGGGAAAGTGGCCTATGGCACTGTACAACATTCCATTGCTACTTATGTAGAATGAAACCTCTTTTCTGACATGTTGGGAGCTGTGCACACTCTTAACAATGTTCTGGTACAAATTGGAAAGCATCTAGAAAGTAACAGGATATGGATAAATGTTGTATTGAATCATTGGCTAAGATAATTGCATAACTGTATGATATATTTATTTATGTGTAAGAATTTGTTCTGAAAACTATGAGATGTTTCTAATCATGCAATTTAACTTGTTTTGTAGGAAATATCGTATACCATCACCTACAAAAGAATGACTACAACATTTGTTCAGCAACAAAGTCATCTATTGAATATATTGAAGTTCCCAGGATTCGGGAAGAATGCCATGATCGAGGAGTACCAGTCAATCATGAAGAATGATATTTGGGATAAAGTCCCAAGACCTGAAGGGAATTCTGTTGTGACTTCCAAATGGATCTATAAGATCAAGCATGCTGCAGATGGTAGCATGGAGAAATACAAAGCGAGGTTTGTAGCTCGTGGCTTCTCCCAAAAAGAGGGATTGACTATGAAGAGACTTTTTCACCTGTAGCCAGGAACACTTCCATCAGATCAATACTTGCTCTGGCTGTAGTGATGAAATGGAAGTGTTGATGCCCCGAAAATTGCAGCATCAATCAGTAAGGGATTCTCCCTGGTAGGCAATCCCAATTAGATCGCTCACCGTTTGGTGTGGGGAATCCGTCCGGTTAATGGTTCCAGCTACCGTGTCAGATTTAAAGATTTGTATTCTTTGCACCGGTCGCGGCCCGATCCACCGTTTATGTATTTTGAATTTATGTATGAGATGCAAGTGATGTAAACTAATTTAATCTAAATGCAAAACTGGAACAAATCTTAATCTAAAACTGTGATAAACAAATCTATTCTATCCTCGCGAGGAGCCAAAATAAGAGAATGAGCAGTGTGCTGTAGATACACATAAGGGTCACACATATAGCTGTTTGAATTAGTTTAAATGTAAATTACAGTAGAAAGGGAGATACATTCAAGATAGCTCAAATGAATTAAAACGATTTCACCACCCATAGTACACAGCATAATACACAGAAAATGAGAAACATTCATAGCAATGGAGTAATCCACAATGAGTTAGAATGATCTCACAATAAACCAGTGGTAAGAGAGTCAAAATAGTTCCACGCCCCTTTACATAGATCCCAAGCAAATGCCATGCAGGCTTTCTATAGACAAAAACAAACTCCTAAATCTTTATATCTGGAAAATAGTTCCCATACATAGTGCAGTCTTTTTTCTTTGCCTGTCAAAAGTCCATTCATTCTCTTCTGTCTGTCTATTTATAGATTTACAATGCTTCTCATTTTCCCAAAAACCTAAACCTAAACCTAGGAGGGAACAAAATTTTTTGTCTTCTAGTGGTCAATAAGACAAAACCAGAACGCATTTTTCTTTTACAAAATTAGAACAAAACATAAATAAAGTTCCCTTTTCTTTATTACAAAAAGACAAATAACAACTATCTTTTGTTTTAGAATAAATCAAGCTATGGATGGCTCAGCTGCTGACTACGAGGCTTCTGCTGTTGTGCCTGCTTCCTCGGGGATATAAGCTGGTGATGGATTATCTTCTTGTTTTATATAGCTGGACCAATGAGTCATTTCTCGTAGGATGGTCCTTGTTCGTGCCGAGACTATCTTTTTTAATGCAATTTCATGCTTTCGCAGAACTGACTTGATAGTGGTTGTGTCTGTTGCTAAGGATTGAGCAATGCTTTTTTCCTGGCCGACTTCCTATGCATATCATCCTGCAATAGCGAAATAGCGCAAGTAAAGATTTACAAAAACTTTAAATGAACATTGCACACCTCAAGCCTCATTATATTTAAAAGGGACACATTTATGTCGCCTGCGCCACAGGTTGGCCAATTTAATAGGCACGGGGCTCAAAGTGGAAAGGTGGTTGATTGAACGTGGCTGCCATAAGTTCTAATTAATGTGTAGTTACACACATACCGAAACAGGCGGGCTATGCCATGGCGGGGAAGATAGCGTTAACTAATGCGCAATGGATGGGAAGTTTATAATTAAAAACCCCGCGATGATAAGTGGGACCTGCCGGCGGCATTTTACGATTGGGAGTGACGCAACAACGGCGATATTTAAGGCTAAATCATGTGCCATAGCGAAGAAAATATCATCAAGACTTGCGCTGGACGGGTTGCAAACGGTCGGCATAACTAAGCATAGCGCTTGCGATCGCGACGGGGAAATTATGACTAGAACCTACGCCCAAAAGATGCTCCAATGACCAAGTGAATAGGATCATGAATGTAGCAGCAATTTTTTTAGCTATGTCCTGCGCGTGTGGCGGTAGTCTTAGTGTTAAACTTTGCGCCGAAGGGATACAACAAGAATTGAACTCGGGGCTGCGTCCAAAGATGAGGCGCGGTTATGATGGAGGTCGTTATAGGGATAGATTTTTTTGCGCGTCGGCAGATAATTTAGTCACAAAATGTGCACTAACGAAAGATGCGCCAAAGAGTTCCAAAGACTTAGAATATTCTTGTGCCGACGTCCTCTAGGAAGTTAAACTCTGCGCCGAAGGAGACCAAAATAATACTAGGCAATTGCGCCAATGGCGGCCAAAATAAGACTAAGACAAGCGCCATGGTTGGGCCGAAGTGAGCTCTTGAAGTGCGCCTAAAGCAGCCAAGGTAGTTTTAGACTTTGTGCGATAAGCGGGCAGCTTAAATCTAAAATTTGAGCGAGCGAGGGTCAAAAAACAATGGTCAAATTATAGTTAAGACTTTCATCGAAAAAGTAAAGTTTGGTTTAAGATTTGCTCCCAAAGGCGGAAGACTTATGGTTAAAACTTGCACTGAAGGTGGAAGACTTATGGTTAAAACATGCGCTAAAGGTGGAATACTTATGGTTAAAACATGCGCTAAAGGCGGAAGACTTATGGTTAAAACTTGTGCCGAAGGCTAAAGGTGACTTTGCCTTAGAAAAATTTTTAGAAAACTTCTTTGGGAAACAAGTGTTAAAGTTTTGCCGGATTTAGAGCAGGATAAGCTTCAAAAGAAAGAGAAAGAAAAATCAATACAAAAGTGTAAGAGGAGGGGCCCCAATACTTTTCAAAATTTCGGGGGGATGTTGCAGCAACAACAATTGGTGAATCGCTGGCGAACACAAATCTCTGAAAAACTCTCTCTCGTCCATAGGAAATTTTAAAAGCTGCTCACCTTATGTGCAACAGTCGGCTTGAGCATTTGAATTTCCGCAAAGGAAGTGATCACTTTATCCGTTGGTCATTAGGAAAGGGGAGCTTCGATAAAGACATCCTTAAAACTCTCCAAGGGCCAAAATATGGGGTTCATTTTTAGAAGATCCATCTTTCAAACAACCACTGTCATCAGACTCCACAGGACTATAACAACATCTCGTAGACAATATTATCTTGTTCCTCATTCCCATGCTGCTTGCATCCTTTTGGATATTCTTTAATTAGTGACTTTTGTCGTGTGAGTATTCCAAAAAAATTTCTTCAAGACTTAGCCATTTTCCTGAGTTCTTCAATCCATTGATGTCCTTTTGTGTGAGCAAGATATTTTCTTGGTTTCTCGTGCTCACGGAAGGAGAAGAACTCTGCTGGGAATTTTGGTGTGGCTGCTTAAATTAAAAGTCTTTATTTTTCTCAGCCATGCTTTAATGGAGGTGAGATTTTCTGGAAAACAGACTCTTGATTATAAGCTCTTTTGGCTTTAGATTTGCAGCATGGAGTCATTTTAATACCCTATGCCTTCAAGATGTGCTTCCTTTCTGTGGGTCTAACTACATCGATCTTCTTGACACTTATAATGTGAGGGTGGATGGAGCCTTAGGATAGTGATAAGGTAATCATAGATTTCAGCTATTAAATAGGGGTTAATGCGACCAACAAAATAGGATCTCTTCATTCTGGAAAACGATCAGCAAAAGCCAAAATGCATAGATAAACTTTCTTTTGAGGGTACAGTTCCAGCTTAATGAGTGGTGAGATTTCTTGAGAGATCTATATTCATGAAAGGCCCAATTGCAAGGCTAACAGGAAAAAACTATACAAAGGAAAGGGGAAAGGGACAACTCAAAAAATCAGAAAAAGAGAGCAACTTGGCTGAAACAAACAGAAATCAAGAGACTAAAGTAAAAAGTAAAAGAAAAAGAACAAAACCTTTATTTATGTACAAAGGTTCTCTTAGAGACCTTAAGCAAAATACTGTTTCAAAGCCAGGCCGTTGAGGGGAAGATTAACTTCCTCTCCCTGAAGACTTCTTAACTTATACGTTGATGGGCCGAGCTTTTCAGAAATTTGGTAAGGGCCAACCCATAAGTGTTGAAATTTTGTATGCATTCCCTTACCATCGTGTTGATGATCCCACTTCAGAACTAAATCTCCTACTTCAAAACTTCTTTTTCCAGATTTCTTCTTATCAAACCATCTTTTGACTATGTCTTGATGATGATGGAATTGATCTTTGGCCTTTTGTTGTGACTCTTCGAGTTTTAGCAGGGTATCAATTCTTGATTGAAGAACTTGACTACTGGAACCTCGGGAGGCTTGGGACAGCTGCAAGGATGGGAGTAATACACTCGAGGGAAGGATGGCTTCTTTATCGTAAACCAAGGTAAATGGGGATGCACCTAAGGCATTCTTGGGGATAACCCTATCTTCCCATAGAGAATTTGGAAGGGCTAGGTGCCAGCTTCTCTGATTTTCAATTACAGTTTTCTTAAGAGTTCGGATGAGGTTTTTATTGGTCGACTCAGCTAATCCATTTCCATGGGGATAGTAATTTTCTGAATAGTGCAGTTTGATCCCTTTCTCATAAACAAATTCATTGATCTTAAAAGACAAAAAATAAGTTGCATTATCAAATACTAGGGAAATTGAAACCCCAAACCTAGTTATGATGCTTTCTTCCAGGAATTTGAGAACTGCATCTTCGTTGACCGTGCGCAGTGGAATGTCTTCAGCCCATCTCGTAAAATAATCAGTAGACGTCAAGATGTACCGGTGTTGCAGTGAGGAATTTGGGTTTATCTCTATGATAACATCTATGCCCCATTGCTCGAATGGTTTAGAAATGATAACTGCCTGCAATGATCCCACTACTTTTGGCAATTTCCTGGCACTTCTTTGGAAAACATCACAGTTCCTTGCATATGCATGAGCATCCCTGAAAAGAGTGGGACAATAATACCTGACTCTGATAATTTTATGAGCTGTGGTATCCCCTGAATAATGTCCCCCAGCAGGACCATCGTTTAATTCTTCGACTACCTTCCTTGCATATTCTTTCTCCAAACATCTGAGGAAAATGCCATCATAATTCTTTCTAAAAAGGATTCCGTCAATGATTTGGTACGCTGTTGATTTCAGACGGAGTGCCCTTCTTTGCGTTTCTCCCCAGTGTTCTGGCAAGTAACCTGACTTCAAATAACGCACTAAGTCTCTGTACCAGGACTCAGGAGTAGTGAAGACGGGAAAAACCTCGATTACATTCAATTCAGCCTCGTTTTTCCAATCTAGCCCTTCGTCAGCTGGATTTTGCGTGAGCAATTTGCACAAACCTTGACCTTTTATGATGGTAGCTGGATTGAATTCCAAGTCATATTCTTGGAGAGCAGTGACCCAATTGACTCTTTGTTCTCCCAGCTCCTTTTGAACAAATAGAGATCTAACGATAGGGTGAGGAACTATGACTTTAGTTCTGTTTCTTAGAATATATGGCCTGAACTACTTAACCGCTTTGAATACTGCATATGCTTGTTTATCTATGACAGGGTAATTCAGTTCAGCGCCCTGCAAACCATTTCTCATAAAAGAAATTGGGCATTCATCCCATGATTCTACCTTCTGAGTAAGCACAACTACGAGGAGTCGTCTGAAGCAAAAGTATACATTATAAAATCTTTATCGAAGTCCAGACTCCTCAGAGACGGTGCATTGGCTATCACTGCTTTGATTTCTTTGAACGCCACTTTCTCCGAGTTTATCCATTTGAACTGCACACTCTGCTTAATCATTTGTTGCAATGGCTTGACAATTTGATCAAAATCCGGAACAAACCTTTGAACAAAATTAATTGTGCCCATAAATGATTGCATATATTTCTTGCTATGGGGCATGGGAATCTTATTGATAGCTTCAACTTGTTCTTGATCTATTGAGATTCCCTTCTTTGAAATGATATGACCAAGAAGTTTGCCTTCAAGAACAACAAACACACTTTTCTTAGGGTTCAAAGACATACCATATTTCCTGCAGCGATCAAAAATCTGCTTCAAGTGGAAAACATTATCTTCCCTCTTCTTTGAGAAAACTATCACATCATCCAAGTAAACTACTACACACTGGTCGCCTAGTCCTCGGAAGGCAATGTCCATGGCCCGCTGAAAAGTTTCTCCTGCATTTATCAAACCGAATGGCATCCTTCGATACGCAAAGGTCCCCCACTTTGTACGAAAAGTGGTTTTGAGTCGGTCCTCTTCCACTACGAGCACTTGATTATATCCAGAAAAACCATCTAGCAATGAGAACAATTCTGATCCTGATACCATCTGCAAAATCTACTCCATTGGGGGTACAGGATAATTGTCTTTATCGGAAGCCCTGTTCAAATTCTAGAAATCTACACACAGTCTGATTTCCCCTGACTTCTTTCGTACAGGGACTGAGTTAGCAACCCACTCAGAATGTCTGACTTTAAAAATGATATTTGCATCTAGCAATTTCTTTAATTCCTTTTGAATTAGAGGCTTGAGAGTCGAATGCATTCTTCTTAGCTGCTGCTGAAAAGGTTTGACACCTTCTTTCATTGGTATTACATGCTGAATGATACAAGTATCATACGTTTTTCAAATCGTTGTAAGTTCATGTGAAGACATCCTTATACTGCTTGAAAAGTTTGATAAACTTTTCTCTTTCTCCCGGGGAGCAACACTTACTGAGATTAACATATTTTGGCTCTGCCTCTGTTCCCATATTAATCAATTCATGCGTCATAGAGGATTTTGAGTTTTAGCATTCACTAGTCTCTTGAACTTGCTCTGTAAATCAAACAAGGCTTCGAGAGTCCTTACTCCTTTAGGCATAAAATTTCCTTTAACAACGTGTTTTCTTTGAAGGTCTGAGTCATGCTTCTCTTCATCTATTATGACTTCATGGAAGGCATCTTCATTTGTTAAGAAGCTGATGAACTGATCATCATCATCAAATACCCTGAGATTCATAATGTTATCTGGAACAGATGACCTGAAAATCAATTGAATAGAGCATTTATTATTTGTAGGAACTAATATGAAAGCGAAAGTAGCCAATAAATCAATTGTAGCATTTTGCAATCTAGGAATGGAATTTATATTGAAAGCATCAAAACACGAAATCAAATTCCAAATCTCAGATTGGTAGCCTTTTAAATGAGGAGAAAGGCAATGAATTGTATCTCTCACCTGCCGAACGACTATTTCAGAATCACCAAAGACTTTCAAATATTTGACACTTAAAGCAATAGCCTTCTTTAACCCATGGACTAGAGCTTCATACTCAGCGGTATTGTTAGTACATTCAAATTCTAATCTACAAGATAAAAAGTGTTTATTCCTATTGGGGTCAATCAAAACACAACCAGCTCCTGATCCTTCTTGGGTTTTGGAGCCATCAAAGTAAAGAATCCAAAACACATTTTCTTCTTGAGCTAAACTAACATCATTAACAACTACATCAGTGACTAATTCTACAATGTTACAATCAATATCATAAATCCGAGAAAACTGACGGAGATCGGACTGTTCATCTGGATTATGGCTGGCATCTTGTGCTTGATAATTTCCTGGTTCAATCTCTAAGAAATAGTTTCCCAAAACTGAAGATGAGAAAGCAAGAGCTTTGTTCCTTTCTTCCAACTGAGTTATATTTTGTTTCATATGAGGTTCTCTCAGTATCTTGATTTGGTTTTTCCTATTTTGATAAGGCACCCACAGATGAGACCAGTCTGTAGTAAAATAGCCATTCAGTTTCGTAGACTAGTCCCTACTCAAAATCAGACCGTAAGCCTCTGGGATATCAACCACCATTATGTCAACGAACTGACACACCCTATGTTCTGTTGACAGCCTAATGAGAACATCTTTCATTTCCCCAATTACCTTAACAGTGGTCCTATCCAACTGTATAATTTGAGATGGACAAGGGATAGGCTGCCCATTAATCTTTCTACAAATTGACGGAGGCATGACATTTGAACTGGCACCTAAATCTACCAAACAGCTATGATCATTGTGGTTGAAGATTTCAAAATTTAGGAGGAAAGGCATAGTTTGTGATCTGGATTTCCCGCCGATGCTGGCCTCATTTATCTCAAGGTTGTCTTCTATGTTTTCAGACAAAGGACTAGCTTGTCGGTGAAAAACCTCTAGCAACTTTTGTCTTTGCTGGGGAAAACTGCACATGTCAAATATGGAAATGTTGGCTTTAGTCTTCTTTGTTAGGATATTCCTATACTCCATCCTAGTCCCACCAGTATTTTGATCATTTACATTTTCAGTCATGCATGCACTTTTAGGGTTTGCATGCATTCTAGGGTTTTCATGCATCCCAGTCATCAGTCCCAGCACCTAGCCCTCAGTTAGCATCCCCCAGAGCTTCCTCCCACTCAGTTTCAACCCTCCTAGAGCTTAGTGCACCCTCCTTTCATCTACCAATTGAGAAAGGCACCCTTCTTACGTACCACTTCAGTTTAGTTCAATTTCTTCCTTGATTTAAGGATTAACTGACTCTTAACTGACCTTAGCACTCCGATGGACCTCCACTGAGACTTGACTGCCCATTCTGACTTTAGTTAGCTCCTCATGTGCCCTCCACTAAGACTTGACTGCCCATTCTGACTTTAGTTAGCTCCTCATGTGCCCTCCACTGAGCCTCCTTCACTCAGTTAGTGTCTCCATGTGCCAGTTACATTCAATTACACCTACCACACTCAGTTAGACTCAGTTTGACTGACAGTTGACAGTTACTTGTGCATTGATGACTCCACTGATGATCATGAGGACACCTAGTTGTCCTCCAATGACACTCTATTGATCTTATGATCATTCTGAGAGGCTAATTCGAATTGCCACCTTAGGCATTCGAATCCTCTCTACCATTGTACTATTTATTTGTCCATATTGTGATTAATTAATTAGTGTGTGTGAAGTATTTTTGCTTCTATCCGAGTTCTACTGTATTATTATTCTGTTGCTCATTATACTGCATTGACCACTCTTCTTCTATTTTCCTGCTTAATCATAATTACTCTTGTGAGGTATACATCATCTCTTAGATCTACTGTGAGGATTTTCACATGGTATCAGAGCATGTTGAGAATATTGTTTATCTCCATTCTTGAGATTTTTTTGCAAGTTATTACCAAGATTTCGAGTGCAGTAGTTTCTGCATCTTTGCAGCAGTAGTAGTTGCAGATATTCTCTATTGTTTTTGTAAGTATTCTACAGCTTCTATGTATTCATCATGAATTACTCCTCTTTCTCCATTCAACTATGATGAATGGAAACCAAGAATGGTAGCATACTTGAATATCCATGATCTCTTTGATTGTCATTTTGAAAGAGAGTTTGAATCCCCTGAAGAGAAGATTGATTGGTTAAATAAAGATGATGGAGCCTTTGGAGTAATGATGCTTTCTTTTCCTGAATACATGAGATTCCACTACCAATATTGTGATGTTGTTGAAACTCCATCAAAGTTATGGGCCCATCTGGATGAAAATTTTGGCAGAAAGAATGAAGGGATTGATCCAAACCCATTCAAAAGCAAGCAAAGTGATGCATTCACTCCCCTTGATGGTCTCTCAGATCATGCACCAGTATCATCTCATATTGAAGTTGTTCACAAAGAAATTGCAGATTCTACACTCATGCTCCAACTTTCTTCTCTTTCTATGCCAGCTCACACTCTAGATATTGCAAAAGGTCCTAAATCCTCTCTTGCACCAGAGTCTGTTGGTTTGCATCATGATCACATGATTATTTCGGAGGTCAAATCAGCTATTGAAGGTAATGCATTCACTCTCCTCAAGCAATCACCTCTTATTTACTACTATATGATCATTATTCCATGCTTTCAGAAGGTTATTGAAGAATATGGCCATTGCCATTCGCTTGGGATAATTTCTCATGCACATCATGGTTTTGATCTCACCCATGTTGGTTCAAAGGAGATCTCAAGAAACCATGGCCATTCGCTTGGGATAATTTCTCATGCATCTACTGGTTTTGATCTCACCTCTCATGGTTCAAAGGAGATCTCAAGAAACCATGATTCAAGTCTTGGATCTAATTTGGATTCTAAGCAATTACTACTTGGGATAAGTTCTCATACATATAATGGTTTTGATCTCACCCCTGCTAGTTCAAAGGAGATCTCAAGAAACTGTTTTTCAAGTCTTAAATCTGATTTTGATTTCAAGCAAACATGTAATAGTTCTTTTTGGCATAATCTCACCCATGGTGGTTCGAAGGAGAAGACAAAAGACTATATGCACATTCAAAGATTTGATGCTACCTCAGCTGATTCGAATCACAGGTTCAAGGATCATTCTCATACTTTTGGATTTGTTCTCAACACATTCGAACTGAAGAGCAAGTACAAGCACATGTCTTTTGAGCATGATCCACTTCTTCCCAAGAAGAAGATACCTCCAAACATATGACCAAGCATCACACCTGCGTGAGTTTGGAGCATTTATTTTTTTATTTGTGCCTTACAGCCTGTTTTGAGGGGGGGTATTTTTCCCATGAAATTTTCCCCACTTCCTTGGATTATTGATTGTTATTATTCATTGGATTGGATGACCTTTGGTCTTAGTTACCAGGGCCCAGGATGGATTAAGGGGGGGTGTTAGGATATTCCTATACTCCATCCTAGTCCCACCATTATTTTGATCATTTACATTTTCAGTCATGCATGCACTTTTAGGGTTTGCATGCATTCTAAGGTTTGCATGCATCCTAGTCATCAGTCCCAGCACCTAGCCCTCAGTTAGCAGCCCTCGAAGCTTCCTCCCACTTAGTTTCAGCCCTCCTAGAGCTTAGTATGCCCTCCTTTCATCTACCAATTGAGAAAAGCGCCCTTCTTACCTACCACTTCAGTTTAGTTCAGTTTCTTCCTTGATTTAAGGATTAACTGACTCTTAACTGACCTTAGCACTCCGATGGACCTCCACTGAGACTTGACTGCCCATTCTGACTCCAGTTAGCTCCTCATGTGCCCTCCACTAAGCCTCCTTCACTCATTTAGTGTCTCCATGTGCCAGTTACATTCAGTTACACCTACCACACTCAGTTAGACTCAGTTTGACTGACAGTTAACAGTTACTTGTGCATCGATGACTCCACTAATGATCATGAGGACACCTAGTTGTGCTCCGATGACACTCTATTGATCTTATGATCACTCTAAGAGGCTAATTCGAATTGCCACCTCAGGCATTCAAATCCTCTCTACCATTGTACTATTTATTTGTCCATATTGTGATTAATTAATTAGTGTGTGTGAAGTATTTTTGCTTCTATCCAAGTTCTACTATATTATTATTCTGTTGCTCATTATATTGCATTGACCACTCTTCTTCTATTTTCTTTCTTAATCATAATTACTCTTGTGAGGTATACATCATCTCTTAGATCTCCTGTGAGGATTTTCACATTCTTAATGTCTTCAATTATATCGTAACCCATATCGCATACCTTAGAACTCTTGGGCTGAGTTTCTGTTTTGTTTGGAGTAATATTTGGTTGTTTGGCTTTTTCAGCAATTGATTCTTTTATAGGTGTCGGAATTACCTTAGGCTGCTGTGGGATAACTGTTATATGCCGCCTTGGCAATTCCCTTGAGGATTTCACTTTAGTAATATCTAAAGTTTGATCAGGTAAGGGGCCTTTACTTCTAGTGTAAACATTTATGGATGGTGCTTGAGACTCATCAGCAAGCTCTTCAAGATAAGGTTCCTGAGTTAGTGACCAATCCCAGAGAACCATGGTGGTGTCTAGGGCGGTTTCCTCCTGATCAGAAACTTGTTCCTCTTGAGGATCCTTTTGTTCTAATAATTACGCATCAAGCATTTGATTCATCACTAAACTCATTGAATTAATCCACTGCGGACAAATTTTTTCAGAATGTTGTTCTTGATGGAAAGTACAGAAATGATCCATACCTACTTCATTTAAATTTAAAACAACGCAATTGTTTACGGGCGGAGTTGGTTGTCCATTTTCTTCTCTTTTCTTATAATAAGGTTTGAACGGCTTCCTAGAGGTACTGGCTGCTTTATCCTTTTCTAAATCCACAATTTTGTTTGAAATATTTTGCATCATTTTGACAATGTTTTCCATATCAGTTGATGGCTCTTCCTTGTTTTTGATTAAAAGAAAAGGTTTCTTCGCAGGCTGCTTTGCTTCTAAATCTAGAGCATGCTTGGCAATGTTGTCCGCTTCCTCTTCTACCTTCTTTGCTTCTTCAAAGTTTTCTATTAAGGTAGTTTTCTTTGCTCTTTTAACAAACATGGCTATCGGAGAATCAAGAGTTGTTGTATAGTACTCAACTAATGATTCCTCAGCAGGCCTAGCTGCATCACTGAAATTATTCAGCAGGGTAGTGAATCTTTGGTTAAACTCTTGGACCTTCTCCTTCTTCTCCATTCTCATGGACAGCAATTCTTTCATTAGAGTAGCTACCATTTTCTGGTTTCCATACTTCTTTAAAAAACATTTTTCGAAGTCTTCCCAATCGAATATTGAACTAGCTTGAAGGCTAAAATACCAGGAAGAAACTTTAGGTTCAAATGTGTAGGGAAACAATCGGCAAACCACATCTTCGTGTTCTACATTTAAAAGATCCAAGGCTAGGTAAAAACTCTTAAGATGATCTTCTACAGTGATCCCTTTACTTGGGTCATATTTAGGTAAAACTTTCTCAGCGTTCTTAGGCAGATTATGGAAAGGACCTACCAGATTCAGAGCTCTTGCTGCTCTCCAAGCCATGATTCTCGGAGTACGCAGTAGAGAGCTACGTGGAATATGATGTGGAGAATTTTGTGGACTATGCAACTCTGGAGGAGTTTCAAATCCAATTTCTCCCAATGGCTCGGTGATTTCTTCTAATGATAGATCTACCAGATCTTCTAAGTTTTCAACCAATACTGAGTCTCTAGTATACTATGGTTCTCTCTTAGGAGCTGCTCGTCTGGGAAGTAACGGGACTGCATTCAAACCACCGAGTTTCCTAACATAAGCGTGGGTATGCCTTCTTAAATCTGCTATTTCGGCAAAAGGAACAGCATACAGTGTTTCTTGTTGTTCACCTTCGGGATTTGGATTTTCTTGATTTATGGATTCTAGATATCTAAATCTTTCGGAACGGCTGTTTCAAATGGGTATTCAGTGGGATTTCTTCTAATGAAGGGATCTCTTCTACCAGCCATGCACTGGTGGCCCTCCTTCTAGCACCAAAAACTGTTGATTCCCCGGAAATCGCAGCATCAATCAGCAAGGGATTCTCCCGGTTAGGCAATCCCAATTAGATCGCTCACCGTTTGGTGTGGGGAATCCGTCTAGTTAACGGTTTCGGCTACCGTGTAAGATTTAAAGATTTATATTCTTTGCACCGGTCATGGCCTGATCCACCATTTATGTATTTTGAATTTATGTATGAGATGCAAGTGTTGTAAACTAATTTAATCTAAATGCAAAACTGGAACAAATCTTAATCTAAAACTGTGATAAACAAATCTATTATATCCTCACGAGGAGACAAAATAAGAGAATGAGCAGCGTGATGTAGATACACATAAGGGTCACGCAGATAGCTGTTTGAACCAGTTTAAATGTAAATTACAACAGAAAGGGAGATACATTCAAGACAGCTCAAATGAATTAAAACGATTTCACCACTCAGTACACAGCATAATACACAGAAAATGAGAAACATTCACAGCAATGGAGTAATCCACAATGAGTTAGAACGATCTCACAATAAACCAGTGGTAAGAGAGTCGAAATAGTTCCACACCCCTTTACACAAATCCCAAGAAAATGTCGTGCAGGCTTTAAATAAACAAAAACAAACTCCTATATCTTTATATCTGGAAAATAGTTCCCATACATAACGCAGTCTTTTTTCTTTGCCTGCCAAAAGTCCGTTCATTCTCTTATGTTTGTTTATTTATAGATTTACAATGCTTCTCAATTTCCCAAAAACCTAAACCTAAACCTAGGAGGGAACAAAAAATTTTGTCTTCTAGTGGTCAATAAGACAAAACCAGAACACAGCTGTCTTTTACAAAATTAGAACAAAACAGAAATAAAGTTCCCTTTTCTTTATTACAAAAAGACAAATAACAGTTGTCTTTTGTTTTAGAATAAATCAAGCTATGGATGGCTCAGCTGCTGACTGCGATGCTTCTGCTGCTGCGCCTGCTTCCTCAGGGATATAAGCTGGTGATGGATTATCCTCTTGCTGTATATAGCTGAACCAATGAGTCATTTCTCGCAGGATGGTCCTTGTTCGCGCTGAGACTATCTTTTTTAATGTGATTTCATGCTTTCACAGATCTAACTTGATAGTGGTTGTGCTTGTTGCTAAGGCTTGAGCGATGCTTTTTGCCTGGCCGACTTCCTATGCATATCATCCTGCAATAGTGAAATAGCGCAAGTAAAGGTTTTGACAAAAACTTTAAATGAACATTGCACACCTCAATCCTCATTATATTTAAAAGGGACACATTTATGTCGCCTGGGCCACAGGTTGACCAATTTAATAGGCACGGGGCTCAAAGTGGAAAGGTGGTTGATTTAACGCAGCTGCCATAAGTTCTAATTAATGTGCAGTTACACACATACTGAAATAGGCGGGCTACGCCATGGCGGGGAAGATAGTATTAACTAATGCGCAATGGACGGGAAGCTTATAATTAAAAACCTCGTGATCATAAGTGGGACCTGCCGGCGGCATTTTACGATTGGGAGAGATGTGACAGTGGTGATCTTTAAGGCTAACTCATGTGCCATAGCGGAGAAAATATCATCAAGACTTGCGCTGGAAGAGTCGCAAACGGTCGGCATAATTAAGCGTAGCGCTTGCAATCGCGGTGGGGAAATTATCACTAGGACCTGCGCCCAAAAGATGTGCCAACGACCAAGTGAATAGGATCATGAATGTAGCGGCGAGTTTTTTAGCTATGTCCTGCATGTGTGGCGGCAGTCTTAGTGTTAAACTTTGCACCGAAGGGCTACAACAAGAATTGAACTCGGGGCTGCGTCCAAAGATGAGGCACAGTTATGATGGCAGTCATTATAGGGATAGGTTTTTTTGCGCGTCAGCAGAGAATTTAGTCACAAAATGTGCAGTAATGAAAGATGTGCCAAAGAGTTCCAAAGACTTAGAATATTCTTGTGCTGACATCCTCTGTGAATTTAAACTCTGCGTCGAAGGTAGCCAAAATAATGCTGGGCAATTGTACCAAAGGTGGCCAAAATAAGAGTAAGACAGGCGCCATGGTTGGGCCGAAGTGAGCTCTTGAAGTGCGCCTAAAGCGGCCAAGGTAGTTTTAGACTTCGCGCGATAAGCGGGAAGCTTAAATCTAAAAGTTACGAGAGCGAGGATCAAAAAACAATGGTCAAATTATAGTTAAGACTTTCGTCGAAAAAGTAAAGTTTGGTTTAAGATTTGCTCCCAAAGGCAGAAGACTTATGGTTAAAACTTGCACTGAAGGTGGAAGACTTATGGTTAAAACATGCGCTAAAGGCGGAAGACTTATGGTTAAAACATGCGCTAAAGGTGGAAGACTTATGGTTAAAACTTGCGCCGAAGGCTAAAGGTGACTTTGCCTTAGAAACATTTTCAGAAAACTTCTTTGGGAAACAAGTGTTAAAGTTTTGCCGGATTTAGAGCAGGATAAGCTTCAAAAGAAAGAGAAAGAAAAATCAATATAAAAGTGTAGGAGGAGGGGCCCCAATATTTTTCAAAATTTTGAGGGGATGTTGCAGCAACAACAGGAAGATACACCAGATGGATGTCAAGACAGCTTTCTTGAATGGTGTAGTCGAAGAGGAAGTGCATGTGGAGCAGCCACTCGGTTTTGAGACACATGATAGTGGTTCATATGTGTGCAAACTGAAGAAAGCCCTATATGGTTTGACACAGGCACCCAAGACCTGGTACGGCAGCATAGATAGCTTCCTATCCAGTTTGGGATTTATCAAGATTTAAGCAGATTCCAACCTTTACTACAAGGTTGAGGAAGGCAATCCAATGATACTACTTTTTTATGTAGATGACCTGTTGGCTCCAGGTGAGGATAGATTGATTGCCGACACGAATAGGAAGCTTGTTTCCGAGTTCGAGATGAAGGACTTGGGGATGGTGCACTATTTTGTAGGCATGGAGGTGTGGCAGAGTGTAGATGGAATATTCCTTGGATAAGGGAAGTATGCAGAAGAGATCCTAATGAGGTTCGAGATGATGGACTACAAGGCCATGGCCACACCTATGGCATTGAACCTGAAGCTTCTGTGTGATGCTTCATCTGATCCGGTTGATGTCACTATGTATCGTCAAATTATTGGGTCCTTGATGTACCTGATGAACACAAGACCAGATATTTGCTTTATAGTGAACACATTGAGCCAGTTCCTGATGGATCCCAGAGGTGTTCACATGGTTGTTGTAAAGCATATTCTGAGGTACCTAAAGGCTACAGTTGACTATGGGATCAAGTATGATGCGAAACAAAATTTTAACCTCCAAGGTTATGTTGATTCAGATTGGGCAGGCAGTGCTGCAGATAGGAAGAGCACTTATGGGTGTTGCTTCAGTATGGGATCAGGTGTGATCTCTTGGTTTAGCAGGAAGGAGTCCTACGTAGAACTGAGTACAACCGAAACAGAGTATGTTGTAGCTTGTTCAGCTAGTTGTGAGGCATTATGGCTTAGGAAGCTACTGTCTGATTTATTTTATCTCCTGTTGGATGCTACTGGTATCTTTTGTGACAACCAGAGTTGTGTGAAGTTGTCTACGAATCCGGTGTTCCACGACAGGTCGAAGCACATTGAGATCAAATATCACTATATCAGGGATATGGTGCAGAGAGGAGCAGTGAAGCTCCTGTATGTTGCGATGGATGAGCAGGTTGCAGATGTGCTGACGAAACCACTAGCTAGAGTGAAGTTTGAGTACTTCAGAGAGAGGCTTGGTGATCTTCAGATTGATGACACTTCAAGGAAGAAGTGATGGACACATCTGCAGGAGCCATTCCAAGAATGGTGAGAGGAGGATCCTTCCCATGGCTGTGGATATAAGCGTTGTATGATGAGCATCGGGAAAATGCTCCAGTTCCTTCTCCATATGCATCATTTTGGATGCTTGTTATGATCAGCTGGATCATGTATATGTATATGCATCATGTTGGATGCTTGTTATGATCAGTTGGATCATGTATTTGTGTATCCATCACGTTGGATGCTTGATATGATCAGTTGGATCATGGATTTGTATATGTATCAGGTGGATACATTGTATGATCAGGTGGATCATGTATTTGTATATGTATCAGGTGGATCATGTATTTGTGTATGTATCGGGAGGAGACATTGTATGATCAGGTGGATCATGTATTTGTATATGTATCAGGTGGATACATTGTATGATCAGGTGGACATTTATTTGTGTATGTATCAAGAGGATACATTGTATGATCAGGTAGATCATGTATGATGATATGTATTAGGTGGATACATTGTATGATCAGGTAGATTGTGTATGATGATATGTATCAGGTAGATCGTGTATGATGATATGTATCAGGTAGATACATTGTATGATCAGGTAGATCATGTATGATGATATGTATCAAGTAGATACATTGTATGATTAGGTAGATCATGTATGATGATATGCATCAGGATGATGCTACGATGATGATCAGGATGATCATGGATGACGAGATTCAGGATGTTGCTCCAGATGATATGCATCAGGATGATGCTATGATGATGATCAGGATGATCATGGATGACGAGCTTCAGGATGTTGCTCCAGATGGTATGCATCAGTCTGATGTTATGATGATGATCAAGTTGATCATGTGATGATGTATGGTGGGTATCAAGTTGATACTTCGTGGCCGTGGACAGGTTGTGCAAAGGTAGCATGTAATAAGCCCTGGATATCTAGATAGTTTGTGCTAGTCACGTAAAAGGCCTCAGATGCTCTTTATAGATCTTGCTTGGCAAGACACTCTTTTAAGGTTTTGCTAGACCACATGTAATAAGTCCTGGAGATCTGGACAGGTTGTGCTAGTCACGTAAAAGGCCTTAGATGCTCTTTAGAGATATTGCTTGGCAAGACACTCTTTTAAGGTTTTGTGGGGACCACATGTAATAAGTCCTGGAGATCTGGACAAGTTGTACTAGTCACGTAAAAGGCCTCAAATGCTCTTTAGAGATCTTGCTTGGCAAGACACTCTTTTAAGGTTTTGTGGTAGGGGTCACATGTAATAAGTCTTGGGGATCCAGACAGGTTGTGCTAGTCACGTAAAAGGCCTCGGATGCTCTTTAGAGATCTTGCTAGGCAAGACACTCTTTTAAGGTTTTGTGACAGTCACATGTAAGTGGACCTGGGAGATCTTGTTGGTCGTGCTTTGGCACATAAATGGTCTTGGGATACTCTTTCAAGGCATTGTGATGCACGTAATAAGTCCTGAGGATTCCACAGTATGGCCAGTGATGATGAAGACCTCCAGGTGGTGGGCCTACATCCAGCATGAAAAAGGACTGGCTCTGTAGAACTTCCTATGATGAGTAGTTCAGAGATTGATTGAGATAGCAGCAGATGTGACGATGACGATGATCCAGTGACGATGATCCAGAGAAGAAGACTTGTGCTAGAAGACCTGTGTCGAGAAATACCTTCCTAGTTAAGAGGGAGTGTTGATATAATTGTATCTTCAAAATGTATTTCATATATGTATATTGTATTCCTATAGAGATGTTATTATTCCTCTATATGGAAGTGTCGTCATTTATATTGTTAGTGTCGTAACTTATACTTGATGGGTTATTAGACCACCTTGTTGGGGTCAGCCCTATATAAGTCATGTGGGTTAAAGGGTTATTAGACCACCCTATTGGGGGTCGGACCTATCAGCATTATGTTATGTGGTTAAGTTAAGGCCGACCTAGTAAAGGTTATTAGGCAAGTCAAGTCAAGTATATATAGAGTGCGGGAGTCACTCTATTTGATCATTCACTTCTCACACATACACTCATTGGAGAGTGGCGCACTAGTGGAGGAGGAGAAGCTGCTTCTAGGAGGACTATCTCTTGTACTTTGGTTGTATCATTGCTTTATCTATCTCTGAGGAAGTTGCAAGGTTTTTCACCTTCTTGGTTTTCCCCGGTGAAACTCTGTGTCTCTTGTGTGCTTGCATTATTGTGTCCATGATTGATATGTTGTAGATATGTTGTACATGTTACTCTCTCAGTTAAGATCCTAGATCCGATTGAAATTCTGAAAAACTAACACAAAGGATATGAGAAATGGTGACAAGACAACTAACATAACTTCTGGAAGTAGGGAAAGGACTCCTGGCAGCTGCAGACTGACTTCTGTCATGACAGAACTGTCACAAAAGTGCAATCATTTCCATGCTACAATAACTACATGAGGTGACTTTTCCCACCAACCACACACATGCACTAATGATTGGAAAATGGTCAAAAAAGGAGATATTTGGCTTATTCTCAACACATGATAGAATTTAGGTGTGAGTTCTAAGGTTGACACTTGACAGCAAGGATTTAGTCACCCATGGACCCAATTCCACTTCCCATTGGTGGAATCATACCCCCTTTGGTGCTCTTTACACAACCAGTTTTGGACCATTTTATTATTTATGCACATAATATTCCAAATTAGCATAAAAGCCAATTAAACAGTCCAAATGAAATATAAACATCATACATGCCTAAACATTCACTAGTCGGGCCTTGTCCTTGAGCTCCACACTAGGAATTTGCACTAGCATATTTACATCATTTACATACTTTGGATAAATACATTCCAAATCAAAACTAGGGGTATTACACAATAGGTAGCATGGACTCGTCAAGTATGCTTGCTAGATTTGATATGTCCAATATCAAACCCTGGTTTCCCTATCACGTAGCCTTCCAGATTGAAGTAGTTGTTGATGTATTTGTAACTTTGGAAGATATTCACTTGTATATTGTATTTGTACTTTATTGTATCCCCAACGGAGATGTGTTATTCCTCCGATTGGAAGTGTCGTCAGTTGTACTTGCAAGTGTCACAAGTTATATTGTATGTCTTGTAACTTATACTTGATGGGTTAGTAGACCACCTTGATGGGGTCGGCCCTGTATGAGTCATATGGGTTAAAAGGTTATTAGACCACCCTAGTGGGGGTCGGAGCAGTCAACACTATGTTAAGTGGTTAAGTTGGGGCCGACCTAGTTAAAGTTAAAAGACAAGTGAAGTAGTGTATAAATAGAGAGTGTGTCTCTCTCATTTTACACATTATCTCATTCACTCACTTCACATTAGTGAGAGAGAGGAGTGCGCACCTGTGAAGGAGGAGTAGCTGCTGCAATCATCTATCTCTTGGGTTTGATCTTTGTGATCTTTGTATTGGTTCTTATTCTATCTCTGAGGAAGTTGCGAGGTTTTTCACCTTCTTGGTTTTCCCCGATAAAATGTTTTGTGTCTCTTGTCTCTTGTCTCTTATGATTGATATGCTGTACATGTTGTTCTTTCGGTTAAGATCCTAGATCTATTGAATTAAATGATGAAAAACTAACATGGTATCAAAGCTATCCTGAAGGAAGGCATGGTATGGCATTTATGACACTTGTTGCACTTGCGACAAATTGGAAGCTAAGGCTTGGTATGGTAAAAACAAGTCATCGTGGCACTTTCGTTATAACTCAGTTTTGGTGAAGGTTCAGGATCTGAAACTTCTACAAGTCTAAGATGAGATGTCCATGTACCTTTTTTCTGAAGGAAAACCTCAGAATCGTACTTGTTGAGATATGATCCATACAAGTTAGGGTTTTTGCCTCTTCCAGAATGCAGTCCTAAACAGGTGACCTAGGAAACAAGGTCATATCTCGGGCTAGGAAACTCCAAATGGAATTCCGTAAAATGTGACAGTTAGGGCACGGAATTTACTTTTACAGTTCCAGGTTTTAGAGGCTGACGTTGAAAAGGTGACATGTGGCACGTCGTACAAGTTCACTATACTGTTTCATCCCATAAATAGGTCATGTTGCGACACTTGGAATATCTCTCTCTCAGAGAATCCATTTGAGTTCAGATCTATGTCGTTGGAAATATGATAGGTCAATATAGAACACGACGAAGTTTCAGACCCTGAGGATCCTAAATTTTAGAGATACATCAGAAACAATAAGGCACATATTTCTGTGAAATAGAATTGGATTCTGAGCATTCTCATTTTTTGCTTGTCACTGCTACAGGAAATTAGGGATTTTGACAGAAGTGGAATTTTGGAGTGATCTTAGCATAAGATTACTCTCCTTAGCAAAATCGAAATTTAGAGACCAAGTTCAAATTTTTTGGCTGGGTAGAACCCCGGGCATTATCAAACCCTAGTTCGGGATCTTGAACGGAAAGGAGGAAAATTAGGGTTTCTGCAAAAGTTGAAATTTTTGGAATCTGTAACCACAGCTAGATGCTCTTCATAAAAATCAAAGTTTAGAGCACAAGATCGAACCTTTTGGCAGGGCAGAACCCCAGGCATTATCAAACCCCAGTTCAGGAGTTTGACCAGAAGATCTGAAAGTTTCAAAGGCAATTTTGAGGGGTCAAATTTTGGAGATTTCAAAATTGAAGTATACCAGCTTGGATAGCTCAGCAAGGCGCATCTTTTCATCCAATCAGAAGTTTGAAATTCAAAGTTTGAATTTGTAGGGTTTCTCTGGCAAACCCTAATCTAGCTCCAGATCCAATATTAGCAAATCAAAGTGGATTGGGTTAATCCTAGAAGAGAATGAATTGGACACCTACATAAGTGAAGATGTTCCAGTTTCAGAGGGAGATGAGGCTAAGGCCTTACATAGGAAGATTACAAGCAATCCCGACAGGTGTGACTTGAAGAGATACAGGTATGTTTTGAAATCTGTTCATGATTAAGTTTATGATATGTTTGTCTTCATTTGAGGTTAGTACAATCTTGATTAATTTTAGACTTGTCTTATCACCCTAGTAAAAGTATGAATGCATGTGAATACATTCAATGATTAGGGGTAGGACACTTATGATTGTACTAATACACTGTGTTGTTGTATGAGGATGATGTTGTCCACTAACATGAAGGGTACATCAAGAAAGACAAATCAAGTTCTAGATCAAGAACATATGACCATGGTGACATGAAGAAAAAAACTCATCCATAGTCATGGATCACATAGAAGCTCCACATACGAGTGGTCTAGGATGGATATAAGTTCAAGGACAGATAATCTAGGAAGCAAAGATCAAGAGGGAGCACATTCTAGTAGTTCCTGCAAGGAAGCAAATATTGAGAGGGAGTCCACCCACAACTAAACAAAGATAAGTATTTGAATTGTCATATGATTACTTAAATAATGTTGTCCAATCATGTACATACTTATGTTTCTATATTTAGGATGTATATTATGCATATTAGAAAAGTTGCATTAATGAACAAGATACTACTAATATGCAAGTAATGGGTAAGTGGCCTATGGAACTCTACAACATTCCATTGCTACTTATCTAGAATGAAACCTCTTTGCTGACATGTTGGGAGTTGTGCACACTCTTAACAATATTATGGTAGAGATGGAAGGCATCTAGAAAGTTACGGGAGATGGATAAATATTGTATTAAAGCATTGGCCAAGATAATTGCATGACTGTATGACATATGTCTTTATGAGTACAAATTTGTTCTGAAATATATAAGATGTTTCTAATCATGCAATTGAATTTGACTTGTAGGAAAGATCGTGTATAATCACCTACAAAAGAAGGACAACAACATTTATTCCAGCAACGAAGTTCAAGAAAACTACCTAATGAAGATATTGAAGAATCTGAAGTTCCCAAGATCAGGGATGCAGTAATGGAAGGATGCCATGATCGAGGAGTACCAGTCGATCATTAAGAATGATGTTTTGGATGTGGTCCCAAGACCAGAAGGGAAGTCTATTGTGACTTCCAAGTGGATCTACAAGATCAAGCATGCTGCAGATGGTAAAATAAAAGAATACAATGCAAGGTTTGTGGCTCGTGGATTCTCCCAGAAAGAAAGGATAGATTGATTGCCGACATGAAGAGGAAGCTTGCTTCCAAGTTCGAGATAAAGGACTTGGGTATGATGCATTGATTTCTAGGTATGGAGGTGTGGCAGAGTGCAGATGGAATCTTCCTTGGACAAGGGAAGTATGTAGTAGAGATCCTGAAGCGATTCAGGATGATGGACTGCAAGGCCATGGCCACACCTATGGCATCTAACCTGAAGCTATTGAGTGATGCTTCATCAGATTCGATTGATTTCATGGTGTATCCTTAGATGATTGGGTACTTGATGTACTTGACGAACACGAGACTAGATATTTTCTTTGCGGTGAACACCTTGAGCTAGTTTCTGACAGATCCTAGACATGTTCACCTGATTGTTGTAAAGCATATTCTGAGGTACCTAAAGGGTACGATTGATTATGGGCTCAAGTATGATGCAAATCAAAAGTTTAACCTGGAGGGTTATGTTGATTCAAATTGGGTAGGCAGTGCTACAGATAGGAAGATCACTTCGGGGTGCTGCTTCAGTATGGGATCAAGTGTGATCTCTTGGTTTAGCAGGAAGCAATCCTGTGTAGCACTAAGTACAGCTGAAGCAGAGTATGTCGCATCTTGTTTGGCTAGTTATGAGGCGATATGGCTGAGGAAGCTACTGTCTGAGTTATTTGATCTCCCATTGGATGCTACCTGTATCTTCTATGACAGCCAGAGTTGTGTGAAGTTGTCTGAGAACCCAGTGTTCCATGATAGGTTGAAGCACATTGAGATCAAATATCACTATATCAAGGATATGGTGCAAAGAGTAGCAGTGAAGCTCCTGTATGTTGCAACTGATGAGTATCAGGATGATGCTCCAAATGATAGGCATCAAGACGATGCTGTGACAATGATCAGGATGATCATGTGTGATGAGCATTAGGAAGATGCTCCAGATGATGTGCATCAAGACGATGTTGTGACGATGATAAAGATGATCATGTGATGATGATATACATCAAGATGATGTACTGTGTGATGATGATCAGTATGATCATGAGTATCATGATGATACTCCATGTCCATGGACAAATTGTATAGGTAGCATGTAATAGCTCCCTGGGAGATCCGATAGTCTGAGATCGGATACTCTTACGAAGTTTTGCTACAGGTTGGCTGTGGACAGATTGTGCAGGTAGAATGTAATAGCTCCTTGGGAGATCCTATAGTCTGTGCTAGGATACTCTTTTGAGGTTTTTCTATAGGTTGGTCGTGGACAGGTTGTGCAAATAAGCATATAATAGCGCCCTGGGAGATTTGCAGATTCTCTTGCTAGGTTTCGCCTATGGCATATAATAGCCCCCTGGGAGATCTGGCAAATGCTCTTTCAAGATTTTTCTTGGGAGGAAATATAATAGCGCCCTGGGAGATTTGCAGATACTCTTGCTAGGTTTTTCCTATGGCATATAATAGCTCCCTGGGAGATATGGCAAATGCTCTTGCTAGGTTTTGTCATATGGCATGTAATAGCGCCCTAGGAGATTCGATAGGTTGAGCTATGTGCTTGTAATCAATCCTGGGGTGCTCTTTCAGGGTTTTACCATGACCACATGTAATAGCACCCTGGGAGATCCAATAGGTTGAGCTGTGTGCTCGTAATCAGTCCTGGGATGCTCTTTCGAGGTTTTGTGGTGGTCACATGTAATAGCTCCCTGGGAGATATTGTCGGTTGTGCTTAGGCACATAAAGGATCCTGGAGGAGTGAAGTAGTGAAAGAGTGTGTCTCTCTCATTTTACACATTCTCTCATTCACTCACTTCTCATTAGTGAGAGAGAGGAGGAGTGTGCACTTGTGGAGGAGGAGTAGCTGCTGCAGTCATCTATCTCTTGAGTTTAATCTTTGTGATATTTTTATTGGTGCTTATTCTATCTCTGAGGAAGTTGCGGAGTTTTTCACCTTCTTGGTTTTCCCCAGTGAAATGTTTTGTGTCTCTTGTATCGTATTCTTGATATGTTGTACATGTTGTTCTTTTAGTTAAGATCCTAGATCTATTGAATTAAATGATGAAAAACTAACTCTAGTCCATGGTTCAAATACTATTGGACGAACGGTGGTAGATGAAGGCGTTTCGGTGTGTGTAATTTTTATATCCTATTGGAAATCCTTGGGTTCTCCTGAGTTAGCCCCTTCGATTACACTACTTACCACGTTTGACTTAAAATCTTGTCATCCGCATGGATTCTTTCCATCATTCAAGATTCAAATTGTCAGTAAAGTAGTGTAAGTGGAGGTAGAAGTTGTTGATGCTTCTCTTGACTATAATTTGTTGTTGGGAAGAATTTGTACGTACGCTATGCAATCCATCCCCCCTTCCATTTTCCAAGCACTCATGTTCCCTCACGAAGGTAAGATCGTCATAGTTGATCAACTATCCTTATGTGTCTTCTAGATTGTGTTTTTAGATGACAACCGAGTACTTCATAGGATTCGTCGATGGCACTAGTCGCCACACTTGTTAGATGGCTTCAGCAGCTTGGGTTATTTACTCATCCTCTGGCTAGCTCGTTTCTTCGGGAGGTTATTTTTTGGGCCCTACGACGAACAATGTAGCTGAGTATATTGTGGTTATCGAGTTACTCCTAGATGTTATTCATCACAACATTTCACATTTGGAGGTACAGCTTGATTCGTAGTTAGTAGTACTTCAGTTGTCGGGTGAGTAAAGGGTTCGAGATCCTTCTTGTTTACGTTAGTTTTTGCGAGTTAGATTGCTTGAAAGACATTTCCATTTCATTACATATCAACATATTTCAAGGAATTTAAATGCATTAGCTTATTCATTTGCAAATTATGTCCTTGATGTTAAATTTTGAGCATTAATTCACAATACTCTAGGATCTTTACTGAGAGAATAACATATACAGTATATCAATGCATGACAATCACAATAAGTATGACAAGCATCACAAGAATCAAAAGCATAAGAGACAAGAGACACAGAGTTTTCGTGGGGAAAACCCTAAGGTGAAAAACCCCACAACTTCCTCAAAGATAGAGAGAGCAATGGCTCAACCAAAGTACAACCAAAATACACTGAGATAGTCTCCTAGTAGCAGATGATCCTCCTTCTCAGTAGTGCACCACTTTCTGAGTGAGAGAGATGTACTTTTTCGAATGATCTAAAATAGAGATCACCTGATCTCTATTTATACTAATCTGTTTGCCCAGTGACCTTATGGGGCCGACTTGTCTAGCTAAGTACATCCACATTATAATATATATATTTCAGGGCCGACCCCACACATGGTGGTCTAATAACCCATCAACAAGTACATACATTTGCAACACTTGTCAATCCACATGACAACACTTCCTTATAGAGGAATAACACGTCTCTTATAAGGGTACAATAAATATATATAAAATACACAGATGAAATACATTCCGAAGTTACATATACATCAACACTCCCTCTTAACTAGGAAGGTATTTCTCGACACAATTCTGCTAGACAAGTCTTCTTCTTGAGATCATCGTCATCGATGCATCGTCATCATCATCGTCACTGCTGCTGCTATCTCAACCAATCTCTGACTCTACTCGTCGTAGGAAGTTCTACATAGCCAGTCCTTTTTCATACTGGATGTAGGCCCACCACCTGCAGGTCTTCATCATCACTAGCCATACTGTGGAATACTCAGGACTTATTATGTGCATCACAAAAATTGGCTGCAGCATCCTAGGCTATTACGAGCACACAGCTCTACCTATAGGATCTCCCAGGAGCACATTACATGTGACCCATCACAAAACCTAGCTGAAGCATCCCAGGATGTTACGAGCACATAGCTCTACCTGTTGGATCTCCCAGGAACACATTACATGTGATCTCACCACAAAACCTGGCTGAAGCATCCCAAGCTGTCACGAGCACACAGCTCTACTTGTCGGATATCCCAAGAGCACATTACATGTGGCCCACCACAAAACCTGGCTGAAGCATCTGAGGCCTTTTTCATCCTGTCCAGATCCCCCAGGAGCAAATTACATGTGGTCACAGCAAAATCTGGCTAAAGCAATTGAGGCCTTTTTCATCCTGTCCAGATCTCCCAGGAGCAAATTACATGCCATAGGACAAAACCTCACAAGAGCATCTCAGGATGTTACGGGTACACAACTCTGACCTAAAGATCTCCCAAGGCACAAATTACATGTCCTCCTAGAGTAATGTCTCGAAAGAGTATCCCAGGCTGTTATGGGTACGCAACTCCGACCTATAGGATCTCCCAGACATGCTCATCTACACAACCTGATCCACGGCCACAAAGTATCATCTGATACTCACCATACATCATCATGATGTACACATGATCATCCTGATCATCATCACTGCAACATCCTGCTGCATTTCATCTGGAGAAGCTCATCATCCATGATCATCTTGATCATACAATGCATCTACCTTATGCATACCAAGTATCTACCTGATACATATCATCATACACAGTGTATTCACCTGATACATAGATACATGATCTACACAATGTATCCATCAACATACATGATCTACCTGATCATACCTGATACATATCAACATACATGATCTACCTGATCATACAATGTATCCACCTGATACATATACAGATACATGGTCCAAGCATCCAACATGATGCGTACATACATATAAATGATCCAACTAATCATATCCAGCATCCAACATGATGCGTACATACATATAAATGATCCAAATGATCATACAAAGCAGAAACTAGAACATCATCCTGATGCTCATCATCCAGAGCTTACATCCACAGCCATGTGAAGGATCCTCCTTCCAACATGCTTGGAATGGCTTCAGCAAATGTGTCCATCACTTATTCCTCGAAGTGTCCTCGATCTGAAGAACACCAAGCCTCTCCCTGAAGTACTCGAACTTCACCCTAGCTAGTGGCTTCGTCAGCACATCTGCAATATGCCCGTCCATCGCAACATACAGGAGCTTCACAGCTCCTCTCTGCACCATATCCCTGATATAGTGATATTTGATCTCTATGTGTTTCGACCTGTCATGAAACACACGGTTCTCAGACAGCTTCACACAACTCCGGTTATCACAGAAGATACCAGTAGCATCCAATGGGAGATCAAATAACTCAGACAGTAGCTTTCGTAGCCATACTGCCTCACAACTAGCTGAACAGGCTACAACATACTCTGCCTCAGCTGTACTCAGGGCTACACAGGACTGCTTCCTGCTAAACCAAGAGATCACACCTGATCCCATACTGAAGTAGCACCCAGATGTTCTCTTCCTATCTGCAGCATTGCCAGCCCAATCTGAATCAACATAACCCTGCAGGTTAAACTTTTGATTCGCTTCATACTTGAGCCCATAATCCACTGTACCCTTCAGGTACCTCAGAACATGCTTTACAGCAACCAGGTGAACACTCCTCGGATCCGTCAAGAACTGGTTCAATGTGTTCACAGCAAAGCAAATATCCGGTCTCGTGTTTGTTAGGTACATCAAGGACCCAATCATCTGACAATACATAGCGACATCAACCGGCTCAAATGAAGCATCGCATAGAAGCTTTAGATTCAATGCCATAGGTGTGGCCATGGCCTTGCAATCCATAATCCAGAATCTCTTCAGGATATCTACTGTGTACTTCCCTTGACCAAGGAAGATCCCACCTGCACTCTGCCACACCTCCATACCTAGGAAATAATGCATCATTCCCAAATCTTTCATATCAAACTCAGCAGCAAGCTTCCTCTTAGTATCTGCAATCGATCTGTCATCTCCTGTTACAAATAAGTCATCCACATACAGGAGTAGAACCACAGGATTCCCTTCTTCAACCTTGTAGTAAAGGTTGGAATCCGCTTTACTCTTGGTAAAGCCCAAACTAGATAGGAAACTATCCATCCTACCATACCAGGTTCTGGGAGCTTGTTTCAAGCCATACAAGGCTTTCTTTAATCTGCACACATATGACTCCCTGTCATGTATTTCAAAACCAAGTGGCTGCTCCACATATACTTCCTCTTCAACTACACCATTCAAGAAAGCAGTCTTGACATCCATCTAGTGTATTTTCCATTTCATCGATGTAGCCAGGGAAAGTACTATTCTGATGGAAGTATACCTGGCTACAGGTGAAAAAATTTCTTCATAATCCATAACCTCTTTCTGAGAGAAGCCACGAGCTACGAATCTTGCCTTGTATTTCTCCACACTGCCATCTGCAGCATGCTTGATTTTTTAAATCCATTTGGAAGTCACAACAAACTTCTCTTTAGGTCTTGAGACAACATCCCAAACATCATTCTTCATTATTGATTGATATTCCTCAACCATGGCATCCTTCCATTCTTTCTTTTTCGCTGCTTCTTCATAACTGGAAGGCTCTTTGTTCATAATGTCACAGAGTGAAGCAACATAGCTGGTATGTGATCTGGTTCTCTTCTTTGCTCTGTGTTCCTCTTCTGGAATGCCAAATCTTTCTGCATCTTGAATGAGCTCTCTAGCCCATGCAGGTTTCCTCTTGTGAGAGTTATCTTCACAAGGTGGATCTACAGGTTCTTGCGGATCTTCAAACTCATGAACAACTTCTAGAACTGCTTCAGTCATGGTAGTGTCTTGAAATCTAGTTTCCTTAGGTTCTTCATAAACCTCGATCGGTGCCTTCCTTGATTTGATGAATGCTGAGTTTTCATCAAATGTCACATCCCTGCTGACATCAATCTTCTTGAACCCTGGAAACTATATTCTGTAAGCCTTCGAGCTTTCACTGTAACCCACAAAGATACCCTTCTTTCCTGAAGGATCTAGTTTGGTCCTCTTTTCCTTTGGGACATGAGTGAATACTGGACAACCAAATATTCTGAGATGGCTGACTTCAGGTTTCTTACCAGAAAAGACCTCTTCTGGTGTCTTGTTGTCCAATATCTTGTGGGGTGTTCTGTTCTGCACATATACAGCTATTCTAGCTGCTTCTACCCATAGATGCATAGGTAGATCCTGATCATGGAGCATTGCTCTTGCTACTTCCATGATTGTTCTGTTCTTCCTTTCTGCAACTCCATTCTGTTGTGGATTGTAAGGAGCAGTCAACTCCCTCTTAATCCCTGAATCACTACAAAGCTTCTTGAAGTCACCTGAGGTGAATTCTCCACCATTGTCGGATCTAAATGTTTTGATCTTCTCGTCAGTTTGATTCTCCATCAAGGTTTTGAATTCCTTAAACTTATCAAACACCTCATCTTTGTTCTTCAAGAAGTATACCCAAGCCTTCCTGGAGAAGTCATCAATAAATGAGAAATAGTAAAGATACCCACTTAGAGAACTGGATGACATAGGACCACATACATTTGAGTGGATGATTTCCAGGATGTCTTTTGCCTTGCTTTCACTGCTTGGGAAAGCCTTCTTAATGTTCTTACCTTTTGCACATCATTTGCAAACACATTCATGTTTGGTCTTGAATTCAGGAAGACCCTCTACATCCTTGCTTGCAATTGGAAGTGCCCTATAGTGCATATGAGCAAGTCTTCTATGCCAAAGTTCACTTGGCTCCATGGATTCATGTACCATGGCATGTTCAGGTTGTCCCTTCAATTTATACAAACGTCCCTCTTGCTCTCCAATCACTACTGCATCATCTATGTTCTTTCCCTTTGGCCACATTAGGACTTGGCCATCCACAAATGCAACCCTCATACCTTTTGCATCCAATGCAGAGATGGAGAGTAAGTTCTTCTTGAGCCCAGGTATATAAAGAACTTCTTTCATCTTCAAATATTTTCCAGAATCTAGGTTGTAGGAGGCTTCACCTCTTCCTTTGATTGGGTATTGATAATCATCCCCAAGTTTCACCTTATGGGGTGATTCATGTTCAGATAGATTCACAAAAGATTCCTTAAACCCAGTCATGTGTTTGGAAGCCCCACTATCAATCAACCAATCATTACAACCATGGGAGATGGTACCTGTGAGAGCATAGGTCAGAACATACTCTTCTTCACTTGATGAGTTATCATCACTTTCTGTCCTAGCCTTCTTCTTTGGTGGTTCATCATCCTCGGCAGCATGAGCATGAAACCTTCTTTTGCTACCCTTCTTCTTCTTGTTGGAGTTGTTGTTGCCCTTCTTGTTCTTGTGACAATTTATGGCAATATGTCCTTTCTCATTATAGGTGAAGCATATTCTTCTTTCTTTGAAGTGATGTGAAGATTTCTTGGAGTGAGATGGCTCTCTCTTGGACTTCCCTTTCTTGGTGTGAGCTGTGAGAGCTTGATCTTCATTCCCCATCTTTTCTTCTCGTGCCACAAGCCTTTCTTCTTCTTGTGAGCATTCTTCCCGTAGTCTACTGAAGGAAATCAACTTCTTTCTTGCACAGATTCCTTGAATGAAGGAGTCCCATGACCTAGGTAAGCCATTCAGAGTGGTCATGACAACTTCACCATTCTCTACCATTTCATCCATTGCTTCTAGTTGTTCCTTGATCTGGGAGACTCTTGAAAAATAAGATTGAATGGTTTCTCCATTCTGAAACTTTACTCCTTTCAATTGGTTCCACAGGGTCATCTTCTGATTTATGTTCTTCCCTTCAAATAGCTTGGTCAAAGAGTCAAACATCTCTTTGGGTGTCTTTAGAGAAGACACATGGGGTATGAGATGGTGTTTGACAGAATCAATAATGATTCTCTTTGCCTTGACCAAGTTCTTCTTA
Organism: Larix kaempferi; assembly: GCA_027924585.1. NCBI lineage: Eukaryota > Viridiplantae > Streptophyta > Pinopsida > Pinales > Pinaceae > Larix > Larix kaempferi. The sequence continues at coordinate 447,050 of BSBM01001460.1, read as the reverse complement.
TGCAATACTTTAGCCTCTTCATCCTCTGGGATAGGGATGTCTTCTTTTATATATGAGTCCAACTCATTCTCTTCTAGGATTAACCCAATCCTATACTTCCAAGCTCAAAAGTTATCAGCCCCTTCAAGCTTATCCTCAAGCTTGGTGTGGTGAGACATTTTAAAGAGTACTTCAAATGGAAATAGAAAAGATTTATGTCTTACCACTTGAAATGCTGAAAACTGGATCTGGTCCCGGATTAGGGTTTGTCAGAAAAACCCTAAAAATTTAAAATGTGAATTTCAAATTTCTGAGAGGATAGAAAGATGCACCTTGATGAGTAGAGTCAATCTACTATACTACTTTTCCAAAATCTGTGGAGAGAAACCCAATAAACAAGAAACTCAAGTTTTCGTCACTGCAAAATGTCTTCTTCTCAAGTTAGCTTTGATACCATGTTAAATTTTGAGCATTAATTCACGATACTCTAGGATCTTTACTAAGAGAATAACATATACAGTATATCAATGCATGACAATCACAATAAGTATGACAAGCATCACAAGAATCAAAAGCATAAGAGACAAGAGACATAGAGTTTCTGTGGGGAAAACCCTAAGGTGAAAAACCCCACAACTTCCTCAGAGATAGAGAGAGCAATGGCTCAACCAAAGTACAACCAAAATACACTGAGATAGTCTCCTAGTAGCAGATGATCCTCCTTCTCACTAGTGCGCCACTTTCTGAGTGAGAGAGATGTACTTTTCCGAATGATCTAAAATAGAGATCACCTGATCTCTATTTATACTAATCTGTTTGCCCAGTGACCTTATGGGGCTGACTTGTCTAGCTAGGTACATCCACATTATAATATATATATTTCAGGTCCGACCCCACACATGGTGGTCTAATAACCCATCGGCAAGTACATACACTTGCGACACTTGTCAATCCACATGACGACACTTCCGTATAGAGGAATAACACATCTCTTATAAGGGTACAATAAATATATATAAAATACATAGATGAAATACATTCCGAAGTTACATATACATCAACACTTGATTGGCATTTGTATCACAAATAATAACATTTAAAACACATAAGAACGCATGTATATAATCTCTACTGTATATATATATATATATATATATATATATATGGTCCAAAAAATACATATGATTTTGAGTCATCCACTATCAAAATATACAAAAAGGGCATAAACAGCCTCAAAAACAATAATATGTGTCACTCTCCCTATGGAGAGGGAGGAACCTCATCTAGCTTTGCTACGGCCTCCCTGTAACATATGACTAGCATGGTTTCTTTTTTAAGTAACCTAATCCAAGCTGGGGGCACCCCTACAACATGCTCCTGCATCTCAAGCGGTATGTGCTCTATCCTGTAGGTGGGGATATCGTGAGTCAACTGACTCATATTTCCCTCAATAGTCCTTAGCATGTCGCCCACATCACCTGGCTCGGTTGGTCGTACGTATGTCCTCATATGTCCAGCAGGTCTCGTTGGACCCACATCCGCATACATTAAATTTTTTCAGTACTCTTACTCATCATAAAAATCATATATATAAAAAGACATAAAAAATTTATAATTTTTTCAAAAAACAAAACATTGTGGTACCTATCTTGCCCCAGGATGCCCCTAGAGGTAGCATGAGCTATGGATCTCCTCATAAATCCATCTCTGCAGATGGAAACTACTTGAGTACCGGTACTTGGCGGCTCCACCACCCTAGATAATCATCATCAGAGTATGATAAGCTTGTTTCACCTCCACCCTAACACAAAAATATATCACACCACCTATTCATCAGTGGATCGCGGGGGTTCAACGTTGGTATCTCTGGACTCAAAGCGGGCACTATCTCAAAGAAGAAAGAGCATAATATACTTTCATATCCGAAGTTCTTCTTTCTCCCTGTCTTGCATTCCGTCAATTGTTGCTTCATGTTGACTAGTATCCCTAAGCACCAATCAAAGATGACATTTCGTAGGTATTCAACACCTATTTTCATATAGTTCCTCGAGGCCAAGTGTTGATTGCACTTCCCCCAATATTTTTTATGGTACTCAGGATTACCTTCAATGGGAAGCTAGCAATCTGGCCAATCGGTACTTGGCTCCCACTTTTCTCAATGCCAGCCACATAGTATGTGTTGATATAGTCATATATAGATAGAGCACCGAATCCTATAAATGTTCCTTTCAGGTTGATTACCTCACCCCATCGAGACAAACTGGTGATGAACTAGATGTCCTCAAATGTGATTTCCAAAATCTCACCTTGGATATTGAACATTCTGTGATCGACATCTCAATAATTTACAATCATTTGGAGTAGGTGCGTTTGTGCACGCATATTCGTTGTACAGAAGGACTGGAAAATTCTGCACCTTCATAATTCATTTAAAGTGAGTGGATCTCCCATGGCCAACCTGCCCATGGCCTCATGCTCCCTCTCCCTCCAGGTCAAAACCATCTTGCATTAAATATTTTCATTCATTTCATTAGTTTGAGGCATTTTTATTTTTAAATAGTGCCACCTGCGGGTTCACGTCTTTCACAGAGGAGAGTACCCGCGACTCTACCTAAAGTGAACCCGTGCACATTTCTTGTGCCCACGAGTTTCACTCAGGAATACCCGCGAGTACGAGGCCCTAATTTTTAAACTCAGCAAAGAACTTCAAAAAATCACTAAAAATTTAAAATAATGAATGAAAATGCATAAGAAGGTTGAGATTAGTTACCTGCAAGTGACGGTGTTCGAATTCGTTTCTCGGATTGCTTGGAATCAACGGTTGAAGTAAGAGGTCTTCTTCACCCTTTGCTCCAATGGTAAAATGTTTTGGTGAATTATATTTTTATCTGGCTCTATATATACAATTTCTTTTTAATCTTTACCCACTTTATATAGTTTTCAAATTTATTTTTAACTTTATTTAATTATAAATGACCCTTTTCGAGTTATGTTGATTAGGTAAAGCTTTAAAAGGCGTTCTCTCACCATCAGTCGCAAAAGGTAGTTATGCAGAGATTTGTTTTCTTTTTGACATGCCATTTTATCTTAACACTTTAATATTCTATGTCACTTTATGTCATTTTGAAACCCCTTTGTGCACTTCAAACTGGCATTTTATGCTATCCATTGACGTTGTTTCTAGCTACAGTCCGTCCGTCATTTGACAGATCAAGGAACTTATACCTTGTACATTATTTTTTACCTAAGATTAAGTTTCCATAGTCTGATAGAGTTTTTTCATGCTCTTGTTATACTCTTTAAATCTAACAAGATTGTCGAGCACACTTGTCTTGTTCAGACTTGTTAAAGGACTTGAGCAGACATCCACTTTGATATAAGTTTACCCCTTTTTCAAATCTTTGTGGATTATTTACAAAAAAGGTATACTCTAGTCATACTTGGATAGAAGAGTTTTGAGTTCTCTCTCACATTGTTTTACCCTTTTTCGGGTGAGGAGACTAACTTTACGAAAAAGGACCCCTTTGGAGTCTTCTTTAGGATTTTCAGACTCTCAAAATATGAAAACACCAGCGAGAATTTACCAACTCGGGCTCGATATGAAATCCACGAGAGGGTATATATAGTTTTTGTTTAAGTTTTTCAGAATATTTAAATATGAAAACACTGGTGATCATATACCAACTCGAGCTCCATATTAAAATACACGAGTAGGTGTATGGATTTCTTGTTTATGTTTTTCAAACTCTTTAAATATAAAAACACCGGTGAGTACAAACAGATCCAGGATTGATATTAAAATCGACGGATCTGTAAACTATCGAGTACTAGTCTATCTCTTCTTTAAACTCGTTGAAACATGAAGAAAGTCGTGAGTTTTCCTAGCATGGACTCGTTAAATTACACATAGTTGGACTTATACCAAGCATTCTTCTATCCCCTCTTCGAGCTTGTTTCAAAAATGAAGAAGGACTATTGAGTTTGCTTTCTTGGACTCATTAAAACTAATAACAAGGATATTACTGAGCTTTCTTTTCCACCTTTTCATGCTCGTTAAAATTAAGAAAAGACATTCTTTAACAAAAAGAGAAAAGGGAAGGGAAGAATGTTATTTATCTTTCAATGTAATGGCAGCAAGTCACCTGTGTCCTTGAACAAAGCACCTTTTTTGAGTCTATCAAACAAGTTGGGTTCTAGTTTTGGCCTTAGTATAAACCTGATATCAGAGTTTTTACTCCTATGATTGGTTACTCTTCCAATCATATGGAGAATATGTTAATGTCTCCTACATTGCAGATTTATATCATGGTCCCTTTGTCTTCAAAAAGCTGCCTAAGTCACTCTTTTGTTGTGCTCACTGTTCAAGGATACAACTTGTGTCGTCCATTATGCAGTTTCCTTGACCTCATGTGTCGATCATTCCTTGGTATCAATATGTTTCTTCATGTACTCAGTCCTACTCCAAATCAGATCAACATTTTGATTGTATCTCATGTTGGATGATGGAGGATGCTTTAAGGCCTCCCTTCCAACGGATTTCTTCCCATCGACTTCAACTCATCTTGATCTGGGAATGAAGTTTAGAGTTTTCGGTAGTACCTTGGGGATTGCAGTCACCAGTGGCAATTTCCCTAGCTATTGAGTAGTGGGAATACATCAATGTCTCCTACTCGATGGATTCTTCCAGTGTTTGACTTCAAGACCTATTATTCACATTTGTTAGAATGTACAAGGTACCTTGGGCCCCATTTTCATTATTGGTGAGTTCCCTCTTGTTTGTTAACAGTCCACATCAATGGTTGGTAATCAAACGGTGTCCTCCATGTTCGACCTCAACTCATTTATTCGCATGGTTAGGACTCGTAACTCGAGATGGTTTGGATGAATACCTTGGGCCTATAATAGCATCATCATATTTTGTTATTTCCCAAGCTGCACAATATTGAGCCACGCCCATTTTTGGCTCTTGATGAGACATAGATCCAGTTTGTTGTTATGGCTATGATATCATGTTTTGACATGGATCCACACTTGTATTTCAGTGGCCATGCTATATACATCTCTTTGTCATGTATTGGAGATCATGTTCTACCATTCTGAACATCTCCTGATATCAAAATTGTAATTAATGGTTGACCTTGTTTATGTTTCAAGTACCGTTTTTTATCTCATCCTGTGGTTTCCTCGCTCCTCCTCTTCGTAGATTGTAATTCATTTCGACCATTGTTTCCCTCTGACCTCATACATTAGGGGGCATCTTTTCTCGATCAAATTATCACTTCTTTGTCTGTGACCACATTTCCCTTTCGGTCACACAAAATGACACTATGGATGGAAGAACTTGTTTGACTTTAGATGACTTAGAGATAAGCCTTGCAGTCCTTTCCTCAAAACATATTTTTTCTACCTATTTTAGAGCATAACCGCGACTCATGCTTTCCAACACGCGGGTTAGCCGCGAGTGTTTACATTGACAACCCGTGGGTATATTTTGAAAAGCTACACCCGCTAGCTGCAAGTTAGGATAGTCACAAGTCATTCGCGGGTTGTCCTATGTCATAGTTGTGGGTATATTAAGAAATCTCGAAAAATATATAAAAACACTAACTATGGATTAGTTTTGGGAGTTATTCCAACTCCCTCAACTACCTATTCCAACCACCCTTCGAACTTATCCTCCTATCCTTTCCATAAATACAAGGGGAGGGCCTTGGAGAAGGAGAGCCAACTTTTGGTAATGTAATGCTGGAGGAATTCTTACTCAAGAGAGACGAGCAGGAACTCAAGGTCTGGTTACGACGGTGCTTGTTGTAGATAGGTATAATTTATGTACTTTATGTATGCATTAATAAAGATCAGATATTCTTCCTTTCCCAAATATGATTTTTTTATCTTATTATAAATATCAATCCTTTTATTTTTAGTCAAACTGTTTTGAGTAAGGTTTGAAGTTGTTTTTCAAGTTGTTGAATTGAAGAGAAAGGAAGAGAAAGACTTGGATAAACCTTCTAAATAAGGTACACATCCTTCTAATCCCGATCTCTTTGCTTAGTAATTGTATTTGCAGAACATTGTATGTCCGTCTCTCTACATCAGTACGTTGGTAGTCTCTCCCCTGCTATAGGATACTTTCCATAACAACAATGTGCAATTAGAAATAAGATGGTTTCCACAAATGATTGTTTTCCTATTTATGATTATTGTAGCAAGACATAGTGTAAAGAGGAAAAATGTCTATTTTCCTGTTTTCTATGCCTTGGTTGAATAAAGACACTAGTTTTTAAATCTTTCAGAGTTGTTAATGTGGTATAATATTGGTGACATGTTGGATATTGATGTGCAATTCTATATCCTCTTGGGCAAGAGATCTTCCAACCAATATACCCAATGGAACAAAACCTACTTTTTAGGATGAACTAGGATGGTCTTAAGTTTAAACAAATAAATGCAGAGGTAAATAACAATGGTATATGGATAGCACACAAATATAGGTTATCCACAAGTAACCATGAATGGATAAGGTAACCACCAAGAGGTAAGAAGATAACACATAGAGGTTTGGAAAATGTAATAGTCATAACACAAGAGGGGGTAATGCATAAGATATTAAAAGGGATATAACGCACACTCAAGAGAGGATAGCATGATTTAGGGTTTGTAGGGGTAAGACACAACTCTGAGTTTACAATGATGCAGGTTTGGCCTCTAGAAGAATCCCACATTGCTCAGGACAGTATGCAGACCATAGGTAATCATGGAGTTAATATTACTAGGGTTTTGATACCACTAATACACCTATGATTACTCCAATGCTTGGGATGCTTTGCATTAACGAGAACCACATATAAATACATTGAATTGTGACCTTCGGTTTTCATCTTTCAAGAGGTCCTTTGGACATCATGGTGACTCTTTAGATTATCTCTAGATAACTGAAAATATGTACAATAATCCAATATGTACAATATACCATAATCCATAAGGATTAGGTTTTTAATAAGCTAGATTGATTGCAGAGAATGTAATGGCATGACTATGCTTGGTAATAAATTTTATCATCCTCTTCCATTTTGTGTACAATGTGTGGGTCCATTTATAATCATGCTCCATCAGTTCATTAATATCATGGATCAAGTGGTTCAATGTGTGAATGAAACAACCAAACCAAAATATTTTAGGGTACATATCTTCAATTATTACTCATCTTCCTTACAATTAGCAACATTATCAATAATGACTTTGATGACTTTGTATGACATAATCTCTTGAATTTTTTTAATGAAGGTTTCTATGATATCAATATCGGTATTGTAATGATTCAAGTAGTCGTAGAGTGAAACAATGATCGTGCCACAAGCAGATACACTAGAAATATTTAACAATGACTTGAATTTAACATCTATCCAACCATCAGATACAATGGATACCACATATTTGATGCAATTGTTTGTAATTTTTCCTGAGGATTGTAGCTTTTGTCTCTTTCATTGTCAAGTCCCATGGATGTAAATTTTTTCATACCCAAGGAGTTTGTATCCTTTGGGGGTATTGTCGATGCCTTGTACTATCTTGTTCCAATAGGGTGAGCAAAAACCATTGAATTGTATGCCACATGCGTAGAGAACCATGAACACTTTTGCATCCACATCATCCTTACAGTCTTAGGACAAGGAAATAATTTATTATTCTATTCCTTGAATGCATGTTTGGGAATCCTTTAACTTGGGTACATGGGATTTGACCATTAAACATTCTATATGAACCTGAGGTCCCAAATTCAACCTTTGATTTTTTTTGTGCGTCTTCCTCATAATTTTTTGGTACTTTGTCGTAGGTTTGGACTCATATGATTTTCTCTTCATCAATTGCATAATACCACAATTATGCTTCATTCACATGGGTATATTATGTAACATGTGTTACAATGGCATCTTGTAAATTTAGTGGTGTGCCCCCCTTCCCTCCCTCATGTCTTGTCACATACTTCCTCAAGCCTGGTGTTGAACTCTCTTTTGTGTTTATTTATGTCATCATCGTTAGATTCATCATCCCCTTCCATTTATTCCTCCTCTTTTGTGGTATGGGGAATTGCTTACCTCTTTCTCATTAGTGATATATTGGTTTTCCAACAACACCATTGTAATAAAAATGGAAAAAAATAAAATAAATCACATACCCATTATTCTTATCGAGAGTAACTTGTTGCTTGCAATAGAGTTAGGGATGAGGAATGAGAAAGAGTAGGATAAGAGAACATTTGAGTATTCAACATAGAAAATATACATGTTGATGTATATGTAACTTCGGAATGTATTTCATCTATGTATTTTATATATATTTATTGTACCCTTATTAGAGATGTGTTATTCCTCTATAAGGAAGTGTCGTCATGTGGATTGACAAGTGTCACAAGTGTGTGTACTTGTTGATGGGTTATTAGACCACCATGTGTGGGGTCGGCCCTGAAATATAGATTATAATGTGGATGTACCTAGCTAGACAAGTCGGCCCCATAAGGTCACTGGGCAAACAAATTAGTATAAATAGAGATCAGGTGATCTCTATTTAGTACACTCGGAAAAGTATCTCACTCTCACTCAGAAAGTGACACACTAATGAGGAGGAGGATCATCTGCTACTAGGAGACTATCTCAGTGTATTTTGGTTGTACTTTGGTTGAGCCATTGCTCTCTCTATCTTTGAGGAAGTTGTGGGGTTTTTCACCTTAGGGTTTTCCCCACAGAAACTCTGTGTCTCTTATCTCTCATGCTTTTAATTCTTGTGATGCTTGTCATGCTTATTGTGATTGTCATGCATTGATACACTGTATATGTTATTCTCTCAGTAAATATCCTAGAGTATTGTGAATTAATGCTCAAAATTTAACATGGTATCAGAGCTAACCTGAGGAGAAGACATTTTGCAGTGACGGAAACTTGAGTTCCTTGTTTATTGGGTTTCTCTCCACATATTTTGGAAAATCAGTATAGTAGATTGACTCTACTCATCAAGGCGCATCTATCTGTCCAATCAGAATTCAATTCCGAGCATTTTCAGATTTGGCCCTAAAACTTAGGGTTTCCACAAAAATAGGAATTTCTGGAATCTGAAGACACAGCTGGAAGCTCCTTGCAAAACTTAAATTTTAGAGCTTTGGATCGAGATTTTTGGCTGGGTAGATCTCCGGGAAACTCAAACCCTAATTCAGGGCTCTTCCTAGTGAACACGGGAGGACAAAAAGGCAAATTTGAAGGGAAAAGCTTTGCTAATCTCAAATTCTGAATGCACCAGGCTGATCAACCCATTAAGGCACATCTTTCTATCCTTTCAGAAATTTGAAAATCACATTTTGAATTTTTAGGGTTTTTCTGACAAACCCTAATCCAGGACCAGATCCAGTTTTCAGCATTTCAAGTGGTAAGTCCTAAATATTTTCTATTTCCATTTGAAGTACTCTTTAAAATGTCTCACCACACCAAGCTTGAGGATAAGCTTGAAGGGGCTTATAACTTCTGAGCTTGGAAGTATAGGATTGGGTTAATCCTAGAAGAGAATGAGTTGGACTCATATGTAAAAGAAGACATCCCTATCCCAGAGGATGAAGAGGCTAAAGTATTGCATAAGAAGAACTTGGTCAAGGCAAAGAGAATCATTGTTGATTCTATCAAAGACCATCTCATACCCCATGTGTCTTCTCTAAAGACACCCAAAGAGATGTTTGACTCTTTGACCAAGCTATTTGAAGGGAAGAACATAAATCGAAAGATGACCCTATAGAACCAATTGAAAGGAGTAAAGTTTCAGAATGGAGAAACCATTCAATCTTATTTTTTGAGGGTCTCCTAGATCAAGGTACAACTAGAAGCAGTGGATGAAATGGTGGAGAATGGTGAAGTTGTCATGACCACTCTGAATGGCTTACCTAGGTCATGGGACTCCTTCATTCAAGGAATCTATGTAAGAAAGAAGTTGATTTCCTTCAGTAGAGTACAGGAAGAATGCTCACAAGAAGAAGCAAGACTTGTGGCACGAGAGGAAAAGATGAGGAATGAAGATCAAGCTCTTACAGCTCACACCAAGAAAGGGAAGTCCAAGAGAGAGCCATTTCACTCCAAGAAATCTTCACATCACTTCAAAGAAAGAAGAATATGCTTCACCTGTAATGAGAAAGGACATATTGCCATAAATTGTCCCAAGAACAAGAAGGACAACAACAACTTCAACAAGAAAAAGAAGGGCAGCAAAAGAAGGTTTCATGCTCATGCTGCCGAGGATGATGAACCACCCAAGAAGAAGGCTAGGGCAGAAAGTGATGATAGTAATGATAACTCATCAAGTGAAGAAGAGTATGTTCTGATCTCTGCTCTCACAGGTACCATCTCCCATGGTTGTAATGATTGGTTGATTGATAGTGGGGCTTCCAAACACATGACTGGGTTCAAGGAATCTTTTGTAAATCTATCTGAACATGAATCACCCTATAAGGTGAAACTTGGGGATGATTATCAATACCCAATCAAAGGAAGTGGTGAAGCCTCCTACAACCTAGATTCTGAAAAATCTTTGAAGATGAAAGAAGTCCTTTATGTACCTGGGCTCAAGAAGAACTTACTCTCCATCTCTGCATTAGATGCAAAAGGTATGAGGGTTGCATTTGTGGATGGCCAAGTCCTAATGTGGACAAAGGGAAAGACCATAGATGATGCAGTAGTAATTGGAGAGCAAGAGGGAGGATTGTATAAATTGAAGGGACAACCTGAACATGCCATGGTGCATGAATCCATGGAGCCAAGTGAACTTTGGCATAGAAGACTTGCTCATATGCACTATAGGGCACTTCCAATTGTAAGCAAGGCTGTAGAAGGTCTTCCTGAAATCAAGACCAAACATGAAGGTGTTTGCAAAGGATGTGCAAAAGGTAAGAACATTAAGAAGGATTTCCCAAGCAGTGAAAGCAAGGCAAAAGACATCCTGGAAATCATCCACTCAGATGTATGTGGTCCTATGTCATCCAATTCTCTAAGTGGGTATGTTTACTATGTCTCATTTATTGATGACTTCTCCAGGAAGACTTGGGTATACTTCTTGAAGAGCAAAGATGAGGTGTTTGATAAGTTCAAGGAATTCAAAACCTTGATGGAGAATCAAACTGACAAGAAGATAAAAACATTCAAATCCGACAATGGTGGAGAATTCAGCTCAGGTGACTTCAAGAAGCTTTGCAGTGATTCAGGGATTAAGAGGGAGTTGACTGCTCCTTATAATCCTCAACAAAATGGAGTTGCAGAAAGGAAGAACAAAACTATCATGGAAGCAGCAAGGGAAATGCTGCATGACCAAGATCTACCTATGCATCTATGGGCAGAAGCAGCTAGAACAGCTGTATATGTGCAGAACAAAACACCCCACAAGATATTAGACAACAAGACACCAGAAGAGGTCTTTTCTGGTAAGAAACCTGAAGTCAGCCATCTCAGAATATTTGGTTGTCCAGTATACACTCATGTCCCAAAGGAAAACAGGACTAAACTAGATCCTTCAGGAAAGAAGGGTATCTTTGTGGGTTACAATGAAAGCTCGAAGGCTTAGAGAATATACTTTCCAGGGTTCAAGAAGATTGATGTCAACAGGGATGTAACATTTGATGAAAAATCAGCATTCATCAAATCAAGGAAGGCACCTATCGAAGTTTATGAAGAACCTAAGGAAAATAGATTTCAAGACACTACCATGACTGAAGCAATTCCAGAAGTTGTTCATGAGTTTGAAGATCCGCAAGAACCTGTAGATCCACCCCGTGAGGATAACTCTCACAACAGGAAACCTGCATGGGCTAGAGATCTCATTCAAGATGCAGAAAGATTTGGCATTCCAGAAGAAGAACACAGAGCAAAGAAGAGAACTAGATCACATACCAGCTATGTTGTTTTACTCTGTGACATTATGAACAAAGAGCCTTCCAGTTATGAAGAAGCGGCGGAAAAGAAAGAATGGAAGGATGCCATGGTTGAGGAGTACCAATCAATAATGAAGAATGATGTTTGGGATGTTGTCCCAAGACCTAAAGAGAAGTTTGTTGTGACTTCCAAATGGATCTACAAAATCAAGCATGCTGCAGATGGCAGTGTAGAGAAATACAAGGCAAGATTCGTAGCTCGTGGCTTCTCTCAGAAAGAGGGAATAGATTATGAAGAAACTTTTGCACCTGTAGCTAGGTATACTTCCATTAGAACAATACTTGCCCTGGCTGCAGCAATGAAATGGAAAATACACCAGATGGATGTCAAGACTACTTTCTTGAATGGTGTAGTTGAAGAGGAAGTATATGTGGAGCAGCCACTCAGTTTTGAAATACATGACAGGGAGTCATATGTGTGCAGATTGAAGAAAGCCTTGTATGGCTTGAAACAAGCTCCCAGAACCTGGTATGGTAGGATGGACAGTTTCCTATCTAGTTTGGGCTTTACCAAGATTAAAGCGGATTCCAACCTTTACTACAAGGTTGAAGAAGGGAATCATGTGGTTCTACTCCTGTATGTGGATGACTTATTTGTAACAGGAGATGACAGATTGATTGCAGATGCGAAGAGGAAGCTTGCTGCTGAGTTCGATATGAAAGATTTGGGAATGATGCATTATTTCCTAGGTATGGAGGTGTGGCAGAGTTCAAGTGGGATCTTCCTTGGTCAAGGGAAGTACACAGTAGATATCCTAAAGAGATTTGGGATGATGGATTGCAAGGCCATGGCCACACCTATGGCATTGAATCTCAAGCTTCTATGTGATGCTTTATCTGAGCCGATTGATGTCTCTATGTATCGTCAGATGATTGGATCCTTGATGTACCTGATGAACACGAGACCAGATATTTTCTTTGCAGTGAACACATTGAGTTAGTTCCTGACAGATCCGAGGAGTGTTCATCTGGTTGTTGTAAAGCATGTTCTGAGATACCTGAAGGGTACAGTGGATTATGGGCTCAAGTATGAAGCGAACCAAAAGTTTAACCTGCAGGGTTATGTTGATTCAGATTGGGCTGGAAGTGCTGCAGATAGGAAGAGCACATCTGGGTGCTGCTTCAGTATGGGATCAGGTGTAATCTCTTGGTTTAGCAGGAAGCAGTCCTGCGCAGCACTTAGTACAGCTGACGTAGAGTATGTTGCAGCCTATTCAGCTAGTTGTGAGGCAGTATGGCTACGGAAGCTACTATCCAAGTTATTTGATCTCCCGTTGGATGCTACTGCTATCTTCTGTGATAACCAGAGTTGTGTGAAGCTGTCCGAGAATCCAGTGTTTCATGACAGGTCGAAACACATAGAGATCAAATATCACTATATCAGGGATATGGTGCAGAGCGGATCTGTGAAGCTCCTGTATGTTGCGATGGACGAGCAGATTATAGATGTGCTAATGAAGCCACTAGCCAGGGTGAAGTTCGAGTACTTCAGAGAGAGGCTTGGCATTCTTCAGATTGATGACACTTCGAGGAAGAAGTGATGGACACATTTGTTGAATCCATTCCAAGCATGTTGGAAGGAGGATCCTTCACATGGCTGTGGATGTAAGCGTTGGATGATGAGCATCAGGATGATGTTCTGGTTTCTGCTTTGTATGATCAGTTGGATCATTTTTATGTATGTATGTATGCATCATGTTGGATGCTGGATATGATCAGTTGGATCATTTATATGTATATATGCATCATGTTGGATGTTGGATATGATCGGTTGGATCATGTGTATGTATGTTGTATATGCATCATGTTGGATGCTTGGACCATGTATCTGTATATGTATCAGGTGGATACATTGTATGATCAAGTAGATCATGTATGGTGATATGTATCATGTATCTGTATATGTATCAGGTGGATACATTGTATGATCAGATAAATCATGTATGTTGATGGATACATTGTGTGGATCATGTATCTATGTATCAGGTGGATACACTATATATGATGATATGTATCAAGTAGATACTTGGTGTGCATTAGATGGATGCATTGTATGATCAGGGTGATCGTGGATGATGAGCTTCTCCAGATGACATGCAGCAGGATGTTGCAGTGATGATGATCAGGATGATCATGTGTACATCAGGATGATGTATGGTGAGTATCAGGTCGATACTCTATGGCCGTGGATCAGGTTGTGCAGATGAGCATATAATTTGGCCCTGGGAGATTTGCAGATAGTCTTTCGAGGTTTTTCCTATGGCATATAATTTGGCCCTGGGATATCTAGCAAATGCTCTTTCAAGGTTTTACTCTGGGAGGACATATAATTTGTCCCTGGGAGATCTGCAGATAGTATTTCGAGGTTTTTCCTATGGCATGTAATTCATGCCCTGGGATATTTGGCAGATGCTCTTTCGAGGTTTTGTCCTATGGCATGTAATTTTCTCCTGGGAGATCTGGATAGGATGAAAAAGGCCTTAGATGCTTCAGCCAGGTTTTGCCATGACCACATGTAATTTGCTCCTGGAGATATGGACAGGATGAAAAAGGCCTCAGATGCTTCAGCCAGGTTTTGTGGTGGTCCACATGTAATGTGCTCCTGGGAGATCCGACAGGTAGAGCTATGTGCTCGTAACATCCTGGGATGCTTTGGCCAGGTTTTGTGGTGAGATCACATGTAATGTGCTCTTGGGAGATCCGATAGGTAGAGCTGTGTGCTCGTAACAGCCCGGGATGCTTCAGCTAGGTTTTGTGGTGAGATCACATGTAATGTGTTCCTGGGAGATCCGACAGGTAGAACTATGTGCTCGTAACGGCCTGGGATGCTTCAGCCAGGTTTTGTGATGGGTCACATGTAATGTGCTCCTAGGAGATCCTACAGGTAGAGTTGTGTGCTCGTAATAACCTGGGATATTGCAGCCAGGTTTTGTGACGCATGTAATAAGTCCTGAGAATTCCACAGTATGGCCAGTGATGACGAAGACCTGCAGGTGGTGGGCCTACATCCAGTATGAAAAAGGAATGGCTCTGTAGAACTTCCTATGATGAGTAGAATCAAAGATTGGTTGAGATAGCAGCAGCAGTGACGATGATGATGACGATGCATCAATGACGATGATCCCGAGAAGAAGACTTGTCTAGCAGATCTGTGTCGAGAAATACCTTCCTAGTTAAGAGGGAGTGTTGATGTATATGTAACTTCAGAATGTATTTCATCTATGTATTTTATATATATTTATTGTACCCTTATTAGAGATGTGTTATTCCTCTATAAGGAAGTGTCGTCATGTGGATTGACAAGTGTCGCAAGTGTGTGTACTTGTCGATGGGTTATTAGACCACCATGTGTAGGGTCAGCCCTGAAATATATATTATAATGTGGATGTACCTAGCTAGACAAGTCGGCCCCATAAGGTCACTGGGGAAACAGATTAGTATAAATAGAGATCAGGTGATCTCTATTTAGTACACTCGAAAAAGTATCTCACTCTCACTCAGAAAGTGGTGCACTAATGAGGAGGAGGATCATCTGCTACTAGGAGACTATCTCAATGTATTTTGGTTGTACTTTGGTTGAGCCATTGCTCTCTCTATCTCTGAGGAAGTTGTGGGGTTTTTCACCTTAGGGTTTTCCCCATGGAAACTTTGTGTCTATTGTCTCTCATGCTTTTGATTCTTGTGATGCTTGTCATGCTTATTGTGATTGTCATGCATTGATATACTGTATATGTTATTCTCTCAGTAAAGATCCTAGAGTATTGTGAATTAATGCTCAAAATTTAACAATACAAGTTTACAACACTCAGAAAAAACAAGAAAGAATATGCCCTACCTCTTCAATTCCCTAATGGCACTTGAATGTAATTATAGAATCCTTCAATCTCTCTCAAAACAAAATAACAGCAAACATGTTTTTTTCTTTGAAGCAAGGATGGGGACTCACCACCCTTCTTTTTATTCTCTATATAGTCTTTGTGTGATGTAGTGTCAGAAACTTTTCCTCACATTTTATTTCTTTGGTATTTCCTTTAACCTTAGTGTCTTAGTCACATTGCCCTACTCAAAAGTACCGTTAGGTTAGTGAGGTCTTAGTATGGTTTGATATACCTTTGCTCTTTTTCCATGTTTAAAATTTTAAAAAAATGGGTTATGGCTATGTCTTAACTTACATCCAAATATTAGAAATCATTTCCTATCAAAAAAATTGTGATTTTGTTAGAACCTATTACACTAATAGTGTTCCTTTTAAGAGTTTTTCAAATGTCAAAAATGGCATAATCCGTTGTTTGGTTGGACTACAGACATAAACAACTATTATAAATTAGCTTAATCATAGTTGTATTGAATGAATTATACTTAGAAATGTATTGAATTTATTATACTTAAAGCTTAATCTGTCTACATCAAAACAATGAATGACATTATTTATTAGCAAAACTGAGTCCTCCTAATGGTATGGCCCAATCAATGAGAGAGTTTATTATCCAATTTGTTTTTGTTGCTTATGGCCAGTTCTTTATGGTCAAGATTTCCTTGTACAGACATGGAGCCATGACCCAAATATTCCTAGTTTTGAAACTACGATCCTTACTTAACTGTAGTGCAAGCTTAAAACTTAAAACAACTCTAGTATGATTATCAAGATATTAGGTTTTTCTTAGATATATGTTTCGTTTATCATCAAATTAGAAGAACACGAAGCCATGAACCCAAGTGTAATTGGGTCCATTCCAATTGAGATAAACTAATGAATGTGCTTAGGACTTAGAAGAACCTAAGAACCCAGAAAAAGACTAGAAATCTTACAATGTCATCCACTAAACTACCACAAATTTACCTTTGATATCTTGCAGGAGAGAGAATGCAAGGAAAACAGAGAATTCATTCTCGAACAAAATGAGAAACATTTGATGAAGTGATTCCAACAATTAAAATAATTTCAGCATGTTCATAGTTGTAACAAGTGAATAATAAGATAATTGGGTGTAGCTTGAGTGGTTGAGAGGACAAGTTGTTTGATGTTTCCAACCCCTTCCTAGGTTCAAATCCCACGTTGTGACATGTTTGTTTTTCATGAGATGATTATTGTTGAGATGTTGACTTAGCCTTGATCCCTAAAGAATCTGGCTTACCCTAGGTACCATAGGGGAAGTGCCTAGTGGGTTTCCTCGAAAAATGCATTATGCAGTATTTCCAGCAAAAAACACAAAGCTCATTTTTTATTTTCAGATCATTCTTCTCATCCATACTGTGATAAAGATGTGATATTTTGCATCTTGGTACAAGTCGTGAATTCTAACATAATCCTGTTCATCATGCCTGGAATCTATATGTTTTCCTTTTATTTCACATGGAGATCTATATGTTTGCCTTTTTTTCACATGTTATGCTCACATCTTTTGAGGCATGTTCTATGATTGAGTTCACACATTTGGAGGCAAATTTGCATGTGCGTCAAATATTCACCATTTGAGTCTTTATCAAATTATCTACATATTTTCATACATGGTTGTTCATTAACGGTGCATCTCACATATCCCAAGGAAAAGATGCATATTTGGAGGCATGACTACTTCATCTTGGGGATGCTGTAGATTATTCTTGGGATATCTTTATTGTCCATTTGGGAATTCTAACATTTGGTCATTGTTCATGCTTTAGTAGGAGTTCCCATCATCCATGGCTTGATTTGGAGGACGTCATGGCATGTATTGGTGGCACAATTATCTAGGAGGTGGGGTGCTCCCATCAAAGAGACTTCAATTCATATCATGGATCACACATTGGTCTTAGATTTTGTTAAGATTACATATTTTGTTAATTCAATTGTGGAAAATATTTTTAAGCTTACAACTTGCTTCTTAATGGCTTATCTATAGATTTATGGCTTACTATTGCCTTACAATATATGCACAATCTTTCACCTTATATTTTATATGTCCATGGTCTTTGTTCTACCATCCCTTGTGGGTAATGCGCCCTTTTGTTATCACCAGTCTGCATAGTCTGCACATTTCTCGGCTTCTGCTTAGTGGGATTGTGACCCATGCCCATCATTGCATTTGGGTGATGCGTTCTTGTTGTATTGAAAATTTATGGAAACTGTGCACACTCCAACTTCTCTTTGGTGGGGCTTTTAGCTCTTCCTTATCATTACTTGTGGGACTTGCGCACTTTTTATTCGTCGACTGAGGCACTTTATCATATGTGATATTCAACCAATCGTACCCATTTAGGAACTTGTGCACTTTTCACCACCTGAAGGAATATTCTAATTGGTTGCACTCCCAACCATAAACCAAGAAATACTTATACTTGCTAGCTTGCTTGTCCCTTTGGTCCAATCATATTCTTGGAATTTTGAGCACTTGAACTATTGTCCAACCAATTCCTTGGTTGTTTGTCATGAGAAGGTGTATCTTGGTGGACTCAATATCTGTGCAAGGACTACATGATGTAGAGTGCATTGCTTGTGTTCCTTCTTGAATTGAATTTTCATGAAGTATCCTTTTGGATTTGTATGAAGTATCATCTAATGTAATTCTTCATACTAGCTCATGTATTATGTCTCCTTGATACACATCTTCTACCTGAATGCACTTCTTAGATAATTCCAAAGTTGCATGCTTAATGCATCCTTGATTCACATATTCACTTTTAGATATGCTATAAGACGTTGTAAACATATTCAGATAGAATGAATGCAGTGACTAGATATACTTTTTTCATACTGGCATCCATGTATGTCACCTTGCACATATATGCTTATTGTCTTCTTCATATATTTGTGCTTTTAGATATACTCACCTTGCACATATATGCTTCTTCTGATGTTCATGCTTTCTTCATCATGCGTAGTAGACTTTCTCAAAGTGGCTTCTTCATATTTCTACTGTAATGGTGTATCCACTTTGACTTGTGCTGATATCAGTGACTCATACTAAATCAGTTGACATCCTCTTTGACATTGGATGATGGTCATCATCTTTAGTTGACATCATTGATAACCAATTCTCAACAATCTCCCCCTTTGGCATTGATGTCAACACCTTATGAATTTGTGCCTAATTTTCTTTGAGTTGTGTGCTTCATCTTTGTTCTGGTTGTAGTGATCCCCCTGTATATGTGCTCCCCCTGGACTCTTTAGGATTTTTGGCTATTGCATTCTTTATTATTACTTCTATCATTTATGTGCAAACTATATAGCTTCCTGTTGTATCTGCGTAGATCATATATGCATGACATGTCTTCATACTCTACAGTCCTCAAGACTTCACGTTCTTTCACTTCTTCTCCATACTTCATGCTCTGCATTTCTCTTGTTTTCTTTATGCATCAACTTCATGCATTTCTACTTGTATCCTCATGTATTCATTTCTTTTCAGTCAACAGCTTCATTCATTTCTCCTCGACTCCAACAGCTTCAAGCATTTCTCCCCCTTTGACATCAGTGGCAAAGAGGTTGATTTTGCTTTAAGAATTCTTCTCTAGTGTTTTACACCTAAACTATTCTGACCTTCCACGGGATAACTCCCCCTGTCTTTATGCTTGATTGTTCAGTGTTTCTTCTTAATTATCTTTTATTATCTTTTCTGAAGTAGATATATTCTTGTCACAACACGTTATCATACTTTGCACAGTGATCTTTTGTTCCTGCATCACCATATTTTTACTCCACAATAATCTTTGATGTACTCCATGCTTTCCTATTGTGCAGTGCATTCATGTTAACTACTGATTTTGCATTATTCTTCATGCACCATATTGCTTCACCTATTGCATTTACTGCAATGTCACCAAGCTTTGTCGCATTTAATGTAGTCGCATCCAAGAGTAGATATGACACATTTTCCATATAGTGGACATGACACTTAGTTCGTGTGGCAAGAATGACATGTTGTTTCCATACTGGGTCCTTTTGAGGTGACAATCTTCATCGTAAGGTGTAATGAATCGAACTTCTCCCCTTTTGTACTGTTTCCAAAAATTCATTAAGTTCAACATTTATTTTTGGAGACTCCATCATCCTTTCCGATTTGTGCGGCATTGAATGCATTTCTCATCAAATAATTTATTGCGCATGAACGTCCTTCAATGGGTTCTATAAAATATTCTACATCTAATGTCTAGTTCATCACTTCTTGAATCCTTGCTCGTTTGTGTTGCATTGTTATCTAGTCCTTGTTGTTAGTTCTTCCTTTCCTTACAATGGCATCCTTTCATCGCATAGTGACCAATTCCCTCTAGAATGTGCAATGTTATGTTCAATCTCAGCAATCAGATTTCTCATGATTGCGAACTGATATGGACATTAGGCTACAGCAGATGCAAAAAAAACCATATTTTGCATCATTTTTCTCAGTCGCAGATGAACCATCATCATTCCGAGTTGTTGAACCTTATCACTCGCGGGGTTCTAGAGCGTCAGTGGCAGTAGATTCTGCAATAATTGTCTCGTCTACGGCCTCAGCAGGTTGAATCGTCATCGTCTATAGCTCTGTAACTTCTTCCTCTTCATTATGCTCTTGAGTGTTCTTCTCTGGTTCCAATGGACTTGGAACTGCGACTTATGAGTCGATCAGATTTATACCTTGACCTTGAATTACGGTTGTAGCATGCCTCGACATTGTCAATTTTGCTCCCTTACTTTTTATATGCCATTCATGGCTTCAGCATGTAATTCTATAACAATGCACCAATTTTTTAATATAATTAAAGATATTCATTTCGTGTAATTTCAAGATCTTAACAGTGTTCAGTTTTTCATGAAAAAACATTCTGCTTATATTATGTGCAACTGAACCAAATATGATGCTTCTTTGTTCTATGGTATGCAAGATAAATGTATGACTATATATGTATGCAATATTCCTTATCTGTGACATAATCACATCCTGACTATATATGTATACAATATTCCTTATCTGTGACATAATCAGATCCTGAACATATTCTAACATCAAATACTTTAATTACACAATCTAATTGCACACCTAATTAAGCATTCCCTTGAATTCATTAAGCTGCGTTGTGTTTGAACTCAAGGGTATCCCATCATCCTTATGGGACTAGCTATAGAGGCAGCAATTGCTTGCTACTCCACGATTATCTACATTATCTGGGCACTTCTAGGGAGATTTTTTGATCCAAGTTTTATTGTGCGCACTTTTTCTTTGATTCTGATCCGTAGATTTCCTATTGAAGTATCTTTGAGTGAAATAGCCTTTGCGTAATAGTTCTTCATCTGAATAGTTTACTTCTCTTCGACAATACATAGCTTTTTGTCTAAAGCGATCACTTGAATAACATCACGCAGTTTGATAATATTTTGCAATATGGCCAAAACGAAATCATCTTGCACACTTCACTCTGTTGAACCTTCGTTGGTTAGTATATCGAAAGTAATTGTAACCAGAGGATTTATCATACCTAAAAATTTTGTCATGTCTTGGACGTTGTTCTCTGTCGTAGTTTTTACCTGGTGTATTTGCAAATCCTAGACCAGTTTTGTCTTCTGGTGATCTCTGATATTTTAGAATCCTACCCAAAATTGATGTAATTCCCTTGAACTTGTTGTGCACTTCATCCTCATATATGTATTGTGTGCATATTGGATCAGTTCTAACTTTCTTCTTTCCCTTTATCTCGATTAGCTTTTCTATTAGGTGAAGTATTTTTTTGTCCTTCTCTTCGAGCTGATTAGAAATCTTTATGATTTCTTATGCCAACTTGTCAAGTGAGGTTCTTAGTACAGACTTTTATTTCTCAAGTATTTGAATCTTTTCTTGTGCGCAATTTAGTTGACACTCACAACTGGTTATCGTCTCATGAATATCTGCTTTAACAAATTCCAGAAATGGTCTGTCTTGTTCTTCATACTTTGATAGTTGTTCCTGTAGTAGCTTATTATTCTTCTTAAACTTCGTTAACTCATCCAGGGAACTGATTAGTTCACCATCTTATTCAATATCTACAGTGTCGTCGTCATCGGAGTGATTGACAATTTTGACCTCTTCAATAGGTTTTGGAGGTGTGACTTGTTTTGGAGGTGTCTTCAACGATCCACTAAAGAAAAACTTGTCTAGTGATCCTGGCTTGTTTTGCGTAACTGGAGTAGTCCTTGAGTTGTTATTCTTTCTTTCGTATTTACTTTCTTCTACCACTTGGGATATGAAGAGCACTTCCTTGGGTTCTTCATCACAATCACTTTCTTCAGATGTATTGCTTCCTTCTTCGGTATACAGACTCTTCCTCTGTTTTGGAATTATCCTCTTATTCTCGGGTTTGTGTTGAGAATGCGCAATCTTTCGATCGTGTGCTCCAGATTCTTCATCGCTTCCATTTTATTCTTTCTTGTAAGGACATTTTGAGGCATAATGACCTACTCCTCCACACCTAAAACATTTTAAGGGTAACTTGTTCTTATACTTTCCTCGTCCTCTTTTTAGCTTCTTGACAAATTTTGATTCTTCATCATCCAATTCATCACAGCATTCTCTGTCATGATCATGCTTATCCATTCCTATAGCCTTGAAAGTTGCTTCCTTTCTGATGGGAGTTTCCTTTTCTGTTCTTATCTCATCTACCATGAGAAAGTCTTTAAGTTCATCCTTTGTTAGTTCATCAATATTGGCTCGATCTTCTAACACTAAAACCTTTGAATTAAATATTTGAGGAAGATTTCTCAATATCTTCTATACCACTGATTATTCATCCAGGGTGACCCCAAGACTCTTGATAGCGTTGAATACCTCATCAACTCTTAAGAAGTACAATGTAATCTTCTCTTCATCTTTCATTCTCAGAGATTCCATCTACCTGGAATAATTTTGAAGCTTTGCTTTCTTTACCTTGTCATCTCCTCCATATATGCCTTTGAGTTTGTCCCAAATTTCTTTGGTTGATGCACTGTGCATAACCTTGACAAATTCATCACCTTCCAAACCACATAATATAGCATTTGTGTCCCTAGCATTGCTTTCATATAGTCTCCTTTGCACGAGATTGATTGGAACTATTGTGGGGACATCATAACCATCGACTATAGATTGCCAGACTTCTTCACCTAAATATTGTAAGTAGACTTCCATATGTACCTTCCAAAAGATATAGTTGGTGTCGTCAAACCTTGGTGTTGTATTTGTAGAAAGTCCTTCTTGCTTATCCATTCATGCTTTATGCGCAATGATCTATCTTCTAGATGTTAATCTATTACTAAATACACCCGCTCTTATACCAATTATTGGAATTGATTTAATACTAAGAGGGGAGGTGCATCAGTATTAGCGTAGTTATTAGCATATTTTACCTTCTTTAATAGATTATACTTTACTTAATCATTCATCATCTATTATGCATCAGTAAATAAACATTCACATCTACATGCACCACATCATCAACACATAACACACAAAACTTTTACGTGGAAACCCAAACAGGAGAAAAACCACAGAATGCTTCTTTATAATTAGAAAGAATACATTCAAGAAAGCACCAACTTCCTTTGTTTACCAGCACCAACTAGAAGGAGGATATAACACTTTGAGTTTTCTCAAGCTCCAACTGGAAGGAGGTACCGACCCCCTGTCGCTTTGTTTTACACGAACCAACATGAAGGAAGTTTTGACTCCCTGTCTCCTTGTTGTTTTACAGGCACCAACTTGAAGGAAGCTCCAACTCCCTGTCTCCTTGTTGTTTTATAGGAACCAACCTTAAGGAAGATCCAAATCCCTGTCTCCTTGTTGTTTTACAGGAACCACCCTGAAGTAAGCTCCAAATACCTATCTCTTTTCCCCATCTAATCGCCTTGATGTCTGATATATCTTGTTGCCTTGTTGTTCTTTAACTTTGCACACTTCTTCAGGTCTTTTGATGATGATTCTGTTGTGCACGACCTTCATATGCAAACTGTATTCTTTCACTGCTCTGCATACATCACTTGAATTCTATTTCTTCTCAAAAATCACACTTATGTTGTTGAATTAATTGATGGATTGTGTGCTCTACTTATGTTGTAGTCTGTGCTTATGGTTCAGCGTTCTTCTTTACATGACTACAATGATCAACTGATACGGTGCTTTCAATTGATCATTTGTTGTACTGAAAATGAGGCACTAGTAACAGATATAATTGTGCACTTTATGATGTGTCTGTTTTGATTAAGTGTTTTAGTCCTTCAGACAATCTACATCGTCCTATGCATCAAATGATTGATCCATTCAGTGTAACGCACTTGTATTAAATCATCTACATCTTGAAGCGCATGTCTAATTCTGCTATTTTTCTATTGCTACGCATCAGATGTAGTCTTCAACTTTGCACACTTTCACTTTAGTTCATATGCATCAGCTAGACATCCGTGCAATATCTAATAATCTTCAATTATGTCTTTTTGCTTTTGCCTCTTCAACTTCTGTGACTGTCGACGTGTTGATTGTGATACATTCCTTCAAGATATCTAGCATGTGTGCATTCTTCAGTATTTCTTCCTTTCCTAGTTTGCGCAATTGTCACAAGTTTACAACATATTTATGCGCACCATCAAAAATTCATTATGTCGCATGTGTGCATCCGTCTCTTCACTAGATCATTGTGTTCTGTCCACGAGCCCCTTGATGCCCTGAAAAACAAAATGAAACTTTCACAAAACTTCCAATCGTCTTGCACTTTTCGCTTGCTTCCAATCTCCAACTTGAATCTCTATTTATACATGTCCTGCACGGATTGTATGTTTGCAAGTCGGTCTTGGCATCCCTTCTTCCATACTTCTTGGATCGTGCGTATTCCATGTGTCATCATTTGCGCTATTGATAGGTCATATTTGATGTATCAAGCTCCCTTAAGGTCCACAACTTAGTGGGAATTTTCACCTTGGTGGTGTACCGTTGCGCTCTATATGTACCATTTCCTTATAGTATATGTGCATTATTTCACCTTATCTTTGATATGCCCATGATATTTTTTGTACCATCCCTTGTGAGTAATTCACCCTTGTGTTATCACCAATTTGCCTATGTAATGTACCCACCTGTTGACCCACTAAGAGAGGGAAGATGATAACCATATGTGGGGCTTTCTCATTCTATCAGTCCATTCATTAGAATGATATGAGTAAAGCCTTTGTGTGCAGATGTAAACTAATCAAGTATGCACAACGGAATTTAACTTATCCACACACATTACTCATACATACAACATATCAACAGTCATCAAATTAATACATGACAGAAGTAATTACATAGACATAAAAACACTTATCTTCATTTTGCAACTGCCCCAAGCAACTAGCTATGTCACTGCAACGTTCCACCCAACCATAGGCTCTTCAATAGCTTATACTGAGTCCGTCCGAAGGCCACCCCCGAGCTGGGCATGATTCTCACAAGGAAAGGGAACATTCCATCTCACACACAGCCCATTAACCATTTCATCTCAGCCAATCCAGTCCAACTGGGTTTATCAGGCTACACTTGAACCCTAGAGGCTTACACTCAAGCTCAAGCCAAAGCCATGGATATCCATAACCCATACCCAACATATTCTTCTCTCACACAGCAAGCACAAACAGGGGGCAGGGATACACATTTTAAACAGTGGGATTTACAAATAAGATGGCCATGGGTTTTCCCAAAAACATTCCCAACCAAAAACAGATTGTGGGATGGGGCAAACAACCACAGGGAGGAAAAACGATTTCTTCCCCAAATATCTCAGCCTTCAACAGCCCAAAACGGTCTCTATTGAACCCCCATTCGATTTCCCCTTCTTCCCCACTGGTATACAACACAAAAACGCCCTTCTCTACTGGGAAAACGCCCAGGTAGCTCTAAACTCGTGAGGGAAAAAGAATTATGGTTGCATAATGGCTTGGGGGAGAAATTCATGGCTCTTTTCTTTCCCAAGAAGCAAAACGCGAATTCCCATGCAGGGTGGTTTGCCCATACCCAAATTTTGGACAGCCATACCTCCCATTCCCCAAGGCATTAACTACCTCAACCAACTCTTGGGAGAAATCAATGATTGGTACAAAAGTCAACGTGGGTAGTTGAGGGTTTGATGGGTTCTCTCATTGACACTTGGCTTGACTTGATTGTCTCAAGGGTTTGAATGTTTTCCCTTCCAATTCCTTGTGAAATCATGCCCCCATCTCTTTGTTGCATTGCATAGCTAGTTGTGGGTATTTTTATTCAAATGCATATTACATGATATTTGAATTTCCAATGTGCATTGCTAGCACGCAAATCATATGCATCACTAAATCGATGGCGGGGCCTTGGCCTTGAGCTCCTCACCATGATTTCATAACAATATTACATCATTTATAATGTTAATGCCATGGGGTCAAACTGGGGACATTACAACCTAGTCTACACATTTTCCGGCTTCTGCTTAGTGAGATTGTGACCCATGCTCATCATTGCATTTGGGTGATGTGCTCTTGTTGTATTGAAACTTTACGGAAACTATGCACACCCCGACTTCTCTTTGGTGGGGCTTTGACCTCTTCCTTATCATTACTTGTGGGAATTGTGCACTTGTTGTTCGTCAGCTGAGGCACTTGCTCATATGTGATCTTCAACCGATCGTACCCATTTATGAACTTGTCCACTTTTCACCACCTGAAGTTATATTTTGATTTTCTTTGCTTGCATGCTTTTAGGATTGTCCGACCATTTGTTGTTCCTTTATTCCGGCGCACTCCCAACCATCAACCAAGCAATACTTAGACTTTCTATCTTGCTTGTCCCTTTGGTCCAATCATCTTCTTGGCATTTTGAGCACTTGAACTATTGTCCAACCAATTCCTTGGATCTTTGTCATGAGAAGGTGTATCTTGGTGGACTCAATATATGTTCAAGGACTACATGATGTAGAGTGAATTACTTGTGTTCCTTATTGAACTGAATCTTCATGAAGTATCGTTTTGGATCTATATGAAGTATCATCTTATGTACTTCTTCAGACTGGCTCATGTATGATGTCTCCTTGATACACATATTCTGCCTAAATGCACTTCTTAGATATATTCCAAATTTGCATGCTTAATGCATCCTTGATTCACATATTCACTTTTACATATGTTCTAAGACGTTGTAAACATCTTCATATAGAATGGATGCGATGACTAGATATACTTTTTTCAGACCGGTATCCATGTCTGTCACCTTGCACATATATGCTTCTTGTCTTCTCAAATATTTGTTATTTTAGATATACTCCAAAGTTGCATATCTATCACCTTCACCTCTTGCACATATTCTTCTAATGTTCATGTTTTCTTCATCATGTGCAGTAGACTTCCTCAAAGTGGCTTCTTCATATTTCTACTGGAATGTTGTATCCACTTTGACTTGTGCTGATATCAGTGACTCATACTAAATCAGTTGACATCCTCTTTGACATTGGATGATGGTCATCACCTTTAGTTGACATCAATGACAACCAATTCTCAACAATTTGGTGGCTAGAACTATTTCGAGTTGATAAAGAGACCCATGACTCATTAAAGTGGGTTTTCTATCAAACATCAATACCCACAACAATTGATTCATATAACATGGAGGGGGATCTATATGTTGAAGGTTATGGATCATATGAAGTTGAGTGGCATCTAGCATCTTACCTCAAAACATTAAAATGCATGTACAATATAGGCCATGGTGCTAATGCAAAGCCTAGCTGCATATATTGCATGCACACAAGAAAGAAGGAAAAGTCACAATTAGGTGGGTGGTCAAATGGAATCATGATTTGTAGACAATACATGCTTTCAGATAGAGAAAATTTGGACAAAAACATTTATCTTATGCTACCTATACCTCTTACAAGAGTACACATATGTACATTACATGCATTTGTAAGGATTACATATAAATTGATGTACATTTCTATTCTATCTGCTTGGAATAGGAGTCCAGAATAAAGTGCTAAAAAATCAATTGAAGCAATTGAAAAGGTGCTTTCTAATGTTGGTTTACATGGGGAAAATGTGAAAATATGTAAAGATATAAAGTTGTCTGGACCTCGGGGTAATTTTCCTTGCAAACCATCTATGGGTGGGGTTAAGTCACGCCACTTTATCGAAGACTCAAAGGAGGGGTCTGAAGGTCAACAAAAAATTTATAGTGACCTTATTGATGGTGAGAATGATCGAATTGATAGAGGAAACTATGCAATAAGAAAAAAAAATGTGGATGATGCTTTATGTTATGTATTCTTTCATGAACAAGAAGAAATTTGATGCAGATGATGACATGTCCTTCACTAACTCAGTTATAGATTTTACAAAACAATTGGTTGAGGCATGGGGAGAAAATCATATTACACATTACATGGTATATAACATTTTCCTTTATGTTTATGTTATATTTGTTATTGTTCTTATTTATTTTATGCTTATATTTTTAAGAGTTTCATTTAAATGTAAACCAATAATTTATTGTTTATTTGTGGCAGCATATACTTTATGCTTATGGTCTTTGGTTTTCTAAACAGTATAGTAGTTTGGAAATTTGGAACACCCAAGGAATGGAAAAATACCATAAGCAAGCAAGGGTGGTTTATCAAAAAAACAGTCAACATGGAGGAAGTTAATCACTTTCAAACCCACTTGTCCAAATGTTTCAGCGGTTTTATAGGCGCATATTGTCAAGATTTAATGCAATAAACATGGAGTGTGATTATCCTGTTAAAAAATGTATAAGAGATGCAGAAATAAGGCGCAGGCGTAAAATATTTGAACAATATAATGGTATAAATGTTTTTGCTGAGTGGAATTCAAAAAGAAAAAGAGAAGGTAGAGCATGGGTTTCAAAAGAAGATGGTAACCAAGCATAACTAGTCAAGATAGAAACAATCCATTATATTGTATTTTATCCATGTCAGTATGGCATGTTCCATTTTTAGAACTTGTTTGTTAGGTAAAAAACTATGAAATTATTGTTATCAATTTTTATAACATTTTAGGATCTACCATGGGTTCAATAATAATTTAATAGCTTATAAGAAATAATGAATAAAATAACAAGTATAATCAATTTCAATTTTTTTGGAGTCTGGGTGAAGAAATTATAGGTTTGTAATGTTGGTTCCCACCATATCAAAATGCTTTTGGGTGTCTAGGTTAGAGTTTTCCATTCCAACCTTTTAAGGCAACAAATGATTAGGTCTCACAAAAAGCACTAGCACTGGACATATTTATGCTCCTTCCCTAAATTCTACATCATCAACCCCATCAACTCACATACTATATTTTATTTGGGTTTGTGTTGACTTTTAGTATGTTAAGATCAGCTAGACATAGTTAATGTTGCATCTCTTTTTAACATTTCTTTGCAGGAAGATACTGAACATTTTGGTGAAGTTGGTTCCTTGGATGAGAACGTTGAGTCATTTGTTGTCCCAAGATGATGGAGATATAAGGTATCGTCTCTTTGGAACAATAAAGTGTAGTCCTATTGAACAAAACATGGATGTCTCAAATGGTAATGTATGCTTGACGTGTGATAAAATCTGTGTGGATTTGTTGCAAGAAATGGATCTATGGATGAATATATGACATTGTATTATATAGCGATGGCAATTTTAGATTTAATTTGTTGAAATATTAGTTAAATTTAAATTTGGTTTAGAGAATTTTTTCAGTCACTCTATGCATTAATTTTCATATTTTTCTTTCAGTGAGTTTTAGAATGGTTTTCCTATTGTAGAAAAAGTGATAAATCATATTCAATTTGTTGAAATACTTGCCATATTTGATTGCAGTGCTATTCAAACTTATACTTGGCTATTGTTGTATTTCTTCCAGTGAATTTACTTGCCTTCGTGCAAGTACTAGTAAGGTAGTTTGTTGCCATTTTCCTTTAGATGGAAAGTTTTTATCAAGCGATGGCAATGATAAAAAAAGTGAGCGGTCATTGAATTTCTAGTGATTATTGGTTCTAATGAAACTTGAATTGTTTTGAGAAAAACATTTCTTGCATGACTTGTAGCATGTTTGCAATGTGAACAGAAATAATCAGTGTCATTTTACTTTATAGGATCTTCTCTGGAATATGGACACTTTAAAATTCAAAAGAACTCTCGATGAACTTTCTCATATGATTACAAATGTCATGTTTAGTCCCAATTCTACTACTTTGCATCCTAGTGGTGGCATGTCAAAGAATTTAATGATGGATTAGATGGGACAAGAACACTTGCATCCCCTTCAAACCAGCTGGTATATCTACAACTTATTTATCTCTACATTATGTTTGTCTTTAAGTTATTTGGGTTTGTGTTGACTTTTTGGTATGTTAAGATGAGCTAGACATAGCTAATGTTGCATCTCTTTTTAACATTTCTTTGAAGGAAGATATTGAACATTTTGGTGAAGTTGGTTCCTTGGATGAGAATGTTGAGTCGTTTGTTGTCCCAAGATGATGGAGATATAAGGTATCGTCTCTTTGGAACAATAAAGTTTAGTCCTACTGAACACAACATGGATGTCTCAGATGGTAATGCATTCTTGAAGTGTGATAAAATTAGTGTGGATGTGTTGCGATACATGGAGTTATGGATAAATATATGACATTCTATTATATAGCGATGGCAATTTCAAATTTAATTTGTTGCAATATTAGTTAAATTTAAATTTGGTTTAGAGAATTTTTCCACTCACTCTATGCATTAATTTTCATATTTTTCTTTCAGTTTGTTTTGGAATGGTTTTCCTATTGTAGAAAAAGTGCTAAATTATATTCAATTTGTTGAAATACTTGTCAGATTTGATTACAGTGCTATTTAAACATTATACTTGGATATTGTTGTATTTCTTCCAGTGAATTTACTTGCCTTCGTGCAAGTACTAGTAAGGTAGTTTGCTTCTATTTTTCTTTAGTTGGAAAGTTTCTAGCAAGTGCTGGAAATGATAAAAAGGTGAGCAGTCATTGAATTTCTAGTGATTATTGGTTCTAATGAAACTTGAATTGATTTCAGAAAAGAAAAGAAAAACGTTTCTGGGATAACTTGTATCCTGTTTGCAATGTGAACGGAATAATAGGTGTCATTTTACTTTACACGCTCTTCTCTGGAATATTGACACTTTAAAATTGAAAATCACTCTCGATGAACTTTCTCATCTAATTACAGATGTCATGTTTAGTCCTAATTCTACTACTTTGCATCATAGTGGTGGCATGTCAGAGAATTTAATGATGGATTAGACGCGACAGGAACACTTGCATCCCCTTCAAATCATATGGTATATCTACAACCTATTTATCTCTACAAATAAATCTACATTATGTTTGTCTTTAAGTTATTTGGGTTTGTGTTGACTTTTGTCATGTTAAGATGAGATAGACATAGCTAATGTTGCATCTATTATTAACATTTATTTCTAGGAATATATTGAACATTTTGGTGAAGTTGGTTCCTTGGATGAGAATTCTGAGTCATTTTTTGTCCCAATATAATAGAGATATAAGGTATGGTCTCTTTGGAACAATAAAGTGTGTAGTCCTACTAAACACAACATGGATGTCTCAAATGGTAATGTATGTTTGAAGTGTGAAAAAATCTGTGTGGATGTGTTGTGAGACATGGAGCTATGGATGAATATATGACATTTTATTTTACAACGATGGAAATTTCAGATTTAATTTGTTGCAATATTAGTTAAATTTAAATTGGTTTAGAGAATTTTTATAGTCACTCTATCCATTAATTTTCATATTTTTCTTTCAGTGAGGTTTGGAATGGTTTTCATGTTGTAGAAAAAGTGTTAAATCAGATTCAATTATTGAAATACTTGTCAGATTTTATTGCAGTGCTATTGAAACATTATACTTGGTTATTATTGTATTTCTTCTAGGTTTTTCTTCCAGTGAATTTACTTGCCATCGTGCAAGTACTAGTAAGTTAGTTTGATGCCATTTTACTTTAGATGGAAGGTTGCTAGAAAGTGTTGGCCATGATAAAAAGGTGAGCAATCATTGAGTTTCTAGTAATTATGGGTTCTGATGAAACTTGAGTTGTTTTGAGAAAAAAATTTCTTGCATAACTTGTAGTCGGTTTGCAATGTGAACGGAAATAATCGGTGTCGTTTTACTTTACAGGCTCTTTTCTGGAATATGGACACTTTAAAATTGAAATGCAATCTTGATGAACATTCTCATGTGATTACAGATATCAAGTTTTGGTTCCAATGCTTTCCCATTCAGTACAACTTATGTTTCCCCGTATTTGAAAATTTTACTTTAGTTCTCATCAACATACTGATTAGGTAGCCATGTTTTCTAGGTTAAAGAAGAGAGTAAACACCATCGAAGAATTGCACAAATCCTTGATGAGGTTGAAGCAAAGATATTATCCTCTACTAGCAGGTAAATGGTAGGCCTAAAGAATGTGTTCAACAAATTCCATGCTATTATTCATTGCATATTATTAGATCATGTTGGATGTTTGGAGTTATGATTGGTTTATTACCACATTGTGATCCGTGGTTTTCTTCACAGATGGTTTCAGAAAGACAATGTATTGAATCTACACCTCATACAACAAAGCTAATAATCACATAGCTCCAACTTATGAGTTCAATGTGAATGGGATTCATATAGTGCAAGATTCATCTTTAGAAAGATATGTTGAGAAATCTATGTATTTATTAGCAGAGGTGAGCTGCATATTTTTTTTGTCATAAATATGCAGAAAAACAACCTGTTGCATTGCCTAGACATTTGGCATTCTAAGAGTTCAAATCTACCTCTTATTTACTTACAGACAATGCATGCATTTGAAGCTGAGTTAGAGGGTGAGATGAGTTTGGAAGTTGGTGATTGTGATGTTGTTCGACGGGTTTGGTCTCATGCCCATGTTACAGGTTACATAGTTTTAAAATTTAGAACATTTTGTGCAAAGATCATTAAATCATTTTTATGAGAGTGTCTGTGTTGTGCATTTGATTAGCGGAAAACATTTTGTGATGAACTTGTTCTAGAGTAGCAGTTTAATGTATTGATTTTGGAAACTACTTTGCAATTTGAACGGAAATAATTGGTGTCATTTTACTTTAAATTCCCTTTTCTGGAAGATCGACACTTTAAAATTCAAAAGCACTCTCAATGAACATTCTCATCTGATTACAGATGTCAAGTTTTGGTGCCAATACTTTCCCATTCAGTACAAATTTCATTTCCCCACATTTGAAAATTTTACTTTAGTTCTCATCAACATGTTCATTAGGTATCCATATTTTATAGGTTGAAGCAGAGAGTGCACTCCATCAAAGAATCGAAAAAATCCTTAACGAGGTTCAAGCAGAGATATTATCCTATACTGGCAGGAAGTTGGCAGGCCTAAAGAAATGTATTCAACATATTCCATGCTATTATTCATTGCATATTATTAGATCTTGTTGGAGGTTTGGAGTTATGATGACTGGTCAGTACCACATTGTGATATGTCGTTGTCTTCATAGATGGTTTCAGAAAGACAATGAATTGAATCTGCACCTCATACAACACAACTAATAATCACATAGATCCGACTTATGAGTTCAATGTGAATGGGAGTCGTACAGCGCAGGATTCATCGTTAGAAATATATGTTGAGAAAGCTATGTATTTCTTAGCAGGAGGGAGCTGCATATTTATTTTAGTCATAAATATGCAAAAAAATGACATGTTGCATTTCTTAGACATTTGGCATTCTGAGAGTTCAAATCTACCTCTTATTTACTTACAGGAAATGCATGCATTCGAAGCCAAGTCAGAAGGTGAGATGAGTTTGGAAGTTGGTGGTTATGTTGTTGTTCGATAGGTTTGATCTCATGCCCATGTTATAGGTTACATATTTTTCAAATTTTGAACATTTTGTGCAAATATCATTAAATCATTTTTATGGGAGTGTCTGTATTGTGCAGTTGATTAGCGGAAAACATTTTGTGATGAACTTATTGCAGAGTAGCAGTTTTATGTATTGATTTTGGAAAAGACTTTGAAATGTGAATTGGAAATAATCGGTGTCATTTTACTTTCATGCTCTTTTCTGGAATATGGACACTTCAAAATTGAAATGCACTCTCGATGAACATTCTCATCTGATTACATATGTCAGGTTTTGGTGCCAATTATTTCCCATTCAGTACAACTTTCGTGTCCTCGCATTTGAAAATTTTACTTTAGTTCTCATCAACATGTTGATTAGATAGCCATATTTTCTAGGTTGAAGTAGAGAGTGCACACCATCGAAGAATTGCACAAATCCTTGACAAGGTTCAAGCAGAGATATTATCCTATACTGGCAGGCAATTGGAAAGCCTAAATAAATGTATTCAACAAATTCCATGCTATTATTCATTGCATATTATTAGATCTTGTTGGAGGTTTGGATTTATGATGACTAGTTCGGTACCACATTGTGATCCCTGGTTGTCTTCAAATATGGTTTCAGAAATACAACGTATTGAATCTGCACCTCATACAACACAGCTAATAATCACATAGCTCCAAATTATGAGTTCAATGTGAATGGGATTCATAAAGTGTAGAGGATTCACATTTAGAAATTTATGTTGAGAAATTTATGTATTTCTTAGTAGAGGTTAGCTGCATATTTCTTTTAGTCATAAATATGCATAAAAATGACATGTTGCATTGCCTAGACATTTGGCATTCTGAGAGTTCAAATCTACCTCTTATTTAATTGCAGGAAATGCATGCATTCGAAGTTGTCAGAGGGTGAGCTGAGTTTGGAATTTGGTGATTATGTTGTTGTTCAACAGGTTTGGTCTCATTCCCATGTTACAGGTTACATGGTTTTAAAAATTTGAACATTTTGTGCAAAGATAATTAAATCATTTTTATGAGAGTGTTTGTGTTGTGCATTTGGTCAATGAAAAACATTTTGTGATGAACTTATTGTAGAGTAGCACTTTTATGTATTGATTTTGGAAAAGACTTGTAATGTGCATTGGCATATATAAATCCTATGCTAATAATTAGTTTGTTCCCAAGTGACTTCAGGTGTTATTAGTTAGTTCATAATTCTAAAGCTAGCAAGCTCATCTAAAAAATATTAACTGGCTAGAACCTGGGAAAAATTTGTAGAATGATAAATCTAAGATAACTTATAGTTGGTATTGGAGGTCTTTTGATTTATCTAGGAAATTTGTTGAGCTTGAACCTTAGTTATATCTTGGAATTCCAGCTGGATTATTCCTTTTCTTGTTCCTAAATTAGTAGATTCAACACTTTTCCATTGGAAACCTGTGTGAAGATAAATGCTCCATAAGATTCCATTCTTTTGTGTGGATAATTAGTAGCAATGACTCACACCTTTCAACTTGATTATGTGTGATAAATTGAAGAAGTTCTTACTTAAGGCTAAAGATATTCATGCTCATATTAGAAGTTGTTCAAGATTTGAGGATAAGGTCTCTAAATCAACATGTCAAATTCAGATCACCACTTGCACAAAAATAGAAAAGCATGTTAAATTCAGAGAAGGTCCTTTTTTGGAAAAAAATCTAGAATGCTAATTAAGAGAGGGAATTCAATCATACAAGGGAGGAGACAAAAATCAACAACAGTTCATCTTTAGCCATTCTTTCTTTTGCTTTTCACTCTTTGTTTCTTCCTTTCCTGTATGGGTTTCTCAACAGCATTCAAGTGTTTTCATAGGTTAAATCTCTAGCACAATTCTTCTCTACATTGTATTTCCAATAATTTTGTGGGGATAATGCTTCTAATTTATGATTCTTAAATCCTCTTAAGTCCCTTAGCTATGCATGGTTATGATTTGAATAATTCAGACCATCAATTCTACAAATCTTATTATTGAAGGAGATAAATCATTCTTTTTCTCCTTACACCACTCTCTCATTTGAGTCCCTTGAGTCTGCCTCCTTCAAGTATGTTTTCCTTCTTGCATGAGCATATCCATCCAAGTGATGGTTGTTTACTCTAGCATCTCTTAATATCCATACTCTTTGTTGACGATGTGGTTCTCTTAGTCTACACATTTGAGGGTCTTTAGAAATAGTTGGACTAGTTTGGCTACATCATCCTTTGATATGAATGTCAAAGTATGGGCTGTTGAGAGTGAAAATGTACGTTCTCTTTGTCTTAGAAGAAATAGGTTGGCATTTGAATGACTTGAATTTTGGATGGATGGCAGTTTAGTTGCCTTGAAATGCTAGATTATTTAACATTGGTGTCATATATTAATGATGGATCAATTGATGAATCTATTCCCGACATACTTACATTCACCATTTAATATGCTCAAACCATGTGAAATATATGGACATTTACCCATAAATAATCCTAGATTATGTAGATTCTTGTAATCATCAATAAGGCAGAATTATTATGTAAAAATTTATTACCCATCCAAAAAATCATATATTTTTCCCAAGAGTTGTGCTTTTGATCCCTACATTGTCAAATCCCTGTTAGTATAGAAAATTTAGAAGCTAATTAAAAAACAAATATTAGAGTAAAATTGATGATTTAGATAAAAACTCCGTTGTACCTACAACTTTTTCAGTTGTACCCACAACTTTTTCAATTCTTAAACATGGACAACAAAAGTAAAATCCATAACTAACTAAATAGATGAAAATAAATAACAACAATCATTTGAAAAAGTGTAATAATGTGCTACAGTGAACTATTTACATGATGGGCACTAGAACACCAAAATGTAATAAGTTGTCCAATCTTCCCCGTCCAATTTCTCTTAAATTCCTCTCATGAGTGGGGATGGAAATATGACTAATAGCATTCTTTAAGAGACCATTCTCATTATTGCGTCCAACATGACAAAGCCCGATTATATATACAAGTTGGATGCTTTTCCGATAGCTTCTCTATAAAGTTTAATCACAAATATATACCCCTTAACATTCTTTTCAATATTCTATGGCCATATACTTGGGGAATATGGAAGAGACTTTATGGGACCTATTTGTGGATTCCCTTAATTATGAACTTGAGCCTTTGTTTCATATGAATAAGTATCACCCTTGTTGTTATATTACCCAAACCTTCATTTCAAAACCATCTTTAAAGAATCCATCCCTAGATATATTTTTACCTGTATAGCATGGGAACTTATGACTATGTAATTGGAATGCAGTAATTGTCAATGGCATTTTATTGGTAATTGCAACTTTTCTACAAAGTTTTATTTGTCTTATTACTAGTTAAATCTAGTATTTTTAATATATTTCTAACTATTTTCACCCTTCTAACCTTTTTATTTGTTCTTTTGTAGATTGGTGGTCTTGCAAGTTTATGGTTCATTTCAACATGTTATTCTTTTTTATACTAGTATACTAGAAATTAGATCAAATAAATAACATTGCAATGGTGTGGCATGGGTTACTAAGTGGATCAGAAAACCCCTAAGAAAGGTACTAAGTAGGTACTTAATGCATAATGAGTGGGTCGGCCCTGACCCAAAAGTGAGATTATTTGAACATGTATGTAGACCCAATTAAAATTAAACAAGGCCTTGGATTAAAATAAATAAGAATTATTATTGCTCACTTTTGTATTTATCTCAATCGTCACTTGAGATCACTCATCTTTGGCACAAGGAGGAGAAAGAAGACATGTGCTAGGGTTAATGGTTTATTTTGGCAATATTATGTATTTGGGATCTCCCTCTCTTGGCCTTAGCTCATGGAGATTTATGTCATGAGATAAGTACCTTTTATTATGCATATGTATTAGGGTTTCTTCATGCTTGTGAAACCCTTGTGGATTAGGTTTTGTTCAAGGTATGATTGTACTTGGTTTTGTGAACATAATTCTTCTAAGAAAGGTTGGATGGGTTTTTCCTGAGTTTGGGTTTTCCCATAATAAATCTCTTGTGTCTAGTGTGTATGGCTATCTTTATATGATTTCCCTTATTCCACTGCAATTATGGTTGAATTTGCAGTGTGTAATTATTCAATGATAAACTATGATTAATATATCATAGCTAATAATTATCAAGTCTGAAAATAGCTAAAGAATCATTGAAGATAGCTAATATGCATTGAAGATACTCACAAGAAATGTGGCTTGTAAGATGACACTGTATTTGAGCATAATCAATTCTACAAAAGATGAAACAAGTGCAAAAATTGCAATTTGATATAATATAAGCCTTGTAATAAAAAATTTGTTTACAATATTCATAGTGTCGACTTCCAAGTATAAGCACTACTTTGTTTTTAATTTTCTACCTTCTAAATAATTCCAATTATGTAAAATACAAAAAATAAATTATTGTGTATAAGTTCAGTTCTAAATCCCATTGCAAAACAAGTTCACAAAGACAACAAATTATAATATTTTTATCCAACTATGTTTCCTCTAGCCAATCACCATTATTTCCCACAATTGTTATACAATTTTAAGGTTACTAGTTTACACTTAAATGCAACCAAATCATTGTTTGTGATATGCCTTGGCCCATATATCAAGTCATATATAAATGCAGGGAAATCTAGTCTACTGCCCAAATTTTATTAGGGTCGCATGTTATTCTCATGCTTTCGGTTGTTGGACTCGATTACATACATTGAAAAGAACCAAAAAAAGATTAGGTTTAAATGAGAAAAGTGTGCCCTATCATCAAAAGAATGGATAGAATCGTGATATTTTTTTCCAGAAAGGGTTGATTTTCCCCATGAAAAATAGTTTGGAGATGGCTTTATCGGAAAACAAAAACTCCAGCTGTATTTCTTGCTAAAGATCGTGGAGGGACATGCACACTTGCAGAATCAGATCCCCAGAATCAGTCATTCACCGTGCAATGTACTTGCTTCAAAATGGCTTTGGAAACTACCATATATTTTAGAACAATTGTGAAGACTTTGCAATATACTGCAAGACAGGGTTGCTTGTTGTTGAACAGAATGTCCTAGGAAGAAGTGGGAATGAAGCATCAATCATTTGTGCTCCTCCTGCTACTATTCTCTCCTCTCCCTTTTGACTCATGTTGGCTTGGCTGGTCCATTAGGTGTTTTCACAATCACAGCTGGAGTTTATTTTTTAAGCAGATATGCAACGGATATTGGTATTCTCACTAATGTAGCTAAGGTACCAGTGGAAGATTTGGTTGTAAATCTTGGTTGGTCAACCAGTCGTGCCTTCATTTGCTGAAATTTATACAGCACAGGCTACAATAGAGACATTAAGCAGAAACAAAATCTCCATTAATAGCACGGAAGAGTTTCAAATAATCAAAGGTCCAGTTCCAAAGTAATATATTGGTTTCTCATTGACCCATTTTGCATGGAAATGAAATTTTTTAGTGGTAGCAGTTGTCAAAAAGAAGTGTCAAATGCAAATTGCATTTTGTCAGTTTTTCTCAACAGTGAAAGGAATTCTGCAAGATTTTGTTAATTGGTCCCAAAAACTATAATATCACTTTATAATGAAAGACTAGTCAATTTTAAGTTTACCCAGTGATAGTTGTTTCTTGGATTTGTACTCTTTTACGAAAAGATAATTGTTGGAAATAAGGATTTTTGTTCAGAATCCTAAAGGATAATAAAGGTATTTGAAGTAACTTTTGTGAAACTTGAGCATTCTTTTTCTTGTGCACAATTTGGTTAAATGTTAATCTTGAAGAGGATACAACATATAATCTTATATATGAAGATGGATTTTGGTTAAATGTTAATCTTGAACAGGATACAACATATAATCTTGAGCATTCTTTTTCTTGTGCACAATTTGGTTAAATGTTAATCTTGAAGAGGATACAACATATAATCTTATATATGAAGATGGATTTTGGTTAAATGTTAATCTTGAAGAGGATGCAACATATAATCTTATATATGAAGATGGATTTTCATTACCAACACAAACATTAATAATCCAGTCAGGAATGGTGGCTTTTTAAAAAAGCATTTTCTACTAAAGTGAGTATATTATTGGATGCCAAATCATGAAATACTTAGTGTATAGCTCATACAAAACAATGGATGTCATCATCACAGTATATGATGCAGTCACATGCATGAAAACCAAGCGAGCCCAACCACACAATTTTGTCTTTGTCAAGTTAAAATGGGATATGAGAACATTCCATTTTTAACAAAACAAAGTCTACATTTATGTTTTTATCAAATTTGGAAAACAATAATTATGTTAACTTAACTGTAAGTGGAGATTTTATCAATTTTGGATGGAAACCAACCAAAATGATAACTTGAGTAAGTGGAATAGCAGGAGCCCAAAACTTTCCACTTGGATCCCATATAAATTTAACACACTTTGATACCAACATTATAAAATTGTATCGGACTCAACATTTTATTCACATTTCTCTATTTCTCCATGTCCAATTAGAAAGTCAATTACAACACTTATCGTATATGCGATATAGAAATATTTTCATGAAAACCCTAATTGTAAATACAAACATGAAAATATTGAGAAATGAAAATAAAAAATCATCTCGTTCCCCTTCATTATGGACAAACTCTTCTAGCAAATCGCAGGCCGCAATGCCTTCCAACGAGAGCATTGCAAGCAAGTAATTCTACACATGAAGATGCCCAATAGATTTTTTCTTGACATCTGCCTGAGAAGAATTTCTGTGTTGCTTGCTAATATTAGATCGTTGTCGTCCCATATTGTTGTTCTGTAGTATATTGCATACATTATCAATTGCATGGCGCTCAGCAAGGCTTCTAGCCCATTAGGAATATGCACAATTTAAACTTAGCATAAGGTTATACGGCTTAGCTTCATATAGATCAACTTGACAAAACAATATAGGAATTCAAGGTTAGAGATAATTACAACTGGTAAATTTACAACAAAGGTTATTCGGCCGAAAAACCAAAGAAAAAAAAATAAGTTGTCTATACTTGTATAAATAAAACTAAAAGTATTCATTATTTTCGCGTGTTTCTAGTCAAAATATATTTGAAGGAGTTTTCAAAGGAGATTTCTTTTGCAAAAGGAGTTTTTTTACAAGGTATTTTTCTTCTTATTTCTTTCCAAGGGGTACATTCAAAGAGTTTTTTTCTATGGCATTTTTGCAAAAGAGTTTTTATTCCAAAGTATTTTTCCTTCTTATTTATTTGCAAAGGGTTTTTTCAAAGAGTTTTTTTTCCAATGTATTTTTGCAAATATTTCTTTGCAATGGGTTTTTTCAAAAAAAAAAATTCCAAAATATTTTTGCAAAGGAGTTTGTTTTTACAAAGTATTTTTCCAAGTACTTTTTTCAAAAAATGTTTTTTTCCAAAGGGTGCATTTAAAGAGTTTTTATTCCAAGGTATTTTTGCAAATGAGTTTTTATTCCAAGTTATTTTAGCAAAGGAGTTGTATTTTTCCTTCTTATTTCTTTGAAATAGGTTTTTTCAAATAGTTGTTTTCCCAAGGTATTTTTGCAAAGGAGTTATTTCTTTGCAAGGGGTTTTTTCTAAGAGTTTTTTTCCATGGTATTTTTGCACTTCTTATTTCTTTGCAAAGGGCGTTTTCAAAGAGTTTTTTTTCTAATATATTTTTGCAAAGAAGTTATTTCTTTGCAAACGGTTTTTTCAAAGTATTTTTTTTCCTAGATATTTTTGCAAATGATTTTTTTTATAAAGTATTTTTCCAAGTGTTTTTTTCAAAAAATGTTTCTTTCCAACGGGTACATTTACAGAGTTTTTATTCCAATGTATTTTTGCAAAAAAACTTTTATTTCAAGGTATTTTTGCAAAATAGATGTATTTTTCCTTCTTATTTCTTTGAAATGGGTTTTTTCAAAGAGTTGTTTTGTCAAGGTATTTTTGCAAATGAGTTATTTATTTGCAATGGTTTTTTCAAATAATGTTTTTCCCAATATATTTTTGCAAAGGAGTTTTTTTTTACAAAGTATTCTTTCAAGTGGTTTTTTCAAATAAAGTTTTTTTCGTAGGTATTTTTATAAAGAATTTTTTTTTCCAGTGGTTTTACCAAGAAGATTTCTTTAGAATGTGTTCTTATTCTTTTCTAATGGGTTTTTTCAAAGGAGATTTATTGTCAAGGAGTTCTTATTTCTTTCCAATAAGGTTTTTTTCAAAGGAAATTTATTTTCAAGGGGTTTTTTCAAAGGAAATTTGTTTTCAAGGAGTTTTCTTTAAAAGACTCTTACAAGATTTTGATAAGGTGAAGTAAATTTCAGTTCATGTGTTTATAAATTTCGTAACTATTTTTAAATCTTAAATTTTTTTTAACTATAAAGTGATGATTCTTTAATTTATCATCTATAGATTAAACAATCATGGGCAGTAAGAGAAACCATCAAAGAAAAGGTGATTGTAAACGTGATGATGATGATCATAGAGAAAAACAAAAACTCAGGTATCATGCCAAAAAAGCAAGGCTTGCAAAAACGCAAGAGACAATTATTGAAGATATAAATACAGATTTACATGATAATGTTGATGAAATGGAAATTGAAAATAGAGTACAAGAAAAACAAATTGAAGTTGAAGAGACCATTGTTGAAGATGTAAATAGTGATTTACATGCTAATGTCGATGAAATCAATATTGAATATCAAGCTCAAGATCCAGAAATTGGACCTGGTATGTATATATCATGTATTTTCTAAATTCATTTTTTATAATGAATTGTATTTTTGGATATATGTTAAATTAAATTTAACTTGATTTATAGGTACTTTCACCATTGATGATGAAATGTTAGAAGACATTGATTGCAACAAATATGAAAAACAAATATGGAAAACAAATACCCAAACATGTTGCACGATATCGTGCTACAAAATTTTATGATGATGTTCTGAAGGATTATTCAATAGCAAGACAAGCATAAATTTTGAGATGTTTATTAGTGTCCAAGAAGTTAGAAAGTGCTACGTCATTATTGGGTATTCACAAGGCGACAAAAGATCGAAATTGAAACATAATGTGATAGAAAATATAGGTGATGCAATAAAAAAATTTAGAAAATCCAGAAAGAAAGATACCAGTGTTTCATGTATAGCAATTCATACAGCAATTGTTTCAGCTAGTACTAGACAAAATCATTTGACAACAAAACTAGCAAAAGCAGTTGGAACCTCAAGAAAGACATTATACAAACATAGCAAATTCCGAATGCAAATAGATGAAAATGATGAACTTGCTTGCTGGGCAATTATTTGTAGACAGCCTTACAAAGATAGAATGGGAGCAAGTGTTAAAGATATTGTACGGGAATATT
Source organism: Larix kaempferi (assembly GCA_027924585.1). NCBI lineage: Eukaryota > Viridiplantae > Streptophyta > Pinopsida > Pinales > Pinaceae > Larix > Larix kaempferi. The sequence continues at coordinate 403,922 of BSBM01001460.1, read as the reverse complement.
GGTTGGCACATGCTCAAGTTTCACCAAATTCAAGGGATGTGATATGACAAAGAGTATCACGAGGGGTATATGAAAGCAGTCAAAAACATATAATGAAAATGACACAAGTACAATTGTTCAATAAATTCAAGAAAGATCCTCGTGGAATTAATGTGTCAATCACTACATTTGTGCAACAAAAACCATGGTATGTTAGACCTATTAGTATACGTGACACATCTTGTTGTCGTTATCATGTGCAATTTCAATTATATTATGACACGTTTCTTGAATTTGGTAAAATGGTTTGGACAAATTCACCACCTCCGCCCACAATACGTGAATTCATATCTCAAACTCTATGTGAGAGATATCACGATGAAGTATTTTATAATAAGAAATGTGTCAATGGAAAACATTGTCATCGTTGTGGAAATCTGGTTTTATTCCACAATAAATATCTTATCGATAATGATCAGTAGCTGTCAAATGTAACCGTTGATTGGAGAAGATATGAATACAACAATTATGCTACAAGTTCTAGTGATGCACATTCCAAAAGAATTGATTTGCGAGAAGATAAAATATGTGTGACAGATTTTCTCAAGAAATTTGAAAGTGAAATTTATAAATACACCAAGCATTCACATAGAGCACGATGGCAAGACCTTCAATTCAAACTGTCTCGTGAAGTTTTTTCACCAGGAACAATTTTTTTAGTGGTTGATTTTGCATAAAACTACACATTTGCTGCACAAAAAGAGATACAGAGTGAATACTATCATTCAGACCAAGTTTCGATATTTGTCCATGTTCTATATAGACATTCTCAACAGGATGTTGATGGCATTGAAAGCACGTGTACAATCGAGATGTGATTAAAGAATATCACTTTTATATCAGTGATGATCGTACACACGATACACATTTTGTTCAGCATTGTATTGAAAATATTTTCTACGATTCACTAAAAAGACATGAAGTTAAATTCAATGAACATTGGATATGGTTGGATGGATGTGTGGAACAATTTAAATCTTCGCGATCATTTTATTGGTTATGTCAACTTCATAAAGCATTAAACATTAAACATCGCTAGAATTTCTTTGAAACTGGACATGGAAAAGGTGAACATGATGGTGCAGGAGCATGCGTAAAAAGAGCACTTCGAAGATGGCAAATGAACCATTCTTCTGCACGATTTCATTCAGTTGCAGAGGTTGTCCAATGGTGTAAATTACATCTAAGCCATGATTATAATCAACAATCAAAAGATGTGCGCAGGTATGTACACGATTTTTTTAATTTATATTAATTGTCAAATTAAAAAAATGTACACTGGCATTTAAGTATATTTACACTAACATCAAAAGTTGTCATTTGTGATTTATCATTTATTGTGTAGGTTTTTTTGGCTTGTTGGAGTCCAAGATATAAATAGATCAATATCATACGACACTAGCACCATACATGGAACTAGATATTTTCACTCTATTCAAACAAAATCCTTCCAAAATGTATTTGCATTTGACAGTAGAAAGCAATCATGCTTTTGTCATATTTTCACTGAAAATGTTGAATCTACAGAAGTTTGTGAAAACGTAACGAACAACTACGTAAAACATTGGAAACACACAGAGATTAATCCTAAGGAAAAAATTCCATTAGCAAGTGTAGAAGAATTAGAATCAAAAGAAAGAGCAATATCATATGATGGCGACAGAATTTCAGATCTTGTTAGAGAAGGTAATGATCTTACAACTTTTTTGTCGATTGTTCATTCTTGTCCATCACCTTATGTGAATAGTCAATTTAATTGATTTAAAAATCCTAACGCTAATTGTAATTTGCACAGGGGATGTTGTCATTGTGATTGCACCTTTAGACAACAACGAAAATTTGAAGTATTATTTGATGTGATGCACTGAAGAAAAGATGGAGTTATTGGAGGACTATAATGATAACGGATATACATATGAGAGAGGATCCATCATTTTAAAAGACTATTTTTTCAGTAGACCCATATGATTGAAAATTATGTCTACTTTCAGGATTATGAACCTGATGTTATATGGTGTCAATATAGCCATTTAGTATGTGCATCTCCAATAAAATTGGTACAAGTTCCATCGAAAAAACAATTAAAAACTAAAAAATGGAAACTGTCCAAATATGACCATGAACGGATAATTAAGGACAGCATTCCATTGCGATGTTTTTAACTATATCAAAAATGAATCGATCAATGTTTTTTTCCATGTCAAATGTTGTGTACAATATATATTTTTCTTTGAACTATGACTATGATCTTGAATGGGAACTAGAATAAGAATTTAAATTATTATATTTTAGTATGTTGAAATGAATTCGAAAATTATTTGGTAATGAAAACTTTAATGTGTAATTCCGTCTTAAATTCTGTGTAAAGTACTTTATTCGGGTCCCCATATGTCTATTAGACCACTTAAGGGATGAGATAACAGATGTGGCTGTCCCCACACTCCGCCCCGAATCTTTACTTTTAACTGAATGATGTAAGTGAGGAATCACCAAGAAACTACTAGATTTTGTATTCATCTGATCCATTTCATGCTTCTCTAATGTACTTAATAAATGGAAAATTATTATTCTTGATCCATTATATGAGTTGATCCATTACTAGTTTTGTGGTGGCCTGAATAATCCATATAAATATGATCCATGAATTTTTTTAGAATATCACTTGTGTAAGTTCACATAACTAAAATCATGGCAAATGGAGATAACGATCATTTTACTTTTACTCACAAGTAAGGATTCCAGTATTGTGAAGCTTATGCTAAATTAGAGCAATGATTATTTACAACAAATCAATGAAAATTCATCAAATTGTTATCTAAAATCATTGTTTTAATTTAGCATAAGCTTCACAATCCTGTAATCTTTGCTTATGATTAAAAAACAAAAAATCATTAAATCCCCATTTTCCATGATTTCAACAGCATCTATAGTTCACCAACTAACAAAATGTACCTGAACATTGAAAATAGGAATCATTAGTTAAAAATTGAAAATATGAATCATTTATACAAATTTCAATTTATCATTTATATGAAATTCAAGTTTTATGATGAAACCAAGATTCTATATATCAAACAAACATTCATTCTTAACATTCCTAACATTAGATTGCACCTATCAAAACTTCCTAACATTCATTCTTAACATTCCTAACATTCCTATCAAAACTTCCTAAAATTCCTATCAAAACCTGAACATAACATGCATTCTTAACATTCCTATCAAAACTTCCTAACATTCATTCTTAACATTCCTAACATTCCTATCAAAACTTCCTAACATTCATTCTTAACATCCAATCTTAACATTCCTAACATTCATTCTTAACATTCCTATCAAAACATGAACCTAACATTCATTCTTAACATTCATAATATTCCTATCAAAAATTCCTAACATTCATTCTTAATATTCCTAACATTCCTATCAAAACTTCTTATCCTAACAAAAATTCCTAACATCCATTCTTAACATTCCTAACATTCATTCTTAACATTCCAAACATTCCTAACATTAGATTGCACCTATCAAAACTTCCTAACATTCATTCTTAACTTGAACCTAACATTCATTCTTAACATTCCTAACATTAGATTGCACCTATCAAAACTTCCTAACATTCATTCTTAACTTGAACCTAACATTCATTCTTAACATTCCTAACATTCCTATCAAAACTTCCTAACATTTATTATTAACATTCCTATCAAAACTTCATATCCTATCAAAACTTCCTAACATCTATTCTTAACATTTCTATCAAAACTTCATATCCTATTAAAACTTCCTAACATTCATTCTTAACATCCATTCTTAACATTCCTAACATTCATTCTTAACATTACAAACATTCCTAACATTAGATTGCACCTATCAAAACTACCTAACATTCATTCTTAACATTCCTAACATTCCTATCAAAACTTCCCAACTTTCATTCTTAACTTGAACATAACATTCATTCCTAACATTCCTATCAAACTTCATAAATTCTATCTAAAATTCATAAATTCTTAACTTGAACCTAACATTCATATCAAAACTTGAACCTAACATTCATTCTTAACATTCCTTACATTCCTATCAAAACTTCTTAACATTCTTACTTACATTCTTAACATTCCTATCAAAACTTCCTAAATTCTTAACATTCATTCTTAACATTTCTAATATTCATTCTTAACATTCCTAACACTATATTGCACTCATCAAAACTTCCTAACATTCATTCTTAACATTCCTAACATTCCTATCGAAAATTCTTAACATTCATCCCTAACATTCCTATCATTATTTACATCTCAACACTGAAAAAAAATTACATCTACATACATACATAAATTTAATAATACTTACATTCTAAACGTTTGCCAGACAGAATATGTAAGTTCAATGTACATGTATATAATCCCAAAAAAACCATTCATGAACATGCGATTTCAATGTACATATGTATAATCCAAAAATAAAGCTCCTTGATGTCCGAAACTACAATATATATATCAACAAAAAATAGCAATATAAATCATTCTCTAAATGGAAGTCCACCACTATCCTCCACTAGGGTCTTCCCTTGGACTCGACCCAACCTGCAACATGTATAAAAGCAGATTATGAATATCATAAATTTTTAAACAATTTTAAACTAAATTCAAATATTAAAATATTAAACTTATATCAAAGAACAATTCAATTACCTCAAATTCTCTAAATGGAAGTCCACCACTATCCTCCACTGGAGTCTTCCCTTTGCCTCAAATAGATAGAAGAGACTCCTCCACTGGAGTCTTCCCTTTGCCTCGAAGAGATGGAAGAGACCCAAGCTGCAACATGTATAAAAACAATTTATGAATCTCATAAATTATTTAAAATATTTTAAACTAAATTCAAAAAATTAAAATATTAAACTTATTTATCAGAGAACAGTTCAATTATGAACAAAATTACCTCGGTGCCAATATCCACATGCATCAAGGAACTTATATCTTGACCGTCAATTTCCATCCTAAAATTTAAATGTTGTTAATAAATAAAACATAGTGCAAGCAAAAAAAACTAAAATTAAGTAATTAACTTAAAACCGAAACAAAAATAAAAAAATAAAAAAATCATTAGCTTACAATAGATGGAAAATCATCTAAAAAATTCAAATCTAAATAAATTTGCATAGATAAGTCAAATTAACAATAAGATACATAGTTAAATCAGAAATCAAAAAAAGGATAAAATATCTTTCAAACATAAATATAAATATGTAAATAATAAATATACCTCTCCAAGATGCTCTTCTACATTTTCCACATTTTGAACATTTTCACTAGTGGAGACTCGAAAATTATGTTCATTCAACATTCTAGAAAACTGCAACCAATAAACATTTACGTAATGTATTTATTACTATACATCAAAACAGGCATAATATCATACATAGATATAATGTAACAAAAAGTTCAATTCAAAATGAATAAAAAAAGTAAATATATTGAAAGTACACAAACCTCTCCTAAACTCGATGTGTCATTGGACAAGACATCCGAAGCTATATCACGACAAACCTTAGCATAAACCTTGATATCTTCAATGCTCATTCCATCTAACTCATCGTTCGTTTTGTAAACAAAAAATTTTCGAATAGTGGCTCGAGCCCTCTCTCAACTAAATACCACATCAACTCCTACAAATGCCGAAGTTAAACCTTCAGCAACAGCATGCCTTGCAGCTGTCCCAAGTTCTGATGTGGGCTCCATCTTCGATTTGTAAGTCACAAGCCTAGGTGGGCGAGATATCTGAGGTGGAGGTCGAAGAGTAGTGGAATCTCTAAGAGCACCTTTTCTATTGTATATTTGCCCCTTTCCAACTCCGTAAAAGTCGGAATGAATATCAGTATAGTCTGGCTTCATATTTAAAAAAAACTCAGCATAAAAAAATATGGCAAAATAATTAGAAACCTCATCATTCCATGGAAACCGACCATAGGCTGCAAGGAACCGATCATATAAATAATGTGCAAGATGAGGGTGCTTAAAATATTGCACTTTCAATACTTTTTGCTTTAGGCCCTCTTTGAAGTTAAACATTCCCATGGCCTATTCTTTGGTCACTCTCTCCTTCACAACAACCCACTTATCTGGACCCATCACTTGGGCCCTTCTTCTCCGCATCAAGTCAACAAAACCCTCTGTTGTTGGTCCAAGATCCTCATATACTTCAATGAATTTTTGTAATGATCCCAAAACTATCTTTAAACTTTATTTGTTCTCTAGAAGGAGATCCAAACAAGAAAGATCACGTTGCATCCTGTCATGGTGAGATTTACAACTTTTAAGGGTCGTTTGTGAAAGATCGCTTTCCCATGGAAGCTCCGTAGGTAAATAATATGGATAAGTTGTTATGGGTGTACAACCCTCGGCTAGTTCAACATATTGCCTCCTGGATCGACCTTCGTCACCCTATGTAGAATGATGAGCCTCTTGGGGACCTTGCTCTGCACCCATGTTTGTCTCCCTCCCTATCTCCTTCAAATACAAACAAAGTTAGGTGTAAACATGTACAAACTGCTTACACACAAAAATACAATTTATACATGACATATTAAAATATTGATGTTCATACTGACAGAAGGTCGAGATCGACGTTCTCCCATAGAAGATAAAGGGGAACCATCTGTACTCCTATCACCTCGTGGATGATTAGATGAATGCGAACTGTACAACAAGCTTGAATCTCAAGGTGAAGTCGACAACCTTCGATTATTAATTGGGACACCAACTCCCGAGGAATGTGATGACATCCTATGCTTTTGCCTCAAAGACTCCTCTCTTTCCATTTGATATGATATCTACACTTACACAACTATCAACTCATAACATATACAAATTCTACATGTTAATTCTACAAATTCTAAGACTTAGATGCTAAAGAAACTAAGTTCTTTAATAAGGACCTAAATATACCTAATATCATCTAATAGTTTTTAAAATGAGTATAGCTAATATTGTTGGATGTATGAGGAATTAATGTGCCAATCTTTTAAGTGTTTTTGATGTTTTAAATGAATGGAACCAATATGGTTAAATATTAAGTGAAGGTTACATTTCTTTATGTCAAGGAATCATTTCATGAACATGTTAAATCTTAATTTAAATCCTAAATTAATAACTTATTCAATATTTCAATAATTTAAACATAAATTATATCTACAAATATTTTCATTATTCCATAGAATCATAAAAAATTGTTCTCGATTTGAAACTGGTACCTTTTTACTTTAAAAAAGTCTTATTTTTCCATGAACACAAAAACAAAAAGCTCTAAACACAATGAGAGCTTGGACTATACAATATATTTTCATTAAGTGATTGAATGAAGTAAACCACTTACAATAACTATTTTTTCAAAATATTAATTTTTTTCTACATACATGTACATATCATCATCAAACAAAATTGTTCATGAGAACAGAGTTCATGAACTCTGTCTCACGAAAGATAACAAGTGTTCAGCCTAGCAACGGTGACGATTTATGGTATTATGTTTCCTGAGTTTGGCATGTTGCAACATAAGGAAAACATAATACCATGAATCGTCACCTTTGCCATATAAATAAACACACATAGATTTTTATGCAAATTGACATATGGACGGAGTTCATGGACTCTGTCCATGGACAGAGTTCATGAACTCTTCACTCACTACTTTGTTTTGTGTTTTTTCTGGCTCATTGAAATAATTTAGAAAACTAAGTTTAATTGTTATATTGACTACCACAAATAGAACTAGATATCATTTCAATATAATAAGGAGTTTAAATCTGACATCTCTTAAATGTTAATCTAAACATGGTCATAATGTACTAACTTTGAAACATATAGAAAAAATTCTATAGAAACAACCTAGCCATTATAGCTCATAAATTAGACCTCTAATAAAGACTAATATGATTACAACAAAGATTAAGAATTACCATAATATATTATAGTTCAAAGCTTACTCATATCTATGGAATACTATAGCTATAACATAACACACTAAACAATGGTAATCATAAGTTATGCATGATGATGTGACTAAACAGGTAAAGCTGTTGTAATTCAATTCAATAAGCTAATACCATTAGTTAGGGTTAAATGACAGATATGTGAGAAGTTCATTACCTCATGAGCTTTGGATAACTAGTGTAATTAGTAACCAGTGACAATACTTCTATGCTTTCCATATTAGAGTTATAATGCAAATTAAAATTGAACTTGAACCTCTATTAAAGCCCAATGATTACGATAGCTTACTTATATCAACATATTCAATCAAAACCAATACTTAACTAGTATGAATCCCATTAAAGCAGAGTACATTGCAAGCTATAGAAACTGTTATAGTTAACGAGCTATGAATTACAGAGTCAAAATAAATCTCACAGTTTATGACATATATATGAAGTAAGTACATTAGTATATGAGCTTACATAGGTAGTTAAGATTAGTCTTGTATTCACAGGATGATAGAACTTAGCTAATTATTTATACAGTGATTATATGAATTACAGTACTACCAGCTAGTAATCTTGATGTCACATATTGGTCTTCTATCGAATAACAAGCATAGTTGAACTATGCTAATCCTTACAACATCAGTATTGGTATAATTACTAATAATGTTATTTAAGGCTCTTAGTTTGTATATGTTCATTGAATTATATGCTCTTATTGATCTTATAGCTGTCAACTCTTAATTATCCGTATATGTTGATCTTACTACTAGTCCCATTGGTTCAGCTGTATACGTAATATATGGTGTTATAGTTGTACTAAAAGTTGTTCACATTAGTGCTTACTTTGTGTCCATATTACACTATGATCCTTATATGGGTAATCTGAGCAAGAAATGTAAATATTATTATAATCGCTCTAAAAAAATGATAGCGGATTAATTAAGTGTGAGGTAGTCATCTCTGAAAAATGATAGCAGATTCATTAGAGTAGGAAATGTAAATGTTACTATAATCTCTCTGAGAAATGATAGAAAAGTTCATGAACTCTTCCCAGATGGACAGAGTTCATGAACTCTGCCCACATGGATAGAGTTCATGAACTCTGTCCATCCATGAACTCTGCCAACATGGACAGAGTTCATGAACTATGTCCATCTGGGTAGAGTTCAACACTCACCAACTGAAAAAACTGTTTATCATAAATTAAATTGACATATTAATTAAGTTCAGCAAACCTATATTTAATTTTTAATTAGAAGGCATACCTGTTTATTTTTCACTGCTGAAAGACACCGACGAAATCGAACTCGAGAGACTGAATCCAAACAATGAAGGAAGCAAAACGAAGCCGAGCACCATAAAAACGAAACAGCACCTGCCAACAATGTAAAAAAAATAGAAATAACATTGACAGTACCAAATTTATAAAAATTAACAAAAAAAATAAATAAATAAATAACATTACCTTCAGTGGATGTTTTCCAACTCCACGAACTGGTAGACTCCACACCACACCAATTTTGGGATCCACGTCGAAAGAGGCGGCAAAACTACGTCAAAAGGGGTGACAGAACCAGGTCAAGAGGAGGTTGAAAGAGGCGATAGAACCAGGCCGAGAGGAGGCTGAAAGAGGCGACAGAACTAGGCCGAGAGGAGACCGAAAGCGATGACAAAAATAGGCCAAAAGGAGGCCGAAAGGGGCGACAGAACAGTGTCGAGAGGAGGCCGAAAGGGGCAACAGAACCACGTCGAGAGGAGGCCGGAAGGGTGGCGGCTCTCCACGCCGAGAGGAGGCCGATAGGATGGCGGATCTCCACACCGAGAGGAGACCGATAAGGTGGCGAATCTCCACATCGGGAGGGTGGCGGATCTCCACGACGTCAACACACAGGGACGACAGGTGGCGACAAAAGGAAAGATGACAAGCAGGGTCCGACAGCGGCTGGCAGGGAGACAAGCGGGGACCAGCCTACTGCAGAGCAGAAAATGACCAATGTGGGTCGTAGCCGACATTTTATGCAGAATAATTATTCGACCGAATAATTATTCGGACGAATAAACATAGAACCACCGGTCAAAATTACCGGTCGGCTATGTGTTTGCACATATTTCGAGGTCTTTTTCAATCTAAACGGTTCACCGTTAAATGTTATTCGACCGAATAAAGTATCAATTATTAGGCCGAATAGCTTCTGCTATGTTTCTCGGGCACTCGATTCTCACGGAAGTATTACCCAACTTCGCGTTTTCACCCAGTGACATAGGTGTCAAAATGTATGCATGCATAGGCCATCCATGTGACTCCATTAGAGAAGGAGGCCAGATTTACCAATTTCATTCATTCTTGTGTGAACTATAGTTATCCTTGAATTTTAAATGAGAATTTGATAATGTACTCATTTTCACCAAATAAGAGTAGCATTAGGATCTCATTTTTAATGCTATAAAATCTATACATGTTGAATTGTTGAAGTCAACAGTTGGGATCACACCTTGACCTTAAACCCCTATATCTCTTGGGATTTTCTACAATGACTGGTGGAATGTGATAAGTGTATTCATTTTCTAATCTATATTTAGTATGTATATGTATTTGTAGTTTTTGTAGCACTTGTTCTTGAAAGGTTTGCACCAACAAAAATATATTTCAACACACTGAAATTATTAGAACAACAATATATTTCTAATGTCATTTATTATTGATTTCCATATGCATGATTTCCTTTTATTAATCATGTAGTTTCAATGAAGCACTTGTGGATTTTATTCCTTTACTTACTATAGTTAGAGCATTGGATTTCTCATTTTATCTTTTAAAGAGAATTTTGTATTGAAAATAGATTTCAATATAGAACTTGACCAAAACTACAACTGGTTGTTTTACAATTATTAAGAAAAGCCCACGTTGGCCCCCAAAATTGCATTGGTGTCCACTTGTGATCATCACAATTTCAGTGGGGTAACATGCAGATGATGGATTTGGATGCTCATGTTTATGCTTCTCCCAACGGATTCTCATGACACGTGTAGGTCTCAACTATGGGGTCTTATATCTTCTTATGACATAATATCATAGCATGCTTGGATTGGGGTTCTATCAAGGTTTAGGATTCTTGTTTAAAGGAAGAAGTGTGGTTAGGACATTCATTTAATATTTCCATGGAAAATCTAGGATAAATCTGGGAGGCCTATAACACTTATCCATCATACCGTCACGTAGAAGTTGAGGATATGAACAAAATTTCATATTTATCCTACATGCGGTCATCATACCATTGAAAATTGTAACATACATCCATATTCTTGACCTTCTTACAGTTGTAAACATCATTGTTTACAAATATGGGCATATTTGTAAACATCATTGTTTACAAATATGGGCATATTTTGAGCAACAAATATGGTGGTTTCCTGTAGCAGTATCCTTAAAACCAAGATTTCTATGTGTTAAATATTTCAAAGAGCAGTATACTTCGTTCTATAGCAACATTAGCAGGTCTATATGTCACAACCTTTGTTTGGCATATCCTTCATCACATTTCAACATACTATTGTGGAATTCCCTTAAGAAGTATCCCTCCATCTTTGGGTGATGATTACATTGGACCGTGAATTATATGGATTAGTTGAGATCCCAGTCACTGGAGGTATCCTTGCATGCCTTTTAGGGAACTTTTGTAAGTTGTTTTGTGTCTTTGACAACTCTCTCAGAATTTCAGTACAGTGTTCTACTCCTTGGAGCCTTTATGGGTAGTTTGGAGAGGTTGTATGCTATTGGGAGGGATCGTCCTCCTTGAGATCTGATTTGACATTATTTAGAGTAGGACATCACTCCATTGAGGCCCATTCTACATAATTATTGCAAGTTTTAGGGAGGTTGTCACCTATTGGGAGACTTTTGACTTTATCATTGGTTATCCTATGGAGGTTATCACCTACATGGAGACTTATTCCCTTGGAGTGCATCACCTTTTTTACATTTGTTTGGAATTAGGTTGGATATGTGGGAAGATAGTTGCATCATTTGGATGGGCCGCCCCATTTTGATAGTGATCTTGCTTATTCTTTGACTTCTGAGTAGTTTGTTTGGTGTTAAAGGAGGTCTAGGGGTCAGACCATAGGATCTAGGGTTTGGTTGGTTATGTTGTGGATCAACTTCTATTGGAGTGTTAGCCCCTTGGAGAGTTTGGAGGTTACTTCATTGGCTTCACTTGGTTATTATTCCTCATTACTTGGAGGCACCCTCTTTTTATTGGGCCTTTTGTGTCTTTGACATTGTACATGTGGCATTATCCACCTTACATTTTGGATATTGTTTGAGTTTTTTAGGATTAATGGAATGTTTTGAGTTATTTACTACACCATAGGATAGATCTAAGAAGTTGAGATCTACATAAGGTTTCCACATTTTATTGGAGCTGAAAAACTTGGTGGATAATTGGATTGGACACAATTTTTAGTTTAACATTTCCTTAATTGTGGTTGAGGTGACTGGCCAACTATTGTATGTTGTTGAAGGTGTATACCACCTTAAAGGAATTGCAAGAACTATTTAACATGCATGGGAAGTGATGTGTTAGAGGAATCGAAAGATGAATTTCATTCATATCACTTACATGTGATGAATACATATGTTACAAAATATGTGATGATATCATGAAAAAACACATAAGCCCAAAGAGATTGAGCCTATTATAACTCGATATTTCACCTAATGTGTAAAGTATCCACCAAATTAAATTTCAAGAGGAACTCGAAAAGAGTCACCACTATCAATTTAGCAATTCTATACCTCACTTTAGGATGGTTGGTCACCAACACAAGGTGGATATAACTTGCAGCAGATGAAGTGTGGTTTGCAAAACATAATAGAAATATCATGGAAGCAGTTGTTGACAATGATGAACATGGTGGAGAGTCAGTAATATATGAATAAATCCCGCTAAATGGTGATGAAGACTCATCTATCTCACCTCCTGATAATTTATATACTAATTATTCAGAGTCAAACAATACTTTCCCATACTCACAACATCATGATGACTCTTTGATCATCTACAATGATTGGGAGTCTCATATAAATTGAACTAACAAGGGTAAGTTTAGTGGGGGACTGGTACTATATGCTTCAAGGTTTATAGTGAATGAGGATACTATATATACTTATCCATCCTTTTTGGCCCATAGCCATGAATATCCTTTGCTAATTAGGCATATTCAAACAGACCTGACATTTGAAGGACAAAGGATAGTGATAATTGGATTATTTCTATGGGAAATAGTCAAATTCGTTGTGTTAAGGACACAAGTGAGAGGCTAGAATGCTCAGAGGAATCAATAAGTTCAAATAATGCTAGTTCTGACAGTTACAATGCTACACACATGATATTGTCAGACATGGGACTTGGCTCTTTGAATGATTTTGAAAAACACGAGATAAGAGAGATATGAATGGGGATGAAGTGAAAAGAACCTCATATATCTCAATCTATAGAAGGGTTAAAATTTATAGTGACCTATGCACATTATTTTCTTCCATGAAGATAGAACAAAGAAGTCATGGTCTTAGGGGAAAAATGCTTATGTAGTATTAGTATTGAAACGAGTCGAAGCAAAGCTAGATGTTTGAGACATTGATGGGAAAAGATGATTTAGTATTTCACAACAAGTGGATCAACTTCATCATTAGGATATAATCACTGATATTTATGTAATATGTATGAAGATTGGACACCTTGTATATGATTCCTTGAAAAAAGCTTCTTCAACTTCCTGATACTTCTCCTTGAAAGGATGTGTTATTTTTGAGCTGGTTGGTATTCCCATTGTGTCACTTCTTAATGATCTCAATTATTGCAGACCACTTTAAGGTCCACCTTTTTTCTATCTTGGGTTAGAATCACCAAAAAATATTAGGATAGAAGAAATTCATTTTGATCAGTAGTGAGAGTAGAATGTTGAGGAAAATTCATGGCACCATGGAAGTTGATGTTTGAAGAATTGTTTGCTTCAGTTGCAAGGCACGATTGGCAATCCTCTACCTTCTTTAAGCAAGGTATGTATGGAAATGATAGAATGTGTGTATTGTGGTTAATTGCTATAGTATGATGGGTAATGGAAATGAAAATGGAGATTACGTATGGGTAAAGGTACATAGGAGATCATGGATTGTCTTAAGGTACATAAGATAAATACTCCTCAGTGATGTCCCCATGCTGAGACTTAAGGTAACCCCTGTTTGATACCTTTAGGAGGTAAAGTCACTTCAAACCTTACCAAATTATGAATATGAGATTGTTGAACACCTTATGGAGGAAAGTGATACTATAAAATCTATTTGGATTGAGTCTTCAGATGCAACTTCATGTCAAACACAGAAAGAATAATAGATTTAGGTATCCAAAACTTAAAAACTAGGGATGTTTCATGCATCTAGTTTAGCCTAGCATAGTTCATATCTAATCATAATTATGTTAAAGTAAAAATTAGATTCATACAGTGACAATCCTATCCATTTGTAGATGCACTAGAAGTGTTGAATGGATGGGAAAGGGGTTGTGGACCAACGTTAATAAAAGTTAATTTATTTTCACCTAAATGGGTTTGGCCATGCTTAATATTGGAAAAGGTAATAATTCAAACAAGTTAGAAAGTAGTTAACATAAACTTTCAAGAAATTTATACTATTTGGGTGGCAACCCTTGGTCATGTACTATGCTTAATGAAGGGAAGAACATTTTCCAATGGAAATTATCTATGAAGCTAGCTTTTCCTTGTCTTGTAATTACAAGGCCAATATTTATTAGATTTTTTGCAACCTTTCATAATTGAGCTCTCCGGATGAAACCAAAAAGCAACAATTTTGAGCAATCGGTATTGTTTGATCCACAAAATTTAAACATAAGTTTATTTTGACATTGCTTCCAAATCCTAGCCTCCTTCCAAACCCTACCATACCAATATATTAAGTTTCCCTTGTAGCATTGGGTCATGCAATTATTATTTTGTTTCTTATTTTTAGTGCCTGGGTTGGGTACAAATGGATACCTTATTGTCAATGCGAATGGTGGTTTGAATCAAATGCGAACTAGGGTATGTTTTATTATGCAATGGGTGGATAAGGAAATCTCCTATAACATATCCAAATTAGCACATGGGAAGAGTAATTCAAAAACACGGGGATGTTGATTGTTGGCCAAGAGATTTTTAAAATGCATTTTCAATGCACCCTAACAGCTCTCTCTGGAATATTGAGAAAAGGCTCCATATTTAAGACTAAGAATGATCATTTTCAGTGTTGAATGTGGAATTTAATTTTTCTGAGGCTACTCCTACATAGGCAATCACCATAACTGGCCCTTTCTCAAGCTGTTTGGTAGTTTAACACACCAAGAATACTGATTTCTTAGGGTTTTCACCTTAGGGACCATTTTGTGCCCAGATTTGATTTTTTGCAATTTTAACGATTATAACCTCACAAAACTGCTCATACCTGATAAATAACCTTCTTCGTTACTACTTATGGGTCCATATTTGTGTTTTAGGGTCCTAGACACATTCAGACTTACCCTAAATTGAAGGCTAGGGATGCTGCAAGTGTTCACGTTTCTGTTTAAAATTGTCGATATACCCCTTTAATGAGGAAAAGCATTGTAACAAGGGTTCAAACAGATCTGAGTACCTATTGTTGTTCACAAATCCACCATGGATAATGACCATAAACTCTTCTATATTGTTGGGACTGCCTTACTCGGGACTCAAATAGTGATATTTTGAGACTAGTTTATGACATCTGTTTGGGAGAAAATCCTCAGATCATGCCCAGATTTGAAAGAGGAGGATGTTTGAAGGATAAGAGGTTCCCATAATTACATATATTACTAAGTATTGTGGGAATTATGCCCAGTACCTCCCAAAAACCACCCATACTTTGACATATTTCTTCCTTTGTTGCTTTGCATACTCAGACATAAGCCCTAATCACTAGGGTTATGTAGCAAGAATAATATCAGTCAAAAAATAGCAGTATGATTGTCTAGTAGTCAGTGAAATAGAACCCTAATACACAGAAGAATGACAAATTCAAAACTTGCAATATAACAGTATAACCACAATCCAAGAGTGCCTTCGTTGTCATAGGAAAGGGGTAGCGAATTCCAATGAGAGTTCAACAAATTGAAAAGGAGGAAGTCTCTTGGAATAATAAAACCCTGAACATCTATGAAATTCAGAGGTGGAGACGAGATGTTGCGTTGGTGAGAAAAATGAGAGCAAAACTCTCATATTTATATGCTTTAGCATCCTCCAAAAATGTTGGGCCAACCTGATTTTACCTTTAAACATTAACTAGGACGACCTTTAAATATTGTTTACAAGGATGGCATGTTGGTTGACCCTACCAAAATAACAGAAATTATCCATCTTGAATCCTCCATATTGCACATACCCTACAATAAAACACTAGTTTATATGGGATGCTATTATTGTTGGAATGAATAGTGTTAGAATTCATTGAACTGGTTGAAAGAATAATTTCAATGAATGTTAGAAAAGACTCCCCAATTCAACTACATTTTTTCCTCATAACTTTTGCAATGTTCAGTTAGGAGGCATTGAAGGGATCCCATATCTTTCCAACCAAGAAGGGATTAGAGTTAGCATCATTTGTTCCCTAGCTAGAAATAAAGGAGATGGACCACCTACAATTCAATGTCAAGGCATTTATAGCTTGGTACAAGGACATGGTGGAAGCACCAAAATAATAGCCTCAGCTCCCTACCAAAATAGTCAACCATTATAATCTGAAGAGGTTGCCAATTTGAGGCTACTTAATATAAAAACTACATAAATCCAATCATATAAGGGGGAAAGATAATATAAATTAGCCCATATCCTTACTATATCATAGCCAAAGACATTAGAGAAGAGGTGCATTGTTGGTTGGGGATTAGTACATTGACAACAGACATAGGCAAGTTCTTCATTTTCCAAAGATGAAACTACAAGAATGGGATGAAGAATTTGATAAAGTGGTCATACTATATCAATATCATTCATTTCTTCCATATGTATAGGAACATAAGAAAAGGAAAGAAGTGGAGATCGAACAATCATCCTGAGCTAAGTAGTCGAACAAGGACATACACTAACTAACACATCCCCACAAGTGCCTACTAGGAAACTACCAAAGATAATAGCATTACACGAGGATACTTGTATAGTGTAGGAAGTCAGGTAAGGAGTAATACAACTTATGCAAATCTCCATGGGATCTATCACAAAGAAGCCCATGACACATGGATTGTTGAAATTTGGTTGAGCTTTGATCTTTAATTCTTTTAAATGCAGAGACTTGAAGTAACAAGACAATTCAATCCATGAAATTCATACAACCATAACACAAGATATACCCTGGGGAAAATCATCAAAATTATGAGAACAAAAACCCTAGCAATTCTTCTCAGTATAATATTTAATGGATAGCAGAGAATGCTTTTTTTACAACGTAGCATATTGTTTTCAGAGTATAAGAGATCACCAAACTTCTTGGTGAATATACGGAAGCGAAAGAGAAGAGAGATCAATCGGATGTGTTCCAAGCACGAACAATACCCTGCACAAAGAGAAGTTCCTTGCCTTCAATGGAGAAGAGAATTCACTTCACATTGGATTCAACAATATTGTAGATCATATTTATACATTATTCTCTTCCGATTTTTAACTTCTAAGTTCAGGATAAACTCGCCCTCAAACTAGATGTATTAATCTTGCATGGAGTGGTGGGCCCCACTTCTCATCCAGTGCTTCATCTCACTGAGCTATCACTTAGGATGAACTCGCCTCTTAACTAAAAGCTTTCCCACTTAGTTAGGTGGCTAACTTAAGTGTCGACATGCAGGTATCACAACTCACGTGTCGTATTTTATTTTAACATTAGTGTCATCATGCAATAATACTTAGTTAACTAGATCTTCTTTGTTGTCACTTAGTTAAATCTCTTTAACTGAAGTGTCGTCTTTTAGTTTAACTAAAGTGAAAATACTTTAGTTAACTAGTCCCTTTTATTTAACACTTAGTTAACTGAAATCATGATGATTGATTTATTGAAGTGACCACTATGAGTTCTTTAGTTAACTGAGACATATCTTTAACTGAAGCATTGATACTTAACTGAAGCTTTAATCATTCGAGTTCTCTTTAATTAGCTGAAGTGTCTGCATGGCAAATTTTGAATTCTCTTGATCTCTATGCTTTATCTTTTATTTCTTTATCTCTTACTACATGGTCAATATGTGCTAACTTTAATTATCCATCACATTAAATTATACTAAGAAGAATTATCGGATGTTTTGATAATATTATATTATTCCGGACCAAATGATCATATGCTAAAGTAATTCACTTTAGAGGCGATCAATATCTAAAGGAGACTTAATATCAATATGTGGATCATGGTTAATAATTCATCACACAACATTAAATGCTTTTAACAAGTAAAGCATGACCTTTATACGGAAGTTCCACCTCTATACGGGAGGTCCATCTCATGGATACCTTTATACAAAAGGTTCACATGATAATCATGACTTGACACACACAAGTCCGGAGCCTTGTCCAACAAGACTTTACAACATCATTACTTTGAGCAATTACCTCTATACAGGAGGAATAACCTTTACACAGAATGCAATCAAAGTGCTCACCTCTATATGGGAGGATCAATCTTGACTAAACAAGATTGGTTTGGAGAATGTCTCATGATGTTGTATATTTAACATGGATCACAGGCCACAACCAAACTAGTTGCTTGGAAAGGGAGCTTCCTCAAGCACTACTAGTGGGTGCCCAAAATCCTCCTCTAAGTATTTAACTTATGTAGAGTAATCCCTCTAAACAAAACAAATTAGTTGACCTCACCCAAGAGGATCAACCTACCTCACATTTTTCAATAACTAATATTGAGATAGGCCCTCAAGATTTAGATAAGGGATAATGGGTAATGAAACAAGGACACCATGAAGGAAATTACGCCCGAACTGGTGGCAGTGACACAAAAAACAAAGTATAAGGGGATTAGGATAGCCTAATCCATACACAAGTAGCTACAGTTGGGGATGAACAATACCATAATAAAGATCTCACTATTGGGATGAACCAACAAGAAGAAGAGAAACAAGAAAAGGAAGAAGAAGACAAACAACAACTAGAACAAAAATAGATAGAATGACTTTTGAATGAGGAATGGAGGATATACCATCCAATATCAATGGCACCTAATCCCAAGTATGCCCTTCAACCTCCATTCCAAATACTCAATTGGACGTCAACACTACAAGACATTTGATTCTGAGATTGATGCAAGATAGGCATTACCAATACATGCAAGAATGCTAGAAGAACTTCAACATCATGTAGTGTATTAATTTCAACCCTCTTTGTTGCATTTAATGCAAAGGCTCCCTTGGTTGATCATACTTTCCTTGGAAAAACCACTGATAAGCACATTCAACATTGTGAGTGCCAGCACTAGGAATAAATATCATTTTCACCATTTGAACATGCAACCTTATCAACTAGAACAAAGTGATAGAAAATAAACTTGGAGTAATCATCAAAACTTGCTAAGTTCATCATTCCATTCTTTAAATATTGTATTTGATGGGAATATAGATAAACACATAAAGGACATTGTTAATGCTATATGTGCATTAACTCAAACAATGGGTGATGAATTTACCATTTTGTTCTATCTACTAGGAGAATTATACTCAGCAAAGTACCAAGGAATATTGGCCAAGTGGAACATTCCTTATTGATTCTCCATAAATATGTTGACGTATATGTAACTTCGGAATGTATTTCACATATATGCATATTGTATTCCTATAGAGATGTTATTATTCCTCTATACGGAAGTGTCGTCATTTATATTGTAAGTGTCATAACTTATACTTGATGGGTTATTAGACCACCTTGTTGGGGTCGGCCCTGTATAAGTCATGTGGGTCAAAGGGTTATTAGACCACCCTATTGGGGGTCGGCCATGTGGGTCAAAGGGTTATTAGACCACCCTAGTGGGGGTCGGCCCAGTCAACATTATGTTAAGTGGTTAATTTTAGGCCGACCTAGTTGAGTAAAGGTCAAGTCAAGTTAGTGTATAAATAGAGAGTGTGTCCCTCTCATTTTACACATTCTATTCTCTCACTCACACTTGGTAGAGTGGTGCACTTGTGGAGGAGGAGGCTCTGCTGCTAGGAGAAGACTATCTCTTGTATTCTGGTTGTATCATTGCTCTATCTATCTCTGAGGAAGTTATTGGGGTTTTTCACCTTTATGGTTTTTCCCAAGTAAACTCTGTGTCTCTTGTGTGCTTGCATTATTGTGTCCATGATTGATATGCTGTAGATTTGCTGTACATGTTGTTCTCTCAGTTAAGATCCTAGATTAGATTGAAGTAAATTCTGAAAATTTAACATGGTATCAGAGCTAGCCTGAAAGAAGGCATGATATGGCATGTATGACACTTGTTGCACTTACGATGCTAGGGCTTGATATAGAAAAAACCAGTCATCGTATAACTTTCGCTATAAATCCATTTTGGCGATTTTTTTGGATCTGAAAATTTTACAGGTCGAAGAGAAGATCCCCATGTACCTTGTTTCCAAAGTAAAACCTCTAATTCATTGTACTTTGTGATTTATGATCTGTACAATATAGGGTTTTGGCCTCTTCCAGATCTGAGTCAAAATCAGGTGAGCTTGGGAAAAAGGTCATAGCTTGGGCTAGGAAGCTCCAAATGAAATTTCATAAAAAGTGATAGGTAGTAAACGGACAGTACTATCTCAGGAAAAGTTTTCAGAGGCTGAAGTTGAACCAGTGACATGTGGCACGCCGTACAAGTTCTCTCTCCTGTATTATCCCATAAACAGGTCACGTTGCGACACTTGGCATAACTCTCTCTCAGAGAATGCAATTGAGGTCAGACCTGTTGGGATGGAAATATGATAGGTCAAGCTATCTCAAGAAAAAAAATTCAGAGGCAGAAGTTGAACCAGTGACACGTGGCATGCTGTACAAGTTCGCTCTCCTGTATTATCCCATAAACAGGTCACATTGCGACTCTTGGAATAACTCTCTCCAGGAGAATCCAATTGAGGTCAGACCTATCGGTATGGAAATATAACAGGTCGGGATATATAGGGAAAATTTTTCATACCCTGTGGATCAAAATGTTCGGAGTTACACCAGAAACAATCAGGTACATATTTCTGTCAAAACAGAATTATTTTTGAGCACCTTCATTCATGGCTTCCGGAATTTAGGGATTTGGAGAAAGTTGAAATTTTTGTAATCGAATAACACGGGTGGATGCTACTCATCAAAATAAAAATTTAGAGACCAAGATCAGATTTTTTGGTTGGGCAGAAGGCCGGGCTTGATCAAACCCCAGTTCGGGACTTTGATCAGAAAGATGGAAAATTAGGGCTTCTACAAAAATTGGAATTTTGGAAATCTGTGACCACGGCTGGAAGCTCCCCAAAAAAATCGAAGCTTAGAGCTTTGAATCAAATCTTTTGGTTGGGTGAAGCTCCGGGAAACTCAAAACCCTAATTCAGGGTCCTCCCTAGTGAATCTGGAAATCTAAAAGGCAATTTCGAGGGGTGAAACTTTGCAGTTTTCAAATTCTGAATATACCAACTTGATCAGCTCATCAAGGCGCATATTTCTATCCTTTCGGAAGTTTGAAATTTAAAGTTTGAATTTTTGGGGTTTCTTTGACAAACCCTAATTCAGCTCCAAGTCCAGTTCTTGCAAATCAAGTGGATTGGGTTAATCCTAGAAGAAGATGGATTGGTCACCTGCATAAGTGAAGAAGTTCCTATCTCAGAGGGAGATGAGGCTAAGGCCTTACATAAGAATATTACAAGCAATCTCAACAGGTATGACTCATCCAGGTATGTCTCGAGAATTGTTCATGATTAAGTTTATGATATGTTTTTCTTCATGTTATTACGGTTAGAACAATCTTGATTTTAGACTTGTCGTATCACCTTAGTAAAAATATGAATGCATATGAATGATAGAAGACATTCATTGATTAGGGTTATATGATTGTACTAATGCACTGTGGTGTTGTATGAGGTTGATGTTGTTTGCTAACAAGATACAGGTACATCACGAAAGACAAATCAAGTTCCATGACAACATGAAGACAAAGACTCATCCATAATATTTGATCACATAGAAGTTCTACTTACGAGGTATGTATGACTTTGTTCTATTATGCTTAACCTATGAGATATGCAGGTTCTAGCACAGGATCTCCAAATCATTGAAGAGAACAAAGAAGATATTGTTTAGGTATGTTAGACATATCTAGCTAGCATGCTAATCCAGGTATGTTTTTCCTATATTAAGCTAGAATCCTACCTTGTGTTAGGATCTTATACTGTTGTGTTGTTGATAATGATTATTCATGAAGTCATAGGTTTGAATAGTCATGGCTGTATGCATACTATGTTTCTTACCATAATTGATGATATGACTAACCAGAAGAATCATGAAGGTATAGGTTTGAGTAATCACGGGTTTATGCATTGATGATTTAACTAATTAGAAGAGTCCTATGATCAAATAAGAATATGCATGAGTAAAAGAAGACTTCCCTGAAACCTTGAATACTAATGTTTATTATCTGTGAATGATCATGACTATACATGTTTAAGATTATTGTGTTTTGATAGTATTAAGATTATACTAATAAATGTGTGATTATGTATGAGACCTCAAGGATAACACAATGATGATACTAATAAGCATGCATAGTGATTAAGGATGGATGTAAGTTCAAGGATAGGTAATCCAGGAAGCAAAGATCAAGAGGGAGCACACTCCAGTTGTTCCTGCAAGAAAGCAAAGGAGCACACTTCAGTAGTTTCTGCAAGGATGCAGATATTCAGAGGGAGTTGACCATCTTTCTACATTCCACAACAGAAAGGTGTAGAAGAAGCTACTTCAGCAGCTCCTACAAGGAAGCAAAGACTGAGAGGGAGTCCACCTAGCAACCAAACAAAGATAATTATTTTTAATTATCATTTCTTGCATATTTGTTTGTTGAAATAAAATTGTTCAATCATGTATATGCTCATGTTCCTAGACTTAGGATATGTATTGTGCATATTAGAATGATTGCATTAATGAACAATATACTACTAATATGCATGTGATGGGTAAGTGGCCTATGGCACTGTACAACATTCCAGTGCTACTTATCTAGAATGAAACCTCTTTGCTGACACGTTGGGAGTAGTGCAAACTTTTAACAATGTTCTAGTAGAGACTGGAAGGCATCTAGAAAGTTGTGGAACATGGATAAATGTTGTATTGAAGCATTGGCTAAGATAATTGCATGATTGTATGACATATTTCTTTATGTGTAAGAATTTGTCTGAAAATTATGAGATGTTTCTAATCATGCAATTTAACTTGTTTTGTAGAAAAGACCGTATACCTTCACCTACAAAAGAAGGACTACAACATTTGTTCAAGCAACAAAATTATCTATTGAAGATATTGAAGTTCCCAGGATACGGGAAGAATGCCATGATCCGTCGATCATGAAGAACGATGTTTGGGATGCGGTCCCAAGAGCTGAAGGGAAGTCTGTTGTGACTTCCAAATGGAACTATCAGATCAAGCATGCTGCAAATGATAGCATAGAGAAATATAAAAGTGATGAAATAGAAGATACACCAGATGGATTTCAAGACAGCCTTCTTGAATGGTGTAGTCATATATGTGTGCAGAAATTGGTAGGATAGACAGCTTTCTATCCAATTTGGGCTTTACCAAGAGTAAAGCGGATTCCAACCTTTACTACAAGGTTGAGGAAGGCAATCCAATGATACTACTTTTGTATGCGGATAACATGTTTATTACAGGTGAAGATAGATTGATTGCCGACACGCAGCGGAAGCTTACTTCCGAGTTCGAGATGAAGAACTTGGGGATGATGCACTATTTGTTTTTGACATGGAGGTGTGGCAGAGTGCAGATGGAATCTTCCTTGGACAAGGGAAGTATGCAGTAGAGATCCTGAAGAGGTTCGGGATGATGGATTGCAAGGCCATGGCCACACCTATGGCATCGAATCTGAAGCTTCTTTGTGATGCTTCATCTGAGCCGATTGATGTCTCTATGTATCATCAGATGATTGGGTCCTTGATGTACCTGACGAACATGAGACCAGATAATTACTTTGTAGTGAACACATTGAGCCAGTTCCTGATGGATCCGAGGAGTGTTCACCTGGTCGTTGTAAAGCATGTTTTGAGGTACCTGAAGGGTACAGTGGATTATGGGCTCAAGTATGAAGCGAATCAAAAGTTTAACCTGCAGGGTTATGTTGATTTAGATTGGGCTGGCAGTACTACAGATAGGAAGAGCACATCTGGATGTTGCTTCAGTATGGGATCAGGTGTGATCTCTTGGTTTAGCAGGAATCAGTCCTGCGTAGCACTGAGTACAGCTGAGGCAAAGTATGTTGCAGCCTGTTCAGCTAGTTGTGAGGCAGTATGGCTACGGAAGCTACTGTTTGAGTTATTTGATCTCCCATTGGATGCTCCTGGTATCTTTTGTGATAACCAGAGTCATGTGAAGTTGTCCGAGAACCCAGTGTTTCATGACAGGTCGAAACACATAGAGATCAAATATCACTATATCAGGTATATGGTGCAGAGAGGAGCTGTGAAGCTCCTGTACATTGCGACGGACGAGTAGATTGCAGATGTGCTAATGAAACCACTAGCCAGAGTGAAGTTCAAGTACTTCAGAGAGAGGCTTGGTGTTCTTCGGATTGATGACACTTCAAGGAAGAAGTGATGGACACATTTGCAGAGGCCATTCCAAGCATGTTGGAAGGAGGATCCTTCAGATGGCTGTGGATGTAAGTGCTGGATGATGAGCATCAGGACGATGCTCCAATTACTACTCTGTATATGCATCAGGTAGATGCAAGATATGATCAGGATGATCGTAGATGACGAGCTTCAAGATGTTGCTCCAGATGACTTGCAGCAGGATGTTGTAGTGATGATGATCAGGATGATCATGTATACATCAGGATGATGTATGGTGAGTATCAGGTTGATACTCTATGGTCGTGGATCAGGTTGTGCAGATGAGCATATAATTTGGCCCTAGGAGATTTGCAGATAGTCTTTCGAGGTTTTTCCTATGGCATATAATTTGGCCCTGGGATATCTGGCAAATGCGTTTTCGAGGTTTTGCTCTGGGAGGACATATAATTTGTCCCTAGGAGATCTGCAAATAGTCTTTTGAGGTTTTTCCTATGGCATATAATCTGGCCCTGGGATATATGGCAGATGTTATTTCAAGGTTTTGTCCTATGGCATATAATATGTCCCTGGGAGATCCGATAGGTTGGGTTGTGTGCCCGTAATAAGTCTTGGGATGCTCTTGCGAGTTTTTTCCATGACCACATATAATCTGTCCCTAGGAGATCCTATAGGTAGAGTTGTGTGCTCATAACATCCTGGGATGCTCTTGCGAGTGTTTTTGGTGAGGTCACATATAATATGGCCCTGGGAGATCCTATAGGTAGAGTCGTGTGCTCATAACAACCTGGGATGCTCTTTCGAGGTTTTGTGTCGCACGTAATAAGTCTTGAGGATTCCACAGTATGGCCAGTGATGATGAAGACCTGCAGGTGGTGGGCCTACATCCAGTATGAAAAAGGACTGGCTCTATAGAACTTCCTATGACGAGTAGATTCAGAGATTGATATAGATAGCAACATCAATGACGATGATGATGACTCGATGACAATTATCCAGTGATGATGATCCAGAGAAGAAGACTTGTGCTAGAAGACCTGTGTCGAGAAATACCTTCCTAGTTAAGAGGGAGTGTTGATGTATATGTAACTTCAGAATTTATTTCACATATATGCATATTGTATTCCTATAGAGATGTTATTATTCCTCTATACGGAAGTGTCGTCATTTATATTGTAAGTGTCGTAACTTATACTTGATGGGTTATTAGACCACCTTGTTGGGGTCAGCCCTGTATAAGTCATGTGGGTCAAAGGTTTATTAGACCACCCTATTGGGGTTTGGCCATGTGGGTCAAAGGGTTATTATACCACCCTAGTGGGGGTCGGCCCAGTCAGCATTATGTTAAGTGGTTAAGTTGAGGCCGACCTAGTTGAGTAAAGGTCAAGTCAAGTTAGTGTATAAATAGAGAGTGTGTCTCTCTCATTTTACACATTCTATTCTCTCACTCACACTTGGGAGAGTGGCGCACTTGTGGAGGAGGAGGCTCTGCTGCTAGGAGAAGACTATCTCTTGTATTCTGGTTGTATCATTGCTCTATCTATCTCTGAGGAAGTTATTGGAGTTTTTCACCTTTATGGTTTTCCCCAAGTAAACTCTGTGTCTCTTGTGTGCTTGCATTATTGTGTCCATGATTGATATGCTGTAGATTTGTTGTACATGTTGTTCTCTCAGTTAAGATCCTAGATTAGATTGAAGTAAATTCTGAAAATTTAACAAAATAATGGAAGCAAAACTCCAAGCACAAAACCCGAATTACTTTTCAATATTGAACCTATTACACATGGGTCTTCCCATAATCGAATCTGAAATGCAAGCATCCTCATGGTTATGCTTATTAATTGGTGTGAATTTAAATGCAAAGGTGGCAAAGTTCTTGTGACAACCGAAAGATATCCCTAAATCGACAAAAATAGTATCGTTGTGGTGCATTCATACTATGTTATATTTTTCGACATATGGAGTTTCACGATTAAAAAAAAAATCATATCATGTCCAGATGCAATTGAAGAGTAGTCTCTGTTAGGAATGGAGTATGGGCCTTGTTTTT
Organism: Larix kaempferi; assembly: GCA_027924585.1. Lineage (NCBI taxonomy): Eukaryota > Viridiplantae > Streptophyta > Pinopsida > Pinales > Pinaceae > Larix > Larix kaempferi. The sequence goes on along the minus strand of BSBM01001460.1, from coordinate 376,990 downwards.
TATTCTCACTAAACATTGGTTAGATGATACATGTGATTGCCTAGTGATTGTTTTCTACCTATGAAGGTTGTCCGTTGACATGGATTGGTATTTCGATGGAAGCATTCTATAAGATTGGTCATTTGCATAGCTAGCTTTAGTGTTTGGTCTCAAAATTTGGAATTACTCAAAATATTAAAGGACATCGAAATCATAACTCTTGTGCTTTATTTACCATTGCTCATGGTAAGGCAAATAACATGACCAAAATTTAATAGTCACTACTGGAAATGGAATGTGGCCCTATAAGAAATTTTAATTACAGTTATCATGCCTCCATAGCTCGTGAAACAAACTCCACAAAGTTGTTTACACATACAAATTGTAATGTCCTGTAGCTAGAGGTCAGAGGCATCATGTAACGTTTCTGCGAATAATTGATTGTATCTAGGCGAAATTTACACAGAAAAAGATAGACAGAGAGTGATACGATGTTGTAGATATTGCTTCTTTATTGTTAAACATTCGACAGAACTATGCGTGGTAACTGAATGAAATGATTGTAGAATGCTAGAGTCACATGCATAACATTGGCAACATGGTCAATAAGCAGATCTAGATAAAGGATAAGGAGAAGGACATGGCGGCATGACAACAAAAAGGTGGTAGGGAAATTGCCCTTTCATTAGAACACATGTATGCAGTGTATGCTTTCCTTACAAGAAATCTGTTGTGAGGGACGTTTATGACCACTATCCATCCCTCCAATCCGATGTGACTAGCAATGACATGTTGACAATGGGTCCAAACATGAAGGCTTTAATCTTTCAAAAATGGTTTTCAAGCATTATCATGCATAAGAACTCTCTGCATGAAATCAACCTTTATATGCCATTAAATTGCATATCTTGTGCAAAATAAATGCATAGCCAAGTTATAGTATAGTCTCATCTATCATATTTCTAGACTAAACAAGCTTATAGTCTTGAGTGACTACAATTTTCTACTACCTAAGGCCAACTCATGAGTGTATTCCTTCATCAATGTACACTGGTTGCTTCTGGTTTATTGAAATAAAACAAACTATTTATCCTTGAATTAGATCTCTCTACATACTTGATTGAGGATGATAAAACAAAATGTTATGCAGAGAAGAAAATGTTATGCAGAGAAGAAAATGTTATGCAGAGAAGAGGAAAGACCCATATGAATAACAGGTGTTTTTTTGCAAGGTTTAGGTTGTAATCATGGCCAATCATACCCGTAAGAAATCATAATGGAAATTGCCACTTCTATAACTCTATAGGGATAACAAATTTAAAGACATAGAAAACATAAGCCTGAGGATGGGACTTTCTTGCAAGTATGATTAATGTAAAATGAAAGATGGATAAACATAAATCTTAGAAGCAGATATCTCATAAGAAGATAACATGAAACATGTAATAAAAATAATACAAAATAGATATATATGACTAAAAAAAGTTGTGTTTTATTGATAATCGCTGAAATGAGCAAAATAAACATTGTTCATTGAGGTCTGAAATAAAATACATTGAGAGAAACATTATTCAATGATAATCAAAAAAATTCATGAAAATGTATCATTTTTTTGGTGAAGCCATATCTTAATGTATCCCATATGGAAGTTCTATATCATGATTAAAGTCCACATAATTCACCAGCATACTCATTTTCCTCATGGAAAAAGACAAAATCATTTTGCACATATCATAGTTAACTTGGACACCAAGTACTATGAGATGAATAGTTGTCATTATCAAACTTACAAACAAAGAATAGGCACTTGCAATCTCTTTATTGTACTAACACTCTTCAATCTCCAACTTATATGGTAAGACACAATCCTTGAAGCAAACAAGACTCTCTCATCGCTTTACCACGTATGAAGCACAATGTAGGAAGTAAGAAAACGTATATAGATACAAACTCAATATATTTAAGTAACATAAAATAAATATTAGCAACATCAATGACAAGTAATATGTTCAACTAACGTAAGTTACTACCTATTTACCATTGGGAAAAAACTTAAAATCATTGACATATTCCAACTCCAATCGTTGTCTCACATCAAATAATGTCCAATTTTCTGCCATTGTCAAGGATCTAAAGCATTGACCATTTTTCAAGACACCAACTAGTATGATAGGAAAATGTGTTCCATCATCATCATCTTGATCTATTGGAATCCAATTACATTGTCCAGATACATGAACGTATCTCCATCGATGAAACTTGAATGAAATATATAACATTTATCACGCTATCCAATACATACAACAATGGATGCAACATCTAAGAAAATGTCACCAGTAGAAACATATAGACATTGCAATTTATTCTATTATGACTCATAACATGAGAGATAAACATAACTCACCTAAATGATATCTTGGCATGATTTACCCGACATTCTATTTGTTCCCCATGCTTGTCATGGATTCTTGTATCCCGATCAGAATGGAAAATATTTGATAAAAGTTCCTTAGAAGGTGATGATGTCATGTATGTTTTGTTCATGTCCCTTAGTGACTCTTCATTCTAAAAAAATAGTGGAACACCAAAAATGGCATGAATATCCTTAAATGCACACATACGCCTCCACTTTCCTTCATTCCAACTTGTACCTTTGAATATAACTTATAGCGGAAAGAGATTAGAATTGTATGTTCTATATTTGGCCACTTATGGTATTGAAATGTTGGTAATGGGATTTCTTGGATTTATCCACATGCACTGCTTCTTCTTGGAAGGATGTAGTTGTACTTGTAAAACCAAATACCTTCATTCTTTAGCCATTTATCATCCTTGTTAGAGTATATTAATTCACCAATTTTTGAATGCACCACTTCAAATATGCTAGTGATAGACTCAATTGTCTCCCATTCTTCCCAATTTGAGATGCATATGTTCGGGTACACAGGGTACTCCCAAAAAACCAAACACCTAGAGCAACCACTTCACACAAACAGATCACAGATCGATACACCAATGTTTTGACGTGGTTTAAACCCTCGTGAGGGAAACACTCCACAGCCCCGGCCAAATAGCTTCTACAGGACAATTTATTATGCAAAGAAAGAAAGTTACAAATGAGCTTCTCACAAATCGATCAACTTTCCCATGACCCTCCATGCTCTGTAAATAGATATCATGGACCAATCAGGTGTTAAGCCACGGATCAAGGGTAGGTATGATCTAAGAGAACTTGAGCCGTCGGATCACTCTATGTCGGGAACATATCGTGACCATCGAATTAAGTATTTACAAATGCATACTAATGCATACTAAAGAAACACACTTTTCCTAACGGATATATTACACAAGTTGATCTTAACTAACTACTAAGTGTCTAAATATCCTAACATCCCCCCTTAAGAACAACTTGGGATAGGTTTGAAGGATTTACAAAAGTGACACTATTAGGATAAGGAAGGAGGCATTAGAGCCTATCCCCCCTTAATGACAAGTTCCTGAACTCCTAACATAGATTGAAGTTTAGAAAACTTCGCTTCTGTAAGAGACTTGGTGAAGATGTCTGCAACTTGATCATCTGCAGGACAAAAGAGTACTTCAAGAACACGATCATGAACAAGATTTCTGATGAAGTGCATATGAAGCTCAATGTGTTTGCTGTGTTGATGTAGGACTAGATCTTTGGCAAGCTTGATGGGACTTTGATTGTCGCACCAAAGTGGAGTAGGCTGCTGCTGTTCGAATCCAAACTCTGAATGGATCTGTCGAAGTCATAAAGCTTCCTAACTGGCATTAACTACGGCTCGATATTCTGCCTCAGCAGAAGAAAGAGCAAGAGCTTGTTGTTTCTTACAAGCCCAAGTGATAGGTACAGATCCCAGACTGAAAACATAACCTGCAGTAGACTTTCGATCATCAGGATCGCTAGCCCAATCTGAATCGGTGAAACCAACCAACAAAGGTTTCCCCCCTATACTGTAATGAATCCCAAACTGAATTGTACCTTGAATATATCGAAGTATTCTTTTAACTACTTTCCAGTGACTTTCATGAGGTGTTTGCATATAACGAGAAACATGACCAACGGAAAAGGAAAGGTCGGGACGGGAATGAGTCAAGTATAAGAGACTACCAACAAGCTGACAATACAAGGTGGCATCTACTTCAGGTGAAGTACAAGTGGCAGAAATTTTGACTCCAGACTGGAAGGGAGAAGGGGCTGGGGTACAATCTTCCATGTGAAAGCGACGAAGAAGGTTACAAGCATACTTAGACTGAGAAAGAAATATTCCTTCTTTGGTTTGCAGGACTTGGAGACCAAGAAAATAATGCAAATGTCCTAAGTCTGACATTTCAAAATTTTGCTTAAGACTGGATTTCACATGGGTTATAATCTTAGGGTCACTACCAATAAGAATAAGGTCAACAACATATAGAACAAGTATGATGAGATGGTTTCCTACTTTCTTGGTATAGACATTGGGGTCAGAATGGCATCTAGAAAAACCAATGTCAAGGAGAAAGCTATCCATTTTGGCATACCAAGCTCTAGGAGCTTACTTAAGGCCATATAAGGATTTCTTAAGACGGCAGACAAGGCTAGAGTTATTCTGAACATATCCAGGAGATGGTTCCATGTAAATTTCCTGTTGTAAATCACCATGTAATAAGGCAAACTTGACATCCATTTGATGGACTTCCCAGTTGTGTAAGGCTACAAGGGAAAGAACAAGGCGGATGGAGTTCATTTTTGCGATAAGAGCAAAGGTTTCATTGTAGTCAATCCCTTCAACTTGGGAAAAACCTTTGGCAACTAACCTTGCCTTAAGTCTTTCAACACTTCCAGCTGATGCATACTTAGTTCTGTAGACCCATTTACATCTGACAAGTTTTCTTCCTTTTGGAAGAAGTACAAGATCCCAAGTATTGTTCGCCATTAAGGAATGATATTCTTCATCCATAGCTGCATACCAATCTGGATTTCCTAAAGCTTCTGCAAAGGTTTCTGGATCATGATTCTCAGAAACTTGAGCCAAAAGAGAAGAGGCTCGTTGAAACTGAGAACGTGTTCGACGTTGATATCTAGGATCACCGGTAAGATCACCAGCTGCTTCACATGTTGAATGGATCCATCGAGGAAGCACTTGTGCTGGTGCAACTGGAGGAACATGAGCAGGAAGAGGTGGATTTTCATCCTCACGATCATCATTAGAAGCTGGAGTTGGAAACCTTTCAAGGAATTTGGAAGAAGAAGAAGAAGGCACAATCGTCGAATCAGGCTCGCAAGCTAAAGATGGCACAAGCCAAGCCAATTGCTGAGCTAGGCTCACAAGCCAAGAGATTTTCATCAAATTTAACATCTCTTCTAATGATTACATCATGAGAATGTAGTTGAAGAATTCTATGACCTTTTACATCTTCAGAATATCCAACAAATATGCACTTTTTACTTTTAGGTTGCAATGCTTTCCGTTTTTCATCCGGAATGTGAACCCATGCTTCACTACCAAACACACGGAAGTGACTTACATCAGGTTTAGTTTTACTCCATGCTTCGTCCGGTGTGATACCTTGTAATGCTTTAGTGGGGGTGTGATTAACTATGTAATTTGCACAATTAATGGCTTCAACCCAAAATTGAAGACTTAGTCCTTTAGATTGGATCATACAATTAGCCATTTCTTTTAAAGTGCGGTTCTTCCGCTCAGCTACACCATTTTGTTGTGGTGTATATGGAACAGTGTGTTGTTGTTGGATGCCTTGTTCAGTGTAGAAAGTAATGAACTTTTTGTTAACATATTCTCCTCCATTGTCAGATCTTAGCTTAATAATTTGATGACCAGATTGTTTTTCAACAAGGGCCTTGTAGGCCAAGAACATGTTAAATACTTCGCTCTTAAGTTTTAGGAAATAAACCCAAGTGCGTCTGGTGTAATCATAAATGAAAGTTAAGAAATATTTGAAACCAGAAAAGGAAGCAGATGGAAGAGGACCACACAAGTCACTATGCACAAGCTCCAAGGGAACCGAGGTGTGCCAAGACGCACGTTTTTCAAAACTGTCCTGATGATGTTTTCTGAGTACACAACCGGAACAAACACCATCCCTGCAAGATACCATCGGAAGACCTATCACCATATTGTATTTACATAGTTGTTGCAATGAGCGATAATTTAAGTTACCAAATCGCTCATGCCAAAGTTTGTTCAAGTTATCACTATGAGCAACAAAAACTGAAGGAAAAGGTGATGACCCAAAGTTGTTAAACTTGTACAACCTGGTAATATCATCAACAATTTCGGTACCTAGAACCTGTTGAGGATTTTTAAAGTCCTTGATTACAACTTGGTGAGGTGTAAACATCATAGTTTTACCTTCACCAGAATGAGTGATTTGATAGACTGATAACAAATTGCAGGAAATTCTTGGAACACATAGTACATCACTGAAATGACCATTATCTACTGGAACTGTTCCAGCTCCTGCAACACTTAGAGATCTATCATCACCAACAAATATTTGTTTGGTGTTACATTCATGCATAGTAGAAAAGATGGCTTGATCCTTAGCCATATGATAAGATGCTCCAGAATCAATGAACCATTCATTTGAAGTAGAAGAAGAAGATGCATTATAAGAATAACCAGAAGCACAAAGTGCATGTCCATGAGAGGTAGATTCTGAAGACGAATCTAGGCTAATGTGGTGCTTCTTCATTGCTGCTTCCAAGGCTACCATCTTCTTGAAACACTTCGATTCATCATGATTATCTTTCCCACAATAGTTGCAATGACGCTCAGTCTTCTTGCCTTTTGGCTTGGATCCTTTGTCATTTTTTAAAGAAGGATCTGACTGAGAGAGTTTGGAACCCTTTTTTGACTTATTATTGCGAAATTTTTGTTTCTTGGGAGGCTTGGACTTTTCTTTCTATTGGGACAATAAGGCTTTCCCAGATGTATCTGCATTGTTGATTATTCCAAGATGGATGAGCTTATATTGCTCTCTAATCAAGGAATCACAAAAGGATTCAAGACTACGCTGACTTGATAGCTAGCTGCATTCAAGGATTCTTTCATGGAGTAAAATGTAGATACAAAAACAGAATATGCAGGTCTAATTTTTGAAAGAATATGCATTGTTTGTCTTCCCTCTTAATCTTACATTTTGCACATAAGAGTTTAAGAGTTTTGTACTTAGATAAATAATCTTGAATGCATGAAAAATCACTTGGATTTAAAGAAATCAACTCATTTTTGAGTTGATGACCTTGAATTTCATTGTGTTTACCAAACATAGATTCCAACTTGTCCCAAGCAGCATCAGGTTCATCAATTCCAGATATGTGGAATCGCAAATCAGTAGAGATTGACATCCCAATCAATCCACGAGCTTCATCACATCTATTTTCCCATTTGATTTTCTTATCATCATCAGTGGGTTGTTTTTCTTTCCCTGAGGTAATTCTGAAAAGTCTCCTACTTCATAGAACATCCTCCATACGAGATTTCCATGAGAAATAGTTGGAACTGCTAAGTAGAATATCACAAGGGGCGGCCATATTTGTAAATTAATGGCTGTAAAAGTATAATTCAATAGTCTGGATGCGAAGAGCTCAGAAAAATAGGCGGTTTCAAAAAAAATGGCACTGAAAACTGACTTCGGATGATGAAGTTATGCTTGAACAAAGAAAATGCTGAAGATGTCCCTAATAGTGACGTGGAACATAGAGAATGACCAGCTAAAAAAAAATAACCCCTCTCTTCCCAAGATGAACCTTTGACAATCACTTTACATGAAAGTTGCTTTAAGTGAATCACTTTTATAAAATAAGTGATTTCACTTTTACAATAGTGCAACAATAAAAAGGAACTTAACTGACTCACTTTTTATTTTTATTTTTTTTTAATTAAGTGAGATGCACTTTTACAATAAAGTAACTTGAAAATAGAGATTGCATGCACTTTTTCTTTTAAAAGTAACTTCCTAATACTTGAACTCAAGACCTATTAAGGAATAAAGCAACTTTGAACCAAGTGTGCTACATTAAAAGGTATGTAAAATATAGGAATGAGAAATGGAGCTTTTTTTTTTTTTTTACTCTTCTTGCTCAGTTTCCGTGCTTACCTTTTTTCCTGCAATCACACCATAAACCAAAACAAAACAAAAATTTCCACACTTGTGGGGTTAGATTTCATTATCTTGCCCGGAAAGTCTACGTTTTCTCTCTATTTCTGATTTGCCAAGATCGCACAAGGTGCACGGCAAAGAGCATACGCAGTCGAGAAAAACCCTTTCCCTTTCTGTTTCTGATTCGCTGAGATCGCACAAGGTGCACGGCAAAGAGCATTCCCAGATAGGGAAAGCAACAATCCGAAACAAAAAAAAAAAATATAATAGTAAAGACTGATAAAATATCAGATATTTTTTTCTTTTAAACCATAAAATAAATTAAAAAATGCGTCACTGTAACATTATACCTTCAGATCTGATGAAATACGCGTTTCTGAAACAACCAGGAACCGTTTTCGATCAAACGAAAACTATTTCCCAATGGAAACGGAACTCCGGACGCAATGGAACACTTTTCACAGCCCAGAAATGCACAGAAATACCAGAACAAGAAACCCTTTCAAGTTTCAGAAACAACAATTCAAGATCTAGATCATAACCGGAAGCGGCTCTTCATAAAAGATCTAATACCATGTTTGGGTACACAGGGTACTCCCAAAAGACCGAACACCTAGAGCAACCACTTCACACAAACAGATCACAAATAGATACACCAATGTTTTGACGTGGTTTAAACCCTCATGAGGGAAACACTCCATGGCCTCGGCCAAATAGCTTCTACGGGACAATTTATTATGCAAAGAAAGAAAGTTACAAATGAGCTTCTCATAAATCGATCAACTTTCCAATGACCCTCCATGCTCTTTAAATAGAGATCATGGACCAATCGGGTGTTAAGCCATGGATCAAGGGTAGGTAAAATCTAAGAGAACTTGAGTCGTCGGATCACTCTATGTCGGGAACATATCGTGAGCGTCGGATTAAGTATTTACAAATGCATACTAATGCATGCTAAAGAAACACACTTTTCCTAATAGATATATTACACAAGTTGATCTTAACTAACTCCTAAGTGTCTAAATATCCTAACAGCATAAACCTATGAACATATAATCATTAGAAATGGAAATCAAAATATAATGAATAAATCATTAAATAAGTTTGTCTATAATTGAAATATACAAGAAATAAAATGGTAAATACTTACAATTAGCATTGATTTGAGGAAAATTTGGTTGCTTGGAAATAGACTCATTTTGAATATCTTTCTTGTCATATACAGGAGCCGCAAGCACTTCTTTCACTTTTCTCTGTCCTTCTTCCATCTTAAACCTTTTTACAATGCCTTTCCAATGTCGTTCAACATCTTATAGGTATTTCCTTTTCACCTTATGATCACATTTTCTAGATGGTTGCATTGTAACCCAATAGCCAATAGACAAGTTCAAAGGAATCCAACTCCCTCCATTGTCCCTTTTGTTGTAGAGTACAACCGAACTAAATTTATTATTTCGACGTCGATTTGACATTTTTTCAGGAAAGTGACCTACATACAAAGTAGTGATGATGAGTTAAATGTTATATAATTATACAAATCCGATGAATACTAACAAGTAAGACATAAAAATGTTGAAAGATGAAACTTTTAACCTATATCCAAGGACTCTTTAGAATTTCAACATACAAAACAAATAGTTATTTCTAAAAATACAGGTTCTTATTTGTTCATACAAAGGTCACCCTAGCTGCAATATTCAAGGATTTGATGTACTTGCAGGGATTACAACCCTCACTAAGGGGTTACCCTAATGCCAAAATGGGGTGATTCAATATCTTGTAGCAATAGCGATGGAGCTTGAGTAATAAGAATAAGGTTCTTGGCAAATCATCAAGTAGTTTCCTATCGCATCAACCTAGGAAATACGAACTCCATGTATCAACTTTCAAGCACTCTTATGGCAACAATAAATCATCAGCAATCCCCTTTGTGTAAACAACAAATAACAGCAGCATGATTAATGAGTATTATGGGCAAAGAAAGGCATAAACCATTCCTAAGTCATCACTGGACAGCGTTGCAGCTTTCAGGAGGCATCTTAGGCACATGGTAGTGAAAAGAGGGCAGGTGTGAGCACTTTCCATCATGGGGGAATTTCATCACTTGCTAGAATGATTATATCATAACTTGTATCACATAAATCCATTTTATTCCATGTAACATTTTGTGATCTATCTAAGAATCCAATACTGTGTACATGTCGATTTAAACTCTTTTACCTCCTAATTTGATTGAAAGGTTGTATATTATTCCCTGATATTTATACATATGTCCATCAAAATCTTTAAGTTTAATTTGCCATGAAGAAATTTTGGGTAAATCTAATATTTTCCATGTAACTATATGCATAGGATAAGTTGATTCCCCTTTGTTTATTATACTTTATAAATAACAGGGAATTCAACTTGATTGGGAATAATAAAATAGATGTAGTGTAGTAATTGGGGTTCACTATGATCAATGTCAAGCGTAATTAAACCAATATCTTGAGGATCAATTACACCAATGGTTTTCAGTAGTGATCTTTTTTTACAAGTATGGGTTTTCAAGGCACCCAAAGTAGACAGAGTGCATGGAGTTCGAGAAAATACTTCTTTGATGTTATAATTTTGAGCTTGTCTTTCAATAGGATTGTGAGTCATGTGATGTTGACGATCTTTGGGCGCTATGGGTGTGTCTATTTTTCACTTTGAAAATTTCAATGAGACATTAGTAGGTATTGATGTTGTTTTTTGAATTTTAGACTCAAAATTTTGTGTACCATGCACATGATTATGAGTTGCTATGTTCACTTCCATTGAGCCAATGTATAAATCATGAATATCAATTCTAAAAGGAGAAGTGGAGGTTGTGGTCTTGAGTCAGCTAGCTCCACTTTGTGCGATAATTTGTTGATTAGGGAAGGGATTTACGGATTTTGGGTACTAGCTACCAATTGTTGAGGATGATGTTAATTTGGTTTTGGGCCAAAAATTGTTTTACTTCTTGCAATGTTAATGTTCACAAACACTATATGGTAATATGGGATTTTTGTGATTCTTATTCCCTGATTTATTTCTCTCCTCATTTTGATTTGTAGGATTCTTTGTAGATCCTCAAACATTATCATTTGGTGGATTAGCCCCTTACTATTCTACTTGGTTCTCTTTTCCTTACATTGTTTGGATTGTTGAGAATTGTTTGTATTTTGCACCAAAGTTTGATCAACAAAAATGTAGCTAACTATGGCACATGATCAAAATATATTCAAGAAAATAAAAAAATAAAATATGAGGCATAGATTCAGGAACATACCAGATCAAAATCGAGTTTTTAATGGTAGAGACTCATCTCCTATCTCCCCCACCGATTGTAACAGAGTTTCAACTCATCTTTCACAGAGTAAAATAGAGCACAAGACCTAAGGAATAATGAGCACCTTGGTAATGGTAGAAAATGATGAGAAGGTGTGAGAGGGTAGTAATCTCGTGATCCCAGACTGAAGGAATACAAAATCCCCGTGAATAGAGAAAGATCCAATCTATAATGAGTGATTTCTCTACCCTATTTGAAAAAACCCTAGAAAACCCAATTTTTTGGAAGGTTTTGGGTGGGCACCATGCTTTTTCCATTCAAGAAGAGGTTTTATATAGTGAAATCCCTCTCTATTTATAATCCCTGGGTCCCATACCTTTCTATCTCGCAAATGGTCGCAGGATCATGAAACCAGCTCGCTTTATCAACATATTCTGGTCACAACTTTTTATCTCTGCTCCAGGTGTTCAACTATAGACATCCGTTCTTGGAAAAAAAAAATGGAAGAGATGAGTGTGCGTATTCGGCTGGTTGATTTACTTTGCCATCCTTTCATCCACTGGCAACATAAATATTCCTTGTTTTTCCACTGCCTGCTCACAAATATCGGAGATTTGTCTTGATCGATATCTAGTAGGAGCCTTTGCCAAATCAGAATGGTGACCATAGGTGCAGGTGTGATGGCAATTCTTTTGCTCAATAGACCATGGTGAATATTATCCATCCTGTTGCAGGCCATTTAATGCGGCGGCAGCAGGTTGGTTGGTCATTGGATTTCAATCATCTTGAGACCCAACGGCCAACCAGCCTATTGCCTCCGCATCTATAGACCATAAACTGTTCATTTAGAGCATATTTTCAGGTTTGTATATTGTACGTTGCACAACGCCACCTCTGCGAAAAACAAGTTGATTCCTCTCATTGGTTCCATAGTTGCACCAAAAATGATTAAAAGGTTTAAAATATATGCCATTTGAAACAACAAATTTTTTTTTACTCTCAAAGCATACCAAAAGTTCCATTTACCTTCAAGATTTCAAAGTGAGGTTGTAGGATATGGGGTTCCAAGGCATCGTCTTAAATATTGTGGAGTTCCATTGAATCTAGGTCAATCTCGTGGAGGCAAAGAGCATTTCGATCTTGTCGTGAAGTGGGATTTGATGGCCTCTGGTGCAAGCATTGAAATCCCCAAATATAATGACGAAGATTGAAGCTATGGCAGGATACCCAAGATCCTTCAGAGTCGTGAGACTAGCAGGGAATTCAAAATTGTCACAAGTTCATAATAAGATTGCTACCCTTACAGAGACTTGCTCTTGAATACTCCAAAGCATCAACTCAAAAACATTCATCGTTCATCCTTTGTAATTGAAGCACTTTGTTATACAAAAATAAAACTAGCATTTGCCCCTTGAGGGGCAAAAATGAACGCCGGTAGGAAAAGAGGAAAGTTAGAAGGAACAAAAACATCGACACAGGCAGCAAAGGATACTAGTAGGAAAAGAGAAAAGTTTGTAACAATCTCATATTACTAAGACATATGCACTCAACCCATAACAAAAAATAATGTTAATTTCATCAACACAGTGAGCCAACTACAATTGCTTTTATCGCAATCTCTGTAGTAGTAATCTCAACACTATAGATTACTACTATATCTGGAATATATAAGCAATTTGAAAAAATATTTCTGCAATAATATCAATGAAAACAATGATTGTAATAGCTCTTAAACTGCACAAACTACTTGTGAACAAAAGTTTGCTTTAATGCCATGTGTTGTCACAATAAATTTAGGAATCTCCATATACAAGTATAGGTATAGAACTCTTTCATGGACCAGCTCTTGATAGTGCCACAATCTAAGTTGTAAATGAATCTTCGTTATGCTTGCTTCAAGAATGGAAGATACAGTGGGAAACCCAAATATGTTTCTTTCTTCTCATTGAGGATTTCAAGTCCACAATAAAAAATTTACATCCTTCTCAACCATGTAAAGGAAAATAGACTTGTCACTACATGAACTAATCTTCTGAAAATTACTAATAAACCAAGGAAAGTAACTGCTTATCAATTACTCTCACCGCATCAAGGATTCACACGGCTTCTGACAATATAGATAGTTCACAACAAAGCACAATAAAAATGCAGACTTACAACACAATAGGAGTGGTGAATCTTCATTATGATTGCTTCAAGAATGGAAGATACAGTGGGAAACCCAGATATGTTTCTTTCTTCTCAGTGAGGATTTCAAGTCCACAATAAAAAATTTACATGCTTCTCAACCATGTAAAGGCGAACAGACCTGTCACTATATGAATTAATCTTCTGAAAATCACTAATAAACCAAGGAAAGTAACTGGTTATCAATGACTCACCGCATCAAGGATTCACACGTCTTTTGACAATATAGATAGTTCACAACAAAGCACAATAAAAGGCAGACTTACAACACAATAGGAGTGGTCATAGCTCTCAATATAAAGGTTGTATTTATTCAACATGGAGGTAGATGAGGAGAGGTCGCTTTGCTTGGTTGCTTTGTTTTTATGAATATAAAAGAGAGTACACAGTTATAAATCAGCTGAGATTAATATTTATATCACTACTGCTTGGGATAATCCATTATGAGCTTAGCTTGAAAATCCATTGCCAACAAGGAAACTGAAGAGCATTGAACTAAAAAAGTAATAAAATATAGCACTGTTACAAAAATATGAACAAGCACTTAGGTTTTTTAGAGAAAAGGAATCCCAATAATATCCATTGAAAAGTACACATTACATATAAACATTTCTGCAATAGTTTCTCAAGAAGGGAAATTTTTTTTCATTGACAAAGAAGAATAGATGAACAGCAAAAAGGGTCAGTTCACCACTATATAGCCTTGGAAGAGTTTGTTGTCTGGTGAAAATGCAAAAATGAGAATGGTAGGCAAAGTTTTCATTTGAGTGATGTACATATGAGAATATACAAATGATATTTACAATTAAAATTAGTTGGACGCTTCTAAATTGGAAATATAGTCTGCCCATGCAGTAGCTTCTTCAGTTATGATATTATATTCGTCAGAATTTAATAGTTTTAGAGACACTTCATAATAAGACAGTTATGTTTCTATATTTGCAACTTCTGTTGGTGCAGCCTTGCAGGTATCCTCAAGTAAAATGAGATGTATAGATGTTTGCCTCACATAGAAGACAATGTCTTCTTCTGTTAGAGCATCAATTTTCTTGATGTAGTCCAGGTTTGATTGCAACACTTGCTGGAGTTCTGCCATATGTTAATCCTTGGGGAGGAGCTCATCAATATTGGCTGCCATAGGGAACTGAAATTTACAGTGAACCTGATGGATTTTCTCATTGAAGTTTGTGCACTTTTCAAGAGTTTTATCAATCTCGGCATTTAGTCGATTAGTGGCTTTCCTGCAAAATTCGAGTGCAATATCCAGCTTCAGGGTCTCTAGTGTTTTTTGAGGAAGGTGAGGAGGAAATGCTGAGTTATTTTCTCTGCAAGTTAACTGTTTGTTAAGCTTGTTTCCAGTAGTAATCTGCTGTGAATATTTAATATATAAATAATAATATTAATTAAATATTCACAGCAAATGCTATGAATATTTAATTAATATTATTATTTATATATTAATTAAATATTCATAGCATAATCAAATGTTGATGCATTACTATTGAGCTTGCAGCAATTTCCAACATCCTTGCCATGAATTGTTTGATATTGTATATTTGTTGAAAGAGTGGTTTTTGACAGTTTGAGACTTGCTCTTGAAGCTTGCATGCTTGTGCCCAGGACGGTTCCATGAGTGATTCCTTATCTCTCAACAACTTATCTACTTGATTCTTCAATTCATTGGCCTTATCGTTCGCCATTGATGCACATGTTTCAAAGTCTGTAAGCTTTGCTTGAAAATCATTTGTCTCCACTACCATTATCATTAACTGAACAGTCAATGCTTCATTTTCTGTGTTAAGGTTGTTGTATGCAGCTAGTAAATTGTCTTTCTCAAATAATGTGGCCTGTAATTTTGTGTTTAACTCAATGGTCTCTCCACGTTCCTTTACTAAGGTGGCCTTGAGTTTCAACATTTTTTCTTTATTTCACTCAATAGTGGTAAGCAGCTTGTCGACATTGTCCACACTTGCTTGTGCAGATGTGACATTCACGGAGGCTGTGAATTTGGGATCCTTTTGGGTGCCTTCTACAAGTGTGTTTTCTGTGACGGTGACAATATCTGGTTGAGCGGTCATTTTCATTCTTTTTTCTAACCGTCATGTTATGGTCTTTCTCTTAGAATAAAAAAAAATCATGTCCAATCGGTCCACTATATTTTCTTTGGATGGGGTAAACGACGTAAGCTCAAGCTCTGGAAATGGCAAGTGGCCTCCAATTAGTGGGCTTAGCACGTTTGTGTCCGTGGGTTCTGGACTATTGACTTATGGACTTGTTGGCTCCTTGTGCATAGTTGGTTAGATCTTTTCTTGCGCTTCTTTGTTGATCTGTTCTTCTAGAGCTTCATTTTCTTTAGTTTCTCTTGCACGACGGGCTTCTTCGTTTTGCAATTTTTCCATTTCCTCTCTTTGATGTTGTTCGATTGTTAATCTTTCTACTTCCTCTTTATCTTGTTTTTCGTGTACCCTTTTGGCATGTTCACTTTGGCTATGTATGTATGCTTCCTCTTTCTTTTGTTGCTCTATTGATTCTTCCCTTAGTATATGTATTTTTTCTTCATTTTCCTGGGTTGTAATTTTGATAGAAGTAGGTGCATGGTTGGCCTTTATTTTTTTGTGCTCCTCTTTTGCATTGTTGACACTTTTATATATTTCCTCATCTGCCAAGAAATGATATGAGTATTCAAAAGTGATTTTGCAAGAAGCACAATGTTTAGCCACTTTACCTTTGTTGTCATTTCTTACAAAAAGTATAGTCCCGAAGTGAAAAGCTTCCAAGTTGGAAATGAAGGCTTCAATAGCTCTAATTTTTTGGAACTTTAATGCGCCAATGTTGAATGGTAGAGGTGGGTAAGATGCTTTTTTTTTAGATGGAGAAAGTCACCACATCCATTGATGAAGACTTGTCTTATGGCTTCTTTATGCACAATGAAATCTGTAGCATACTTGGGCAGTAGATAAGGAGGTTTAGTTGTTAAATTTTGAGCATTAATTCACAATACTCTAGGATCTTCACTGAGAGAATAACATATACAGTATATTAATGCATAACAATAACAATAAGCATCACAAGCATCACAAGAATCAAAAGCATGAGAGACAAGAGACACGGAGTTTCCGTGGGGAAAACCCTAAGGTGAAAAACCCCACAACTTCCTCATAGATAGAGAGAGCAATGGCTCAACCAAAGTACAACCAAAATACACTGAGATAGTCTCCTAGTAGCAGATGATCCTCCTCCTCACTAGTGCGCCACTTTCTGAGTGAGAGAAGTGTGACTTTCTGAATGATGAAAATAGAGATCTCTCGATCTCTATTTATACTAACCTGTTTTCCCAGTTACACTATGGGGCCGACTTGTCTATCTAGATACATCCACAATAATATATATATTTCAGGGCCAACCCCACACATGGTGGTCTAATAACCCATCGGCAAGTACACACACTTACGACACTTGTCAATCCACATGACGACACTTCCTTATAGAGGAATAGCACATCTCTAATAAGGGTACAATAAATATATATGAAATACATAGATTAAATACATTCCGAAGTTACATATACATCAACACTCCCTCTTAACTAGGAAGGTATTTCTCGACATAGGTCTTCTAGCACAAGTCATCTTCTCTGGATCATCGTCACTGGATAATCGTCATCGAGTCATCATCATCGTCACTGCTGCTGCTATCTCAATCAATCTCTAAATCTACTCGTCATAGGAAGTTTTACAGAGCTAGTCCTTTTTCATACTAGATGTAGGCCCACCACCTGCAGGTCTTCGTCATCACTGGCCATACTATGGAATCCTCAGGACTTATTACGTGCGTCACAAAACCTGGCTGCAGCATCCCAGGCTATTACGAGCACACAACTCTACCTGTAGGATCTCCCAGGAGCACATTACATGTGACCCATCACAAAACTTGGTTGAAGCATCCCAGGCTGTTACGAGCACACAGCTCTACCTGTCGAATCTCCCAGGAGCACATTACATGTGATCTCACCACAAAACCTGGCTGAAGCATCCCAGACTGTTACAAGCACACAGCTCTACCTATCGGATCTCCCAGGAGCACATTACATGTGGTCCACCACAAAACCTGGCTGAAGCATCTGAGGCCTTTTTCATCCTGTCCAGATCTCCCAGGAGCAAATTACATGTGGTCATGGCAAAACCTGGTTGAAGCATCTGAGGCCTTTTTCATCCTGTCCAGATCTCTCAAGAGCAAATTATATGCCATAGGACAAAACCTCGCAAGAGCATCTCAGGATGTTACGGGTACACAACTCCGACCTGAAGATCTCCCAGGGCACAAATTACATGTCCTCCCAGAGCAATGTCTCGAAAGAGCATCACAAGTTGTTATGGATACGCAACTCCGACCTATAGGATCTCCCAGACGTGCTCATCTGCACAACCTGATCCACGGCCACAAAGTATCATTTGATACTCACCATACATCATCCTGATGTACACATGATCATCCTGATCATCATCACTGCAACATCCTGCTACATGTCATCTGGAGAAGCTCGTCATCCATGATCACCTTGATCATACAATGCATCCATCTGATGCACACCAAGTATCTACCTTATACATATCATCATACATAGTGTATCCTCCTGATACATAGATACATGATCCACACAATGTATCCATCAACATACATGATCTACCTGATCATACCTGATACATGATCTACCTGATCCATATCAATATACATGATCTACCTGATCATCCAATGTATCCACCTGATACATATACAGATACGTGGTCCAAGCATCCAACATGATGCATATACAAAATACATACAAATAATCCAACCGATTATATCCAACATCCAACATGATGCGTACATACATATAAATGATCCATTGATCATATCCAGCATCCAACATGATGCGTACATACATATAAATGATCCAACTGATCATACAAAGCAGAAACTAGAACATCATCCTGATGCTCATCATCCAGTGCTTACATCCACAGCCATGTGAAGGATCCTCCTTCCAACATGCTTGGAATGGCTTCATCAAATGTGTCCATCACTTCTTCCTCGAAGTGTCCTCGATCTGAAGAACACCAAGCCTCTCCCTAAAGTACTCGAACTTCACCCTGGCTAGTGGCTTTGTCAGCACATCTGCAATCTGCTCGTCCGTCGCAACATACAGGAGCTTCACAGGTCCTCTCTGCACCATATCCCTGATATAGTGATATTTGATCTCTATGTGTTTCGACCTATCGTGGAACACCGGGTTCTCGGACAGCTTCACACAACTCTGGTTATCACAAAAGCTACCAGTAGCATCCAACGGGAGATCAAATAACTCAGACAGTAGCTTCCGTAGCCATACTGCCTCACAACTAGCTGAATAGGCTGCAACATACTATGCCTCAGCTATACTCAGTGCTACGTAGGACTGCTTCCTGCTAAACCAAGAGATCACACCTGATCCCATACTGAAGCAGCACCCAGATGTGCTCTTCCTATCTGCAGCACCACCTACCCAATCTGAATCAACATAACCCTGCAGGTTAAACTTTTGATTCACTTCATACTTGAGCCCATAATCCACTGTACCCTTCAGGTACCTCAGAACATGCTTTACAGCAACCAGGTGAACACTCCTCGGATCTGTCAGAAACTGACTCAATGTGTTCACAGCAAAGCAAATATCTGGCCTCATGCTCGTCAAGTACATCAAGGACCCAATCATCTGATGATACATAGAGACATCAACCGGCTCAGATGAAGCATCACACAGAAGCTTCAGATTCGATGCCATAGGTGTGGTCATGGCCTTGCAATCCATCATCCCGAATCTCTTCAGGATATCTACTGTGTACTTCCCTTGACCAAGGAAGATCCCACCAGCACTCTGCCACACCTCCATACCTAGGAAATAATGCATCATTCCCAAATATTTCATATCGAATTCAGCAGCGAGCTTCCTCTTTGTATCACACCAAGTTCTGGGAGCTTGCTACAAGCCATACAAGGCTTTCTTCAATCTGCACACATGTGACTCCCTATCAGGTCTTGGGACTGCATCCCAAACATATTCTTCATGATCGACGGATCATGGCATTCCATTTCTTCATCCCAGATCCTGGGAACTTCAATATCTTCAATAGATATCTTTGTTGTTGGAACAAATGTTGTAGTCCTTCTTTTGTAGGTGAAGATATACGGTTTTTCCTACAAAAACAAGTTAAATTGCATGATTAGAAACATCTCATAATTTTCAGAACAAATTCTTTACACATAAATAAATATGTCATGCAATTATCTTAGCCAATGCTTCAATACAACATTTATCCATGTTCCACAACTTTCTAGATGCCTTCTAGTCTCTACCAGAACATTGTTAAGAGTTTGCACTACTCCCAACATGTCAACAAAGAGGTTTCATTCTAGATAAGTAGCACTGGAATGTTGTACAGTGCCATAGGCCACTTACCCATCACATGCATATTAGTAGTATCATGTTCATTAATGCAATCATTCTAATATGCACAATACATCTCCTAAGCATAATATTATTTAAACAAAAATAGGCAAGAAATGATAATTGAAATACTTATCTTTGTTTGTTTGTTGGGTGGACTCCCTCTGAGTCTTTGCTTCCTGGCAGAACTGCTGAAGTAGCTTCTTCTACACCTTTCTATTGTGGAATGTAGGAAGATGGTCAACTCCCTCTGAAAATATGCATCCTTGCAGGAGCTGCTGGAGTGTGCTCCCTCTTGATCTGTCCTTGAACTTATATTCATCCCTGCTGACATCAATCTTCTTGAACCCTGGAAAGTATAATCTATAAGCCTTTGAGCTTTCACTGTAACCCACAAAGATACCCTTCTTTCCTAAAGGATCTAGTTTAGTCCTCTTTTCCTTTTGGACATGAGTGTATACTGGACAACCAAATATTCTGAGATGGTTGACTTCAGGTTTCTTACCAAAAAGGACCTCTTCTGGTATCTTGATGTCCAATATCTTGTGGGGTGTTCTGTTATGCACATATACAGTTTTTCTAGCTGCTTCTGCCCATAGATGCATTGGTAGATCCTGGTCATGCAGCATTTCCCTTACTGCTTCCATGATTGTTCTGTTCTTCCTTTTTGCAACTCCATTCTGTTGAGGATAATAAGGATCAGTCAACTCCCTCTTAATCCCTGAATCACTGCAAAGCTTCTTGAAGTCACCTGAGATGAATTCTCCACCATTGTCGGATCTGAATGTTTTGATCTTCTTGTCAGTTTGATTCTCCATCAAGGTTTTGAATTCCTTGAACTTATCAAGTACCTCATCTTTGTTCTTCAAGAAGTAGACCCAAGTCTTCCTGGAGAAGTCATCAATAAATGAGACATAGTAAACATACCCACTTAGAGAACTGGATGACATAGGACCACATACATCTGAGTGGATGATTTCCAGTATATCCTTTGCCTTGCTTTCACTGCTTGGGAAAGCCTTCTTAATGTTCTTACCTTTTGCACATCCTTTGCAAACACCTTCATGTTTGGTCTTGATTTCGGGAAGACCCTCTACAGCCTTGCTTGCAATTGGAAGTGCCCTATAGTGCATATGAGCAAGTCTTCTATGCCAAATTTCACTTGGCTCCATGGATTCATGCACCATGGTATGTTCAGGTTGTCCCTTCAATTTATACAAACCTGCCTCTTGCTCTCCAATCACTATTGCATCATCTATGGTCTTTCCCTTTGGCCACATTAGGACTTGGCCATCCACAAATGCAACCCTAATACCTTTTGCATCCAATGTAGAGATGGAGAGTAAGTTCTTCTTGAGCCCAGGTACATAAAGGACTTCTTTCATCCTCAAAGATTTTCCAAAATCTAGGTTGTAGGAGGCTTCACCACTTCCTTTGATTGGGTATTGATAATCATCCCCAAGTTTCACCTTGTGGGGTGATTCATGTTCAGATAGGTTCACAAAAGATTCCTTAAACCCATTCATGTGTTTGGAAGCCCCACTGTCAATTAACCAATCATTACAACCATGGGAGATAGTACCTGTGAGAGTAGAGATTAGAACATACTCTTCTTCACTTGATGAGTCATCATTACTATCATCACTTTTTGCCCTAGCCTTATTCTTGGGTGGTTCATCATCCTCGGCAGCATGAGCATGAAAACTTCTTTTGCTGCCCTTCTTCTTCTTGTTGAAGTTGTTGTTGTCCTTCTTGTTCTTGGGACAATTTATGGCAATATGTGCTTTTTCATTACAGGTGAAGCATATTCTTCTTTCTTTGAAGTGATGTGAAGATTTCTTGGAGTGAGATGGCTCTCTCTTGGACTTCCCTTTCTTGGTGTGAGCTGTGAGAGCTTGATCTTCATTCCCCATCTTTTCTTCTCGTGCCACAAGCCTTGCTTCTTCTTATGAGCATTCTTCTCGTAGTCTGCTGAAGGAAATCAACTTCTTTCTTGCACAGATTCCTTGAATGAAGGAGTCCCATGACCTAGGTAGGCCATTCAGAGTGGTCATGACAACTTCACCATTCTCCACCATTTCATCCACTGCTTCTAGTTGTTCCTTGATCTGGGAGACCCTTGAAAGATAAGATTGAATGGTTTCTCCATTCTGGAACTTTACTCCTTTCAATTGGTTCCGCAGGGTCGTCTTCCGATTTATGTTCTTCCCTTCAAATAGCTTGGTCAAAGAGTCAAACATCTCTTTGGGTGTCTTTAGAGAAGACACATGGGGTATGAGATGTTCTTTGATAGAATCAACAATGATTCTCTTTTCCTTGACCAAGTTCTTCTTATGCAATACTTTAGCCTCTTCATCCTCTGGGATAGGGATGTCTTCTTTTATATATGAGTCCAACTCATTCTCTTCCAGGATTAACCCAATCCTATACTTCCAAGCTCGGAAGTTATCATCCCCTTCAAGCTTATCCTCAAGCTTGATGTGGTGAGACATCTTAAAGAGTACTTCAAATGGAAATAGAAAAGATTTAGGTCTTACCAATTGAAATGCTGAAAACTGGATCTGGTCCCGGATTAGGGTTTGTCGGAAAAACCCTAAAAATTCAAAATGTGAATTTCAACTTTCTGAAAGGATAGAAAGATGCGCCTTGATGAGCTGATCAGCCTGGTGTATTCATAATTTGAAATTAACAAAGCTTTACCCTTTAGATTTTCCTTTTTGTCCTCCCGGGTTCACTAGGGAGAGCCCTGAATTAGGGTTTGAGTTTCTCGGAGATCTACCCAGCCAAAAATCTCAATCCAAAGCTCTAAACTTCGATTTTTGCAAGGAGCTTCCAGCTATGTCTTCAGATTTCAAAAATTCCTATTTTTGTGGAAACCCTAATTTTTAGGGCCAAATTTGAAAATGCTCAGAATTGAATTCTGATTGGACAGATGGATTCTCCTTGATGAGTAGAGTCAATCTACTATGTTTTTCCAAAATCTATGGAGAGAAACCCAATAGACAAGAAACTCAAGTTTTCGTCACTGTAAAATGTCTTTGTAGCTAGGGTTTTACCCCTAGCTTGTGCAAATGAGCACCTACTAAGGAGAATGGACTCCTTAGTAGCAGTTCAGTAAATGTAAATTATTAAGCTAAAACAGAAATAGAAACTACTCTAAAACATGTGCATGAAAAATAAACAACAATTTGTAAACAAGGGTTTTTGTATTGATATTACCTCCAATGTGAAGGTTGATGAAGCTCCTTGCAATGTCCAAGACGGTTGCTCCAAGCTCCAATGTGCTCCTTCTCTTTCTCCAATGGTGGGAATGGGCCAAAAGTGGCTCTCAAGGTGAAAGTAGTTCAATGGTGAACTAGGGTTTCGAGAGAGATTTTGGCAGAGTAAGGGTATACTTGATTGTGGATGTGGAATAAGGGATCTCCATTACCTATTTATAGTTTTTTGGTGGTGGAGTGCTGACCCATGGTTTTGGGAAACACATGGTTTAGGGCAGTTGTATAGGGTTTTTTCCTCCTTTTCCTCATTATTTTATATTTTTTATTCCCTTTTTAGGGTATTTTTGCTATTTTTGGAGGAAAAAGGGGTTTTTTAGCCTTTTTGAGGCTATTTTGATGGTTTTGTGGCCTTTTGGAGGCTTTTTAGTGGGATTTTTTGGGTTTTTAAGGGAAAAATGGTAGGAAAATGGACAAATGAGCCATGTAATGTGGTAGATGAGGTAGTGAACACTTTTTGGGTGTTAACAGATTGCCCCCTGATGTGCGAGGGCAGGAGCTCATCGTATGGCCGATGGACATCATAAGTCATGAATGGTTTTCCTGGGTGTGGAGAGAAGAGAAGAAACAAACCGAAGCCCGGAACGACGATCCCGAACAACTGCAAGAACTAAAAGTACATAACCTCGATAATGGATGAGGAATCATCTGAGCATATGGACGAGGCGGGCATTCCCATGCTCGTATCAGGATATAACATAACAATAACAATGGGGTCCAAAAAATGGGGACCTGACATATACATGACCTCAAATACTGACTGAGGAATAATCTCAATATATGGACGAGGCGGGCATACCCATGCTCGTATCAAGATACATAAACAGAACTGTGAGGCCCGAAAAATGGGGACCTGTAAGATACATAGATAATCACTGTGTACATCATAGGTGTCCAGAGGAGACACAAATCTCGGACATACTGTTGGGCTGACCATGTGTAAGCTGAAAAACTGGTGCACCGGAACAATCAACAGTGCTACTGAGTGCTGTACCAAAGGAACGGAGGAGCTGCTGGATCACAGTGACAATGGGTCGTACTCGCAATGGTACACTGAACTGGGTACTCAAGGAAGCATATAGTTGGATGGCTTCCGAATACAATCGCCAACGCAGCCCGGACATCCACGGGAACATATAACTGGACGTTCCGAAGGGACTCACCAATGTGCTAGAGTCGGGGGAAATCCGGGGTCTTCGACTAAAAAATGATGGGATATAACCCTACGCGATTCTCAATGATGCGATCAAGGTGTTGAAGTCGAGCATGTGAGAAACAACCACTCAGAGAGGCAATGATGACTCCTCTCAGAATGATCCGTAGGCACTTACCACAGATGGTGAGAAGTCCAAGGCGTAGGGACCTCTGGGCCTATCCTCTGGAATAGAGGGGTTGTCGTCGACAGAGGGAGACCTGCAACTATCAAGGCAATGATGTTTCCTTGACAGGAGCGCGAGGTGGAGAATCGAAATGTAATAGTACTGATGGCAGGACTGACAAACTGTGGGGGGACAACTGGGCAAGTAGAGTGGGTGGACTCAAACTTCCTTTGTTCAGAGTATGATAATGGGAATGATCTGGCAGCATATGAAACTGACTAAGGGGAAAGGGATCATAGCTGTATTGGATCTGGGAAGGTTACTGGGCTGAGGGAGACTCAAGCTGTGGTACAATGGCAGGAGATTGCAGAATACTCTGAACAAAGGCGACCTGATTGGGGGTGCTGCCGAGATGATTGATCAAAGTGCCAGGAGGCACGAGAGGGGACTTCTTCATGGGTTAAGGAACTAGAAGAAGTGTGTGTAAAATGGTACTGTCGTTTGGATGTTTACGAGCCCAGGACAGTTCATGCTCGTGGTTGCTTTCAATTTTAAGGAGTCTGAAAGCGATAAGAAGACTCTGAAGTAATGGAATGGTACTGTCGTGTGGATTTTACGAGCCTAGGACAGTTCATGCTCGTGGTTGCTTTAAATTTTAGAGAGTCTGAAAGAAATAAGAAGACTCCAGGGGGTTGCTTTTTCGTAGATTTAGTCTCCAAGGCCCAAAGAAGCATAAAAGGATGCAATGAAGAACTCTTCTAGCCGGTGTGACTAGAGTATTCCTTTTTTCGTAATTAGTCTACCAGGTCCGGAAAAGGGTTAAACTTATACCAGATAGACGCCCTTTCAGGTACTTTAATGAGCATGAAAGGAAGCAAGATTGCTCGACGATCTTTTCATTCTTTTAGGAGTCAGAAAAGAGCTTAACGGAAACTCCCTAAGTGCCTTTTTCGTAAAGGACTTGTCCGGCCCAAAAAAGGGATAAAATTATACCAAACAAAAGGAATGGCCAGGAAAGGAGTAAGTGTTCAATCAAGGATCAGTAATGATGATCAAGAACGAGGGTAGGGGGGAACACTGGTGGGCCTCCTTGCGGGGTGAATGAAATGGTGGAAAAATAACGAAATATTTGCAGTATGACAGGAGTGAATGGCTCATGTAAAAGTGTGGAACAATCCGATGGCGGCCGATGTGGCACGCAAACCGAGGTAGCAAGGTGTCGGGACACAATGTTGAAATTGTACCAGGTGAGAGCGAGAAATGATCTCAAGCATCATCACGAGCTCGAAAAAATGAATCCGGTGATATAAAGGGTGTCAAAAATGGGTAACGGTCGATGTGGCACGTACACCGAGGCGAGGGGGGCGTTCTGGAAAAATACCCAAAAAATCGGGGGGTGAGAGCGAGAAATGATCTCAAGCATCATCACCGGCTCAGAAAAATGAATCCAACAGTGCAAATGGTGCGAAAAACGGAGGTCATAAGGACTCCGGAATGGTCAAAGGAAATAACTAGGTGTATAAAAGCAAATATACAAGTGATATGTGACCTCAAAAATGGTTGAGATCACAAATGTGAAAAAAGTGAGCAAGGTTAATGACCTGCCCCCATGCTATGTGCATAGGGTTTGTGATTGTGGATCACATATGTGCTGGTTTGAACGATGGGTTCATTGACATGCTGAGATAAATGTGATGGGGTAGGATCAAAATGATTGATCATGCCCCCTATCCCAGGGTCTAGGTAATCTATTGTTGCAATGTGGTGCTCTATAATGGCGGGGTCGAGACCGGGCATCTCGGTATAGGACCAGGCAAAGACATCACGGAATTCTCTGAAAAGGTTTATGTAGTCCTCAATCTCTTGTTCACTGCAGGAGGCCCCTAAGGCAATGCATTCATTGACGCCAGGGGGGTCATAGATATCTATGTGGATGACGGGTGAGATGTTGGCCATGTTACCCTCCTCGAAGGCGTCAGGAGCAGGAATAGGGTCCTTGAACCAGTCGACCTTGGTGGGGAGGAAGTCTTTGGACTCAACTGTGAATTGGTTAGCTGTGCTAGAGGAGGATTCTTCTGGGATGAAATAGGAACGGTGGTGCATGTCATCCCAGGGATAATCCGGGGCAGTCAGGGCCTCAAGAACTTCCTCATCAGTACGGAAAGTTTGCGTCGTCAAATCGGTTGATGAGGGGGTATTGGTTGAGGAGATCATGTAAATGGTGTTGACCTCCCCAGATGGGGGTGAGATCGGGGGGTGAATCTCTTCAATAGTAGTTGGTGCCGTCTCAAGATCCAGATTGTTCATCTCATAGAGAGCCGCTCTGTAATCCGGGAGATCAGGACAATGATGGGAGTAATGCCCGTAAATACTGCATATGGCGCAGGAGTGGTTGGTACGTAGGGACTTATATTTAGGTTTGGGAGTGGGGTTTAGTTCGATAGTTTGGATGTTGGGGTCATCGTCGAGCATCTGCATGTGTTGTTGTAGGGCTGGTAACTGTGGACACTGGTGAGTCGCATGGCCCAACTCGTCGCACAGCGAGCATTTGGGAGGAGCGCGAAACACTGGAGGGTTTTTAACTGTCTTGGGAGGTGGTACAGCAGTGTAAGGTTGTGGATCTCTGCCCCCAGTGGGTTTGGGAGTAGGAGGGGGAGTCGTGCAGGACGAAGGGGTAGAGACACCAGGAGGTGGCTGAGTGGTAGCCTCTTCCGTCTTTTGCACCGGTTGGAGGACGACGTCTGGTGTCGGCGGGCGAACGGGAGGCGAAAGATACCATACGGGTAATCCCAAAGTTAACCCAGGGAGGCTAAGGGTAGCCATGACCGGGGCGCTTACTACTCCCGATGGAGGGACTAGGAAGGGGATCGTATGGATGGGTGTAAAACCAATGTGGCTAGGTACCAATGGTGGTTTAAGCAACAAGGGTGGTTGATTGTTAGGAGGTTGGTTGTCGTGGGACAAGGTGCATAAGTCAGACACTTCGGGCGTAGATGACGAGGGAGGAATGGATTGAAAAGTGGAGTTCATTGGCGCGTCTGAGTAGACTCCAGGCCCCGTAGAGGAAACAAACGAGGTGGTGGCACGAGAAACAGGTTGTTCAACCATGGGGAGAACATTTTTAGGTGCCGCGGGAGCATTGGGATCATAGTAGGTGAGCTGGTCAACCTTAACCACGCGTCCCTCATGGGGGAACATCATGGTGCGAAAGATGGAAGAGGCAACCGCCCGCATGGCATACATGTAACTGCGGCCCAGTAAAAGGTTATAATCCAATTGGGCATTGATTACCTCAATGTCAATGAGTACAGTTTTGCCACCTAACTGGACGGGGACATTGGCTAGGAGACCTTGGGGCTGAGCCGAACGATTGTCGTAGGCGCGTAATGCAGTGGTGGACTGCTGGAGAGTGGGGGATCCCAACTTTTTCCACACGAACGTAGACATGACGCATGTGGAGGCACCTTCATCGATGATGCATCGATGGATGGCAAGATTCCGAATGGAAACAGAAACTTGGAATGCTAGGGTGGAAGGCAGGTAAGGTTCAGACTAGTCTAAATCAAATGCCATCAAATTCGAATCATTTGGGTCAATCCCCCTAATGGCGGAGAGTAAAGTCTTGCGCTGGGAAGGGCAGTTCTTCAAGACTTCTAACGCAGACATGGCTGCGGGAGATTGAGCGAGGTCGTCTACAATGTTGTAGTTTGACGCAGCGAGCGCATTGGGGTTATTGTTGATATGGCGAAGTGGGAAACGAGGGGCTTTGGAAGCGCTATCTAGTGGAGGTGGAGGAATACGTAACGCTTGATCGGTGGGATGAGTGTTAGTAGGTTTATCTATGGGAGGTATGTCAGTGGTGGAGCCATACTGGTTTCGACGAGTCTGGAGGTTGACGTCAGCGGATGACATCATCAACAAGTGGTGAGTTCCCGCGTCAAACATGGGTTGATCAGGAGCAGCGTACGTGATTTGCTGTTGGGGTTGCACGTTGGCTTGAGGTGGAACCAACGGCTGAGTGTTCACGACGCCTTGGGTTGGTAATGGGTTTTGTAGCACCAAAGGTGGCTGCTGAGGTTGAGGGGGGTTAGGAGGCGCCTGAGGAGATGCCTGCCCTTGGCGGTGGGCATCGTCAACCCAGAGTTTCCTAGCTCGCTCCAAGTGTGGGCAAGCATGTGTGTAATGTCCATAGATCCCGCAAATAGAAAAAGGGTGGTTCATTCGCAAATTGGGGTTTTTAGCCTGCTTGGGCGGGCGATCAGGGTTTTGATTAGCGGGGGCCGCATTGTTGTTGTCTGGAGGATTAGATGGTTGACCAGCTTGGTCTGCAGGTTGGTTGTTCCCACGATTACGGCCCTTGCCGTGGTTCTGTTGACCCTGGTTGCGTTGGTTGTTCTGGTTTTGCTGCGGGTTTTGTTGGGCGTAAACTTGCCCTTGGGCAGTAGGTGGATTCTGAGGTTGCGCAGGTGCTGGAGCAGGCTGCGGTGGATGGTATGCAGGTTGAGGCTGAGCAGGTGCAGCAACTTGAGGGGGTTGCTGATATGGCTGCGGAGCAGGTTGTGGGTTTGTCGCAGGGGCTGCCTGTGGCGGATAATAAGCGGGTTGGGCTTGTGAAGGCGCAGGAGCTGGGGCAGCCTGCTGATGGTAGTAAGGCTACGGTGCGACTGGGGGGGCATAAGCGGGAGTCGCATGACCGAATCATTAAGGAGGACATGAGGGTCCATGGTGGTGGTGATGTGTCATGGGAGCATACGAGTTGGTTGCTCCAGACTGTGAGGTAGCCCGCGAAAGGTCGGGGCCAGGGGTAGGACGTGCTATGGAAAATGGTTGGGGATGCGAAGAAACACGGCCAATGATACCGTCTGCAGCGTGGGATGCCCCCGGCGCATCATGCTGGGAGGAATCGCCGCGAGGGGCGTCAGGTATAATGGTATAAAGGTAACCCGACTGGGCGTAAATGAGGTCGAACTGTTGGGCCTTAAGGATGGCCTCTTCTTCAGACTGGGGTCTTTCTGATGCCACATCCTTAGCAATAACAGGGAGAAGGGATTTGAGGAACCAATATAGGAAGATACGGTCGTCTAGTTTGATCTTGCATAAGCTACGGCGTCGACGCCACTCATGGATGTGGTCCGGGATATGGGTAGCCGTGTTTTGTCTACAAGATAGGAGGATCTCAACGCCAGCATCATAGCAGACAGGCAACTGGAAGAACTGCAGGAAGGTCGAGGCAAGGGAAGCAAAGGTGGCGTGGGTCCCATGAGGTTGCTCAATATACCACTTGGCTGCAGAGCCAGTGAAGGTGCGCTGTAAGAGACGGAGGCGAACAGAGTCGTCCACTATGGAGTTGGAGGAACACCATAGGTGGAAAGACATGATATGGTTTTGTGGGTCCTCACCGGCCTTGCCCTCGAACTTAGGGATGTCAGAGGGGAGCTTGGTAGGCATATGAGGCCACGTAGGGTCGTGTCGAATAGGATCGTTGGTCAATCTGGCCAGGTCAGGTAGGTTGAGGCTAGCCATGAATGGAAAACTGGAAGAAGGATGTGACACAGTAGTGGGTTGGACCAAGTTGGGGCCAATGCCCCCAAGTGGAGGGACAGAATTTGGGATGGTGCCCCCAAGTGGGGGAACTAAGGTGGTGGAGGATGGCCCAGCACCACCATGGGTAGTATGAGCCATTGATGTAGTGGGGATATGGATTCCCGCTACGGGAATAGGTACTGTTAGGGGAACGGTAGAGGGGGGGTCCCATGGAGGGTATACCCAAAACAGGTGTAGTAACTGGTGTAGTGGTGGATGTGCCACCAATGGTCCCTATAACAAAAGGAGTGGAAGTCGTGCCAGCCATGGGGCTAGTAGGGGCAGTGTAAATAGGGTTCTCAGACTCTTCGTCAGAATCCGAGGTAAAGTAAGGAGCGTCAATATATGGTGACGTAGTTCTATGTCGCTGACGAGTGGAGTCAAGTGACAAGGCTCTAGATCGGTGATGGGTGGTATCAACGGATGATGATCGGAATCTATGACGGGTGGTGTCAAGTGAACCGTGCTGTGGGGGCTCGCCCCTGAGGCGCCGAGAATGTCTCGGGGACTCAATGGTGACGGATGGTGTCAAATCTCTGTGGGTTGAGGTGAGTAGAAAAACAGCTCAAAAATCCTAATGCAACCGAGTGTGCAGAAGGAGAGCTAAAAAACAAGGCACTCAGGCCAACAACCAACTCAAAACAGCCACTGCAACAGCTGTGCTACAATAGGTGGAGTAACAACAAAGATGGTCAGAATACCAACAAGCAGCAGGTTTCCTAGAAACATAAAATGGTGGACTCACTAGACCAAAGGGAGGTAAAGGAGCATGCAAACACCTAACTAAAAGTATTCTGACTCAACTAAACATATCCTCTGCAAGGTGATGAAATCCAAGTCAGACAATATGAGTAGGAAATCCAAGTGGCTATGATATCCCCCTACCGGGAGGGACACCGAGTAGTCAATCTAGAAGAATGGAAACTAAGATACCCCGTTCATGACACGTCCAGAAAGGTGAATCTGCCGTTTAGTCCGTTTACCGCAATACCCCTATACAGGGATATCCCGCGAACCGCGAAAGGTAGCCCTTTGGTTACTGAATGGAGTGCGGTATTCCACTCAGGCCTCCGGAACCAGTCTCCCGACTTCAACCCTCCTAAGGGAGAGGACCTCTGATAAACTGGTCGTGACCGTGCCAAAAAGTACTAGGGGATTTTGGTTCCCTATTTGGACAACAACTATGTCTCAAGTGTAAGTGACCGAGGGGTGTTATTGGAAGCCTATCCCCCCGACCCTACCTAACTACAAAGATTCTTTTGTGTTCCCCAAGTGGGGTTAGAATGTTGGTTCAATTAGGTACTTTTTAAGGCTCACTTGATTTATGTGACAGAGTGTGTGCTCGTGAGGTGATGAACCCAAAATAGAAGTGCCACAAGGGGGGCAACTTCCAACTATCAATAATACTGAAATTGAAACTTTCACTTGCAAAATTTTCTAATTTTAAAAATACTGAAATTTTAAAAGAATTTTGTAAGGGAAACAGAAATTATGCTGCAGAAAGGCTATAAGGAAGTGGGACTGCAGGTAGGACAGAGGGCTGTTCAGATGCAGAAAATATTGCAGCAAAAGGGGCTGGGCTCAAAACAGGAAAAATGCAGAAATCAGATCGCGGGTCTGTGGCGAATCAGAACAGGTAGACCGCGGGTTTGAGGGAAACAGACGCGGTCAGGTCGCGGTTTTCGGGCCAACAGACACAGTCGGGACGCAGGAAACTGGGAAAAAGACGCATTCGGGTCGCGGCAAAAAGGATAACAGACGCGGTCGGGACGTCGGAAAGGGGCTGAAAGCCGCAGTCTGGACGCGGGAAAATGGCCGACAGGCGCAGTCAGATCGCAGCAAACAGGTTGATTAGCCGCGGTCGGATCGCAGGTAACAGACTTGAATCCGCCGGCAGGGCGTCAGAAACCGTCTGAGAGCTGCGGTCGGGTCGCAGGTAAGGGCCTGAAAGATGCGGTCGGGACGCAACTGCAGAGGGAAAAAACGCGATGTACGGCGACCGAAAGGGACAGCCGAAAGGGAAAAATTTTAAAACGAAAACCAGAAATTCAAAATCTAGGGGAGTCGCCAAAACTGTAGCTAGGGTTTTACCCCTAGCTTGTGCAAATGAGCACCTACTAAGGAGAATGGAATCCTTAGTAGCAGTTCAGTAAATGTATATTATTAAGCTAAAACAGAAATAGAAACTACTCTAAAACATGTGCATGAAAAATAAACAACAATTTGTAAACAAGGGTTTTTGTATTGATATTACCTCCAATGTGAAGGTTGATGAAGCTCCTTGCAATGTCCAAGAGGGTTGCTCCAAGCTCCAATGTGCTCCTTCTCTTTCTCCAATGGTGGGAATGGGCCAAAAGTGGCTCTCAAGGTGAAAGTAGTTCAATGGTGAACTAGGGTTTCGAGAGAGATTTTGGCAGAGTAAGGGTATACTTGATTGTGGATGTGGAATAAGGGATCTCCATCACCTATTTATAGTTTTTTGGTGGTGGAGTGCTGACCCATGGTTTTGGGAAACACATGGTTTAGGGCAGCTGTATAGGGTTTTTTCCTCCTTTTCCTCATTATTTTATATTTTTTATTCCCTTTTTAGGGGATTTTTGCTATTTTTGGAGGAAAAAGGGGTTTTTTAGCCTTTTTGAGGCTATTTTGATGGTTTTGTGGCCTTTTGGAGGCTTTTTAGTGGGATTTTTTGGGTTTTTAAGGGGAAAATGGTAGGAAAATGGACAAATGAGCCATGTAATGTGGTAGATGAGGTAGTGAACACTTTTTGGGTGTTAACAGTCTTCTTCTCGTGTTAGCTCTGATACCATGTTAAATTTTGAGCATTAATTCACAATACTCTAGGATCTTCACTAAGAGAATAACATATGCAGTATATCAATGCATAACAATCACAATAAGCATGACAAGCATCACAAGAATCAAAAGCATGAGAGACAAGAGACACAAAGTTTCCGTGGGGAAAACCCTAAGGTGAAAAACCCCACAACTTCCTCAGAGATAGAGAGAGCAATGGCTCAACCAAAGTACAACCAAAATACACTGAGATAGTCTCCTAGTAGCAGATGATCCTCCTCCTCACTAGTGCGCCACTTTCTGAGTGAGAGAAGTGTGACTTTCTGAATGATGAAAATAGAGATCTCCCGATCTCTATTTATACTAACCTTTTTGCCCAGTTACACTATGGGGCCGACTTGTCTATCTAGATACATCCACAATAATATATATATTTCAGGGCCAACCCCACACATGGTGGTCTAATAACCCATCAGCAAGTACACACACTTGCGACACTTGTCAATCCACATGACGACACTTCCTTATAGAGGAATAACACATCTCTAACAAGGGTACAATAAATATAGATGAAATACATTCCGAAGTTACATATACATCAACATTAGTGCCCCCATACATCCTTATGTATGTTCCTTCTAATGAGAATTAGTAGTCATCATACTCACCTATTACAGCCAAAGCATTGTCTGACAAACAATTTGGTTCTTTATTGAAGAGCAACCAATAAAGGGGCATGATTAGTTCTTCGCATAGTAATTTGTAATACCCTTGATATAGATGAGCCCAAGTTATTTGGTATGCTACATGAAGGGGAGTCTCATTCCGTTTCCAAGTACCTACCAACTTAGGGAAAGGATTCTTGACTAATATACAATCAATGAGGTAAGAAGACATGAAAAATTCTACTTTCTGTTGTGAAAGGCCGGTTTGAGCTGTAGCAATGTTGGACGCAATACTATCTGATATTATATCTGCCCAATTGAAGATTGTACCATGTGTGGCAATGTGGTAGATCAATGGAACCCAAATGAGTTTATAGTTGTTTCCATTTGGTAGGCCAAAGATTCTGTTCAACATTAGGACTATGATTCGATAGGGGGTCCTTAAGTGTTGGTTGTCATATTCCCCGCTACCTTTGGGTCTTAGTTGCTTGTATGGTACCATCATCTTCTTTGCACATTCAAAATTATCTATATTGGCATGCCTTACCCAATCTGCAGTAAGCATAAATTTGGAGGAAGGTAGCTTGTATGCAGCTGAAAGGTCTCCTGGTTGAAAGGAGCTGAGTCCTTCTCCATTGGCATTTGAAATGATCCTGGTGGTTGTATCTACATGGGGCAGAATCCACCCAATCACCTCTTAGCAAGGAAACAATTCTGGCCAGGTTGCTGCCTTGTGAAGGGCAGACCTCTTGATGTTTTGGTAAACCATTGATTCCTTGAGGTTTGCATCTGGTATTTTTCCATCTCTGATAGCTGTGTAGAGGTCACCCCATTTGAATTATGGAGTGGCCCTTGTGATGGGTTTGGTGTCTTCAAACATTGTTTCAATTGGTATAATTGGATTTGTTTCTACGTTAGGCTCAATCTGCTTGCCCTTCTTCTTGTTGGATTTTTTAATCATACCTGATGTGAAAACATAAAGAGTGAATAGTGAGGAACTTGACATGTGTGAAAGGGATATAATATTGAAGATTGAGCAACTAAGAAGTGGTTAAATAACAATTGAAAGTTGATGTTGTTCAGCATCGGTATGGCGTGCAAGTAAAGGCACATGGCCCTTGGCAGGTTCTATTAGTGTTATATAAATGTCTATGCTAGAATCTTATTTACATAACATAGAAAAAGCAAGTTGAGAAGATTGAATGCCAAATACAATTTGGCCTACACTTAAGTGTTTGCATTGCTGAATTGCCTAAACTTTTGTTGTTGTTCTAACTATTTTTTGCTTGCACTCCTAATCACTCTTATTTATTCAATTGGAATTAATTCAGGTTGTTTTGGATAACCTAAATCACTATATCGGCACAAAGTTTCCAGAGTGCCGACACGTCGCTGCGTTTTGGTGAGTTTGTGCTGATCATAATCGGCACAAACAAGAATCAGGAACTCGTAAAGCTTAAATCATTGATCATTAGGATTTATTTTCATTTACTGCAGAGAGGCATTAATAGCATATCCTCAGCTCGAATTCCGTGGATCTTATGGGTTTGGAGTAGCTGGTTGTAGTTATATCCCTAGATAGCTACCTATAAATCTCGCAAAATGTCTTCGTTATGGTTCACTGCAAACTGACACTTAGGTTCACTTAGAATGCTTGCAATGTGTTCTCTTTTGCAGGAAACTGTCCTTAACCATGTTTGGCTTTTTGGGCTAGCTGGGGATGGATTCAGTGCTACATGTGTCATGCTCGAAGGCAATGTCATAAGATTTGGCATTCAATCTTATGGGTTGTGGCTTTCACTCTTATTTATTCAATGTCTATTAATTCAGGTTGTATTGGAAAGAAATGTAGTGGCACAACAATTTGCTTGGAAGACATGTATAAAGTGTGTGTTATGTTAAGCAGTTTAAAGTTGAATTTTTGTGTGTTATGTTACAGCTTACAGCAAAATTGTGTGTTATGCTTCTAGAACTAAAATGCATCTCTACCAATATTATGTATATGAAAGTGGAGAATTTGATAACTGCTACATGTTTTTTGCGAGTTTCAAAATGAGCATGCTTGATATTTGTCACATATTTTTGGCAAGAATGTGATATGTCTCCATTATTAAATCCAACTCGCGAATATTAAATATATGTGTGTGTTCTGTTGCACACTAACATTATTTTCTTCACATGAGATGAGAATATCATATGCAGTTAGTTAACTTAGGTTGATGGTGAAGTTACTTAACTTACCCTCTAGTTTAGTGAAGCGTGTAAAAGAGATGGACAGTTGGAGTACTCTGTTACTCACGGGAGATAAAAAAGATATTGAACCAGCATTAGAGAAATGTGACCATGCGTCATGACCATGGATGATGAACATGAATAGTTGTGGTGAAAATGATCTTCCTAAGTCAGCAGGGAGAATAGATTTGTAAACAGAAGGAAATGAATATATGAAAATGCTTGTTTCGCAATATACTAAACATAAATATTCTTTCACAGCAAAGCCATTTAATATCTGAGGAAAAGTACAAATTTCTATGAAAACACAAGCATTACAAAATAAAAAAGTAATACTATGGGTATACCAAGATGCTATTGAAACACAAACATTATACAGGCAGAGGATTACCGATTTTTATCAGAATCAAATGATTTATCCGATAGAATTTTCAGAAAATTAGTTATAAATTTTGCAAAATCGTTGTCCAACTTGTCAAACTTACAAATTTGAAGTACCCAGTTTTTTACTATACTTAATGCATTTATACCTTCAAAACATTGATTAAAACATTGAGTGGCAGGTTTGATGATTGACACAGTGTGGTTACCCTGCATGAAGTCGAAATGGACCGGAGTAATGCAAGTCGACCGGCTTATCGACCTACGGCAAACTTTTCCCAGCAACCGCCTCCCATTTCGTTTGTTTCGGCGAGTTGGTGAAGTTAATCCTGTTGCCGACCACTGACCGCCGACTTCCTTTATGCCAAAGGATTTTGGATCCTCTCTTTGGGATCCTGAGCTCTGATCGATGACCATCGAGCTCCGATTGCCGACTACAGAAGCAACCCTTGAGCTAGTGGAAAATTCAAACTCGGAAGCTGCTTTGGTCACCTTCCCGACTGCCAAGGGCCAAGCTTCAAATCAATAGAGAATAGAAAAAGGTGAAACCCCATCGCAACTTCAGATCCTTCCTATTGAAACAGAGATATCCGCTTTCTGTTGAGGAAGAAGAATATGGTTCTCATAGGGGAGAAAGAGCCCGAAGCTGCAATAAAGAAACTTGTGTAGAGATGTGTATGACACAGCTGGACTAGAAATAGAAAATAAAGAAACACCCTTACACCATGTGGACTCTGGACCTTTGGCAGTGAGTATGAAATTAACGAGGAGTGTAAAAAGGTCCGAGAGAGGTAAGAACAGGCTATGCGGGAGCTTCTACTGCGAACACGTGCTTATGCATTGGTAGTACCTTCTATGCGTGCTCGTCTTTGTCATCTAAACGAACCTATTACCCTGTTTGAGGAGAGTGAGATGGAGAGGCGTGATCGGCTCAAAACGCTCATGGGTAGCTTTATTTTTATTTGAAAGAATAACTTTCGAGATTTAATTGCAATGATGTCAGCAGGAATTCTATGGTTGCTAACATTTTCAATAGATGCATTGTTTATCGCGTGCAATAGATAACATCTGTTTTTCTTCCCACATTTTTTCATATGTGAAATGCAATCTCCTTTATTGTGGTTACTCACATTTGGAACAGATACATCCTATTCTGGATTCAGTCCCAACGTTGGGTACAGTCCCTCCTTTGTAGAAGTGCCTGCCACAGTAGGACGTGCAAACAAATCCCACCCTTGTACGTGCATTGATTGTGCTATTTTTATTAGTTTGTTGATATTTGCCACATGAATTGGATGTAGGTACAGGTTGATATAAGTTCTTGCTGGTGAGCGGGAGGAAACAATAGATTGTTTACTTCCTCTTCCGCAATCTGTGTGTAATAGATGCAAACATGATCAAGATATGTTGTTGAATTAGATTTATTTATATGTAATGAAGCTAAGTTGTCTTTTTGTACTGAGAGAAGTGAGGTGCTCTACTATATCCCAGGTAGGGGTAAGTGTTTGTAGTTGTGTGTGTAACACTTACAAACAAATAACAAAAAGAATAGCTGACATCAAACATAAGTGTACATAGAAGGAAATTAAAAAATACAGCTGATATACTAAGCATGAGAGGGATCAAAATGCTTAAGTGCAGCTTTCAATGTGGTTAAACATTCTTTTAGAAAGTGCACTGAGTATCTTTTATTCCTTTTGGTGTATAACAGATTCAAATTTAAGATGGATCTATGCTAGAGTAACAGTATAACAATGTTCCATGCTAGCTTAGTACATATATGCCTAATGCAGGCTCACAAGGTGATCCCTTTTGTTGACCATATGCATGATTCACGAGTGGCTAAAATGTT
Source organism: Larix kaempferi (assembly GCA_027924585.1). NCBI lineage: Eukaryota > Viridiplantae > Streptophyta > Pinopsida > Pinales > Pinaceae > Larix > Larix kaempferi. Next base: position 338,836 of record BSBM01001460.1, on the reverse strand, counting down.
GAATGCTTGAAATACTACTGCTTGAAATTCAAACCTTTTATATGTTAAATGGAATATAGATAACAATGGTTAACCTCTGTAGTCAATAGAGTTTTGGAATTCCATTCTTGTATGCGATGGAGTTGCGTGGCATTATACAATTGAATCATCATGCAATGGAAGCTAATTTTTTGTTTTGAGCTGGTGAAACTCAAGGATCAAACATGATTCGAAGCTTGTCGGCATCCACATTCCCACTATGGCTTGGGATTCCTTAACAGGATGCAATGGAGTTAATTAATCTGTAGACAATTGAATTAACCTACTATTTTTCTTTGTTAGAATATCATATCTAATAGGCAGAGGATTCATCTTTGGTATGAAGGGATTCCTCAATTATAATACATCACTACATATCAATGCACTCATTCGTCATTGAATATCTGATCACTGATTTTATAGCTGTAAGCTGACCCATAAAAGAACTAAAAGTCTCCAAATTGTGTCCCTGTTCTTGTATTTCTCAAATTGTCAGTGCCATAGTTACATTTGCTGACTCTTCTCATTCTCATATGTTACAACTTCTGTTGCTAGTATAAAATCTTAAAATCCTATTACTATATACTTAAAGCTGAGCAATTAAATCCATTTCATAGTTTGCAAATCTATGGCAGCTAGTGCATGATTGTGAATTTTGAAATCATGTTTTCTATTGTGGATAAATTTTCTAGGTCTTAGATTTCCAAAATTTTGGTTTAGAGTCCGCATAGAAAATCCAAAACTTGGAATGACTTATCTGAAAAGTTTTATTAGAAGAAAAATCCATGTGTTGTGTTCTAGTTTTCAATTTAGAATATATCAGGTGGATGAACTTGAAGGTTTTTGGTCCCACAAATACTCAATTGAATCGGTTGCATCCCATGGTCTACCTCTCTTTTTGAAGGCAAACTGCAATTTGAAGCTTCGTTGGGGTTTGATCACCTTGCTACTTCAAAAGTGTCATTTCAATTTTCTTATTTCCATTGACTAATCTGTTGGCTTGATTGGCCGAAACTAGGCATCTTTTGCTTACCTTTATAAGTATTATTCCTTCCATCTTACTGTTGTTGGTGTGCCTTCGGATTTTACATTTCTCCATTTTATGTTGATTTCTTGTCCCTAGCATCTATAAATAATACCTTACAGTGATCATTGAGGTTCTTTACCTCAGAGGGCTATCTCTCTTCTAATGAAGCGATGTAAACCTCCATGGTATTTCAGCAAGAACTGTCGATCCTCAAGTTTGAGGTCTAAGTAATAACAAAATAGATTGTTTTATGTATGCCTATAGCTTTCCCTCCACATTAATCATTAATGCATGGTCAATGATCTTCAGCGTTGCAAAATATAACTTTTGCTCATCTTTGTACACTTAGATAATGTAGGATTCCTCTCTGTGTCAAATCAGTGGTCTAGCATTTTTGCATCGACTTGGCCATCATCAACATGGATATCTATATTTGTTTTGAGCTGGAATGGAATGACAAAAATAGAAGAAGAATTGTCATTAACAAAGACTTTGGGGTTTTTACCTTTGGTTTTTTGAACGCCAGGATCTTATTATCCATGCTCGTATTCTCTGCTCCATTTGTGCAACCTAACTTTTGGTTATGTTGTTCTTCATGAGGAAACCTTCCATCTTTTGTCATCTTTTGTCATCTTTTGTCGTCTGGGTTGATGGGCTTTTTAATTGCCTTCTAATTACTTAGAAAACAACTAAAAAGTGTACATTAATTGTCAACCCAGGGTTCGTTGAGAACTTGCGAGTTACCGTGCACTGTATGTGGAAACCACAATCTCCTCTTACAATGGTTTACCTACTGAAGTTGTAGTTCAATAACCTTACTTACAAACAATGGTATAAGCAGTTACAATGTCTTGGCAAGGAACTAGCCATCTAAACAACTATTGAAGCTAAATTGCAATGAAAGTAAATCACACGACATGAAAGTAAAACACACGACATCAAAGTAAATGCTAAAATTAAATTCACACTTGAAAGTAAATGCTAAACTAAATCAAATGCTGTTGGAAAGTAAATATTAAAGCTAATTCACACTATGCAAGAAAATTAAATTCTAGAACTACGTCACACTTTGCAGGAAAGGTAAATTCTAATACTACGTTCACACTATGCAAGAAAGTAAATTCTAAATCTAAGTTCACAACACACTTGACAGAAAGGTAAATTGCAGAAATAAAATCTAAAAGCTATCCTTACAAAATACAAGTTACAGTTTATGATCCAATGGAGTAAATAACATTATTGCATTAAGCTCAATGATTGTAAAATAAACATATAAATTTCTATCTATGCATTGAAATCAAATTGCAGAAAGAAAATACATAATGAGAAATGCAAAATTATCTAATTGAAACAAAGCAACAAATTATAACTACATCAACATAAAATAAATAAAATCATGCTACAAAAAGAAAATAATAAAACTAAGATTTAATTGAATCAAAATGAGAGTATAGCTTTATTCCATCATCAATTGGACTATTGCTCTAAGAGTCCTCTCATAGAATGGAGAATGAACTCTTATTTATACATGATTTCTCCATAACAAATAATAAATGAGGATCCAAAATATCCTCAACAAATTCCTAAAAGTTTGGATCTTAAAACTAATCCAAGATCCTTACTAACTACATGCTATTTAGAATACATTTGAACTCAAATTCGAATTTAGGGATAGAGGCTACAATAAAATAGTCAAAACTCATCCCAAATGTCTCTTAACAACTTTTGACTTCTTAGGTCCATCATATATTTGATAGAGATCTTCAAATCTTTGTGAATAAGCTAAATATGCACTCATATCCACCTCCATTTACCAACTTTAATTTAACATCATGATTTGAGACATATAAGAATAATAGAAATAATGGATTTATAAAAATCCATTACTCCTAATGAATATCTTTTTCCAAAGTTGGTGGTTGAAGGTAAAATTTGAATTATTGACTTTCTGTAATGCTGCAGATGGAGTTTTCGTAATGTTGCAAATAGAGTTTCTGCAATACTGCAGATAGAGTTTACGTAATGCTACAGATAGAGTTTCTGTAATGTTGCAAATAGAGTTTCTGTAATACTGCAGATAGAGTTTCTGTAATGCTGCAGATGGAGGTTCCGTAATGCTGCAGATAGAGTTTCTGCTGCAGATGGAGTTTCCGCAATGCTACAGATAGAGTTTCTGTAATGCTGCAACAAATGTTCTGCACTGCTACAAAACTCCCTCAAATATGTTGTAGTTGCTTCCAACAATTGATTCAATATTCAAAGCAAATACATAGTAAACTAATTCCCTCAATGTTAGTCAAAAATCAAATGAAATACTAAGACATGTAATGGAAAAATTACTTGAGCATAAAAACCCAGATATGAGCGTAAGAAATGATTAATGCATGAATATGGATAGGCAAAAGGAATTATAAATAAGGTGAAATGGTGGTAAAAATATGCTAAATCCAAGGCCCGTCATCTCCCTCAAACTGAAAATGTTGCATGTCCTCATGCAACCCTATGTCAACCAAGTTGAACGATGTTCATTCTTAATGCAGGCCTCAAAATTCATTGTCAACAAGCCACCACCAATGTATCTGATCATCAAGAGGTATGAAATTTCATCATGAACAATCCTCCATGCCAACTTAACATTTTCAATGCAAAAATGCAAGAAAAATATATTTGTAGCCAATGGACTCGCAAATTACAGCTTTCACAAAAAATGTCATTTTTCCAAAAATATGAACTGGGTTTTTACCAAACTTTGCAGGGGTGTTAGGAATGTCATTATGCTTCTCTCAGCCAAGAATTGGAGAAACCCACATCACGGTTTTCGAGAAAATGAGAAAATGGCTGTAGGTGACTATGCTTGATTTCTCAAAAAATATCAACTGGGTTTTCACCAAACTTTGCAGGGATGTAAGGAATGCCATTATGCTTCTCCCAGCCAAAAATGGGAGAAACCCACATCATGGTTTTCGAGAAAATGAGAAAATGGCTGTAGGTGACTATCCTTGATTTCTCGAAAACCGTGCATCGGATTGAGCTGAAACTTGGTGTATTTATTCTTCTTATCCTGATGCTTATCTCCACCAAGTTTCGGGAAAACCCACTTCACCGTTTGGGAGATATCTTCATTTCAATTTCTGCAAAAAAAAATTATGCCATAAAATGCTCCATTGTTGTGCATGCATTTGCCGAGTGAACAAGACTGATGTAATTGCTGCAAATAATGGCAATTCTGCAATTTTTTGATGCCATAAAATGCTCCCAAAATATTGTTGAAAACTGCCTTTAACAGCTCAAATGGTACAAATATCAGCAAATGCAGAAGAAGAGCAACCCCACTCATCTTTAAGAAAATAGAAGCAGTGCAATAGAAATGTTAAAAGTGACATGTGCATTCCAATGTATTAGCAAATATGTGCTACTGTTATAAATGAGCTTCTACAGGAAAAGATTATCATGATGGTCATAGTATTGGAGATATCCATGTGCATGTTCACAATCTTCTCTCTGCTCCCCCAAACTGAAGACAAAGCATGTCCTCATGCATATGCAGTCACTTGTCTAACTTGAAGGAGAATGTTTTAAAGTATGCTATTAAGTCATAAATGACATCATTTTCATACCATTTCCATCATGTTGCCTTTGCATGTATTTCTATCAAACAATTAGAGAGGAATGTTCCATCCCCATCCAATGAAACATATGTTCACAAGGTAGCCAATGTTTTGCAATGGTAAGAAAATTTTGGGCAGCTTAATCCATTTCTTCTCCCGTAATATGCCATGAGCAGTCCATTGCACTAAATCAACTTTCAACACATGCACCATTTCCCAAAAGCTTATTATAAATGATTGTTGTGAAATGCCTTATCAAGTACCAAACACTGTGTACCTTGATTTGTAGCTTCAAAATGCATTTTCATTTTTATATGACCAGCCATGTCTTGATATTTATCTTGGACAATAGTTTCTTCAATATGTTCCTTGGAAAGGGCTGCATGCATTCCTTTTGAGCAGATTACATATATCTTGTGGATTAAACTTCTCAAAAATCCCCTTGCTAGCTATAGGCATGTATCTATGTTTTCTTTGTTGCATCTACAACCATTCAAGATTAGTCTTTGTAGCCAGAGAAAGGAAACCGAAACCACAATCTTGTCTTAACGCTGCCTCATTGCTGTTGAAATAAAATTCATACCAGATCTTGAAATGCTGCTACAGGACTGTCCACATGCTTCAACAAAATTCATGTGCTTCTGTTTGTCCATCCAGTCTTCTCCCCAAACTGAAGAGTAAATCGGCCTTTGAGAAAAAAAATATTTGCATTGATAAATCTGTGTTATTGACAGAATTCATGAAACTTATAATCCGGGAACAAGATTTTTATGTTATAATATCAATGCGCATTCAAGAAGTAAATCTCTGTTTCCATTGCTTTCTTAATATTTCTGCATAATGATGCCATGCCACACCCAAGTTCTCTTATTTATGCAGCAAGTCTTCATTACAGCCTGTGGATCCAAGATGCTCTAAGATCGTTTGATAGTCACCAAATTTGCAGACCCTATATTCTAGTGGAAAGTTAAAGCAATCCATTTTTTTTTTAATTTACAAACCATTGCTCTCATAATAATAAGAATGCATGAAGTGGATAATAACTACTAGGATAGGGACCACACCACTCATGAAAATTTTCAATCAAACCTTTGTGCCTAAAACTTGCATTCATTACCCAAACTAACTCTGTGCATAAACCAAAAACAGATTTTATAATAAGCAATTCCATTATGCTCTGTTATCCTCTGCAAAGTGGAATAAGGAATCTGAATATGTGGATGCACCTACTTAATAATTGCTTTGTCAAATGTGCTACTATAGGACAACTCACTCACCAATGTTGAAATCATGTGAAAGAGGTAGAGGAAGTCCTTGTAATATGAAATCTTAAAACCATATTGTCCTTTGATGCTTATGCTGCCACCACTTCTCAATGCAACTCACCTTTTTATTGTTGCTTCCAAATTTTGCTCTCATATGCATCATACTTCAAATTTTTGTTTCTTTCAGCCAATCCTTTGTCTTTCTTCTCATGTGTACCATATCCTGGAATGGCTTCTACAACAGTTTATTTTGCTGTAGGTTCTTGTGTCCAACCTATTCCCTTTCTCCTATTGTGTCCTTGGATTGTATATGAGCTGCTTCCCTTTTTCTTTCTGTTGGTTCTTGTGTAATAGCAGTAAGACTTCTTCTTCCAACAAATTCTTTGGCTTGTCCATGTGCATCAGTTGTCCATCTCTCCTTACTACTGGTTCTTGTGTGGCAATAGTAGGGCTTCCTATTGTTGGTTCTTGTGTGACAACCATAGGGATTATGTAGCAACATACTTTTCATGCTTGGGTGTTTAGGAGATATCAGGCTGAGCTCAGCTAGGGAAGTAAAGATGAGGTAATGCTTAAATGGAAGGATGAAGGTTTGAGTTGAGCAAGGGTGGTAGAGGATGGAAAAGAATGATGATGAGTAATGTAAATATTATGATGTGTAATGGTGTGGTCACGATAGGTAATGGTGTAGTCATGGTAGGTAATGGTGTGCCCCTTCCCCCAAACTGAAATATTTTACTACCCTTAGAAATATAGGAGGAAGTAGTGAAAAGGGCTCAAGTGATTTTCCAAATACAAATCTATAACATTCAATGAACTTGACTAACAATAAAGAAAATAAGCATACATGTACCTACCTATGAATATCGTGAAATGTGCAGCAGCATCTTGAGAAGCATGAGATCTGATGTGGTCCATAATAGTGTAGAAACTGACAAGAAAGAGCAATGCGGAATTTGGAGCTTGGATTTGGAGATGAAAAATGATCTTCTGATGTAGTAGCAAATCTTGGAACTTTATTTAAAGAGCATGATGGAATACTTTATTTCTCTCTTATTTGCAAACCTTATCCGCCAGCAAGCTGGTTTTCAGACAAGATCTGTCTGATTGCGCCCAGAGGTTTTTCACATCCAGAAACTTTTTTATTCCTGAGGGATGCCCGCCAGCGAGCTGGTTTTCAAGCATTCCAAGGTCTGATGGCGCCTGAAACAGGTTTTCACCATCAAATTTTATTTGGAAAGGGGGTAGGGAGTTGAGGGAGCTTGACATTGTAAGTGAGCCAAGCTGCTTTATTATGTGGGCCAGGGATGGATGGAGCAGAAAGTCATGGGAGAAATGGAATGGTGGGGGATGAAGTCAATCTGATGATAGTGGTGATATAGATGATGTTCATGAGAAAAACTTATCAAACACATAAGAAAATGAAAGATGTATTAACTTCAACATGCATGTATATCAAAATGGGAAAAATGAAATACATGAGCATACCATGGTGCTGGTGAATGAGCATGATAAATCATTGGTCTTCCAAAAGGATTCTTTATAGAAATCAGGGATGTGGCAATGGGAATGTGGGAATGGCACTTGACCTCTGGAACATTGGTCTTCAGATATATCAATTCTTTATATGTCTCATTCGAGATCCATCTTTTATCTTTGATAAAAAGTCTTCTGGTTGTTGTCTTTCAGTGAGACACTGCTGGATTAGGATTCTAGGAACTTGAGCGTCAAAAGTAGAACATATCATGCTAATGAATCTTCATTTTTGGATTTCTGGAGAGAATTCCCATCAGCATTAAATTTGGTCTTCACGAATCACTTCATGCATAGATTAGCCTTCTTTAATCTTCCAAGGACCTGCAAAAAATTGGCACTTACCTGCAATAAAATGTGAACTCATGGAAGAAGAGAGGTGATCAGTCCCTCTTAATCCCAAACATATGCAAGATAAATACAACAAATTCTTATAAAACAAATCCAAGGATGATAAAACAAACAAAAATTCACTTTTTACCTGTTGGAGAGCGGTGGCCACCTTAGACAACCCAACGGTGTTTTGTTAATAACTTCTTCGTTTCACAACCGATTTGAGTGATTCCAAAGCCAAATGAAAATGGATTCAGAGGGATAAATCCAGTAGAAACAGGTTTTGAAAATGCATTAATATTTTACTCCAAATCTATTAAAGAACATCATGTAAGATAGGCTGGTTGCAATTTCCAGCCTGGACCAACAGTCAGTGATTTGAGCATAACGTTTTCGTTTGTTGACAAATTGAATTGATTCCATTTGGATGTTAAAGTAGATTCTCATATTTACCTCCAATAGAAATAGGTTTTTAATTCAATAATAATTGATGGGTCGAATATTCCAAAGTACAGCCGACGAGGCAGAGTTCTGGGAGTGCTAATTTATGACAAGTAGTTAGTATTTTGGGCATAACTTCCTCGTATGATATCGGATTTGAGTGATTCAAATTGATTTGTAAACTAGATTCATAGTAGAATATTCCTTAGAAACAGGTTTAAAAAATTCATCCATTTAGGCACCCAAAAATTGACTGTCCCAACCGTGTTCTTGAGCTGTCTACCCCACACCCAATCAGTATTTTGACTATAACTTTTTCGTTTGAAATCCAAATTGAAAAATTTAAATTGCATTAGAAACTAGATTCCAAGGGCTACTTTGGATAGAAACATGTTTTAAAAATGTGTCCATATGGTCTCTCAAAACACGACTGTCCTGACTGTGTTTTCAGTAAGCCCAACATGCCAAAACGACCAAATAGCCAATTTTTCACTAAAATGATGATTTAGATGGAAGTGAATGTTTTTAAAAATATAATTTCAATGTAATACATCAAATAAAAAATAAAATCAACAATCGATATGTTTTTTGAAGGTTCCGCAGTTGAGCTACGAATCCTCAAAAATTGAAAATTTTTCAAAAATCGTATTTTAGTGCTAAAGGATGTATTTTTATGAATTGAGTAACATATTACATACCCCTTTTGAAATTTTTGAGTCTTTTGTACTCTTTATTCAATCGCTTCCCCTCGAATCCTTCAATAAAATCTTCATTCGCCAAGCCTCATTCCTCTTTCCAAGATTTCTGCAAAAGACAAATTAGTAATATGTGTGGCTCTTACTACACCACATAATTATCATCTTGAATCTTTGATTTTATTCATGAAAATAGAAGGCATAAACAAATATGCTGCTATTACATAAATTATTGGCATGGTTCAGATTTTCAGAGACTTGCGGCTGGGTATTACACTATAGCAATGCTACAGCGAGGTCGTCTTTGCGTCTTACTTGTCTCTATGCCTCCATCCTTAAAAAAATCATATGCATGTATAATGAAAAAAACAAATAGCTCACTACGAAAAGAAAGTTTACTTAAGCAAAAAGAGGAAAAATTCTCACACAAAAATAACTATGTCAACCAAGTAAGGGGTTACAGTGGTCATGGTAACTCCCCGGCAACGGCGCCAAAATGACGGACTTTTTAATTGCATTCTAATTACTTAGAAAAAAACTAAGAAGTGTACATTAATTGTCAACCCGGGGTTCGTTGAGAACTTGCGAGTTACCGTGCACTGTATGTGCAAACCACAATCTCCTCTTACATTGGTTTATCTACTTGAAGTTGTAGTTCAATAACCTTACCTACAAACAATGGTATGAGCAGTTACATTGTCTTGGCAAAGAACTAGCCATCTAAACAACTATTGAAACTAAATTGCAATGAAAGTAAAACACACGACATCAAAGTAAATGCTAAAATTAAATTCACACTTGAAAGTAAATGCTAAACTAAATCAAATGTTGTTGGAAAGTAAATATTAAAGCTAATTCACACTATGCAAGAAAATTAAATTCTAGAACTACGTCATACTTTGCAGGAAAGGTAAATTCTAATACTACGTTCACACTATGCAAGAAAGTAAATTCTAAATCTAAGTTCACAACACACTTGACAGAAAGGTAAATTGCAGAAATAAAATCTAAAAGCTATCCTTGCCAAATACAAGGTACTGTTTATGATCCAATGGAGTAAATAACATTATTGCATTAAGCTCAATGATTGTAAAATAAACATTTAAATCTCTATCTATGCATTGAAATCAAATTGCAGAAAGAAACTACATAATGAGAAATGCAAAATTATCTAATTGAAACAAGGCAACAAATTATAACTACATCAACATAAAATAAATAAAATCATGCTACAAAAAGAAAATAATAAAACTAAAATCTAATTGAATCAAAATGAGAGTATAGCTTTATTCCATCATCAATTGGACTATTGTTCTAAGAGTCCTCTCATAGAATGGAGAATGAACTCTTATTTATACATGATTTCTCCATAACAAATAATAAATTAGGATCCAAAATATCCTCAACAAATTCCTAAAAGTTTGGATCTTAAAACTAATCCAAGATCCTTACTAACTACATGCTATTTAGAATACATTTGAACTCAAATTCGAATTTAGGGATAGAGGCTACAATAAAATAGTCAAAACTCATCCCAAATGTCTCTTAACAACTTTTGACTTCTTAGGTCCATCATATATTTGATAGAGATCTTCAAATCTTTGTGAATAAGCCAAATATGCACTCATATCCACCTCCATTTACCAACTTTAATTTAACATCATGATTTGAGACGTATAAGAATAATAGAAATAATGGATTTATAAAAATCCATTACTCCTAATGAATATCTTTTTCCAAAGTTGGTGGTTGAAGGTAAAATTTGAATTATTGACTTTCTGTAATGCTGCAGATGGAGTTTCCGTAATGCTACAAATAGAGTTTCTGTAATACTGCAGATAGAGTTTCCGTAATGCTGCAGAGTTTCTGTGATGCTACAAATAGAGTTTCTGTAATACTGCAGATAGAGTTTCCGTAATGCTGTAGATGGAGGTTCCGTAATGCTGCAGATGGAGTTTCCGTAATGCTACAAATAGAGTTTCTGTAATGCTACAACAAATGTTCTGCACTGCTACAAAACTCCCTCAAATATGTTGTAGTTGCTTCCAACAATTGATTCAATATTCAAAGCAAATACGTAGTAAACTAATTCCCTCAATGTTAGTCAAACATCAAATGAAATACTAAGACATGTAATGGAAAAATTACTTGAGCATAAAAACCTGTATATGAGCGTAAGAAATGATTAATGCATGAATATGGATAGGCAAAAGGAATTATAAATAAGGTGAAATGGTAGTAAAAATATGTTAAATCCAAGGCCCATCATGGGTTTTTCTGATGGTTGTTGTACAGTGTACTCACTCGCTGCACTTATTTTACCCACTCCAGGGATTCTACCACTAAGGGATTTCTCCCAAGTTATTTTGAACTTGTCCTAGATAACAAACTAATATGGGATTACAGATGCTCACTAGCAGTGTGTGAATTGCAGAATGGAAATTCTTCACATTCGTTGCAATTCTCACTCCTGGGCTATCCATTGAAACTCTGTTATTTTTTTTCCATGTCTTTGGTGCCTGAATTCAATGTATTTTGCAAGAATTAAATGTATTCTGGAGGACTATTAGGGATAGTAAGTGCAAAAACAGTTCACAGTTCACACAATGATAGAATTTTTATTTCGAGAAAAACCCTTTTGGGAATTAAAGAACTCCAATGTTTATTCTTCATATAAGGTGATAGGTTTTACAGTACAAACCAAGGTGCTATCCACTTGCTACTTGTGTCTTCCAGTGCTAAGTGTGTTCACGACGGCACCATCCACGTGGCAACATTCCATTCGCTCTATGAACGAGGAATCTAGCCGACATGGATGGTTATGCTTCTCGTTGGTGAAACGCCTACGACCTAAATATAAACATATATATTTACTTCACCAAATCTTCTTACCTATATTGATTAAACCTTCTGCATATGTATTCTGTCTTCTAGCTTTGGAAGAGTGCCCATCAGAATGCATTGTAATTTTCTACATCCATGTTGTTCCTATTTTACATGCAAACTACAAAGTTTATGGAGCAATACATGCTAAAATGCATTAACAAGGGGTCTAAGAAAATACAGGCATCCCTTAACATCAACTGTAAACTTCGACGGCATCGTTGAAAGACCACCCAACTTAAGTCAATGTACAAAGAGTTTCTTCTAATAACATCGCCATCAATGTCCTATAAGTTTTTGTTGGTGGAGGCCTTTTTTACAATGCCATTAACCTATCTGATCTGATGCGTTATCAACTTTACCAGATGACACATTGCATTTTGAACCCTTGAAATCCCAGTCCAATTAATACCTAGCCTAGATAGTTAACGGCGAACAAGGTAGGATATATGAGCCCTCCAAATTGCGATTTTGACAAAAATTGTTCACCATATTCCGGCGAATCAGGGCGTTGTAGTTAGCCCTTATACAGCTTCGTCCTTCCCCTTCTAGACATCCAAAAAAGCTGGAGCCCCCACCAAAAAGTCGAGCGTTAGTCTAGAGAACCCTATCCCATTTGGCTCTAGCCTTCAAATGATATGTTAATCCCCAACCAAAAGTAAAGGAGGTAATTCAATATTTTAATTTTAAATAGAACTTATAAAATTTTATTTTTTTTTAAATTAATTATCTATTTTAATTTAATTACAATTTTATATAAAACTTATAAAAAAATTAAAATTATTTATTTTAATTTCAAGTTTTATTTTTAATTTTTTATATTTTTATTATTTTAATTTTTATATAAAATTTATTAGATAACATTTAATGTTATTAAAAATATTAAGTTTTTTGATTTTACAAGTAATTTAAATGTTTTAGTCACTTTGAAATATAGTAATTAAGTATATTTAGATTTTTTTCTAATAATGTATCCTAAATAATATTATAATTTTTTTTATTACTAATGTTTTAATTATTCGATAATGTAATAATTAAATATATTTAAATTTTAAAAAGAGGTGTTATTTATGATAATGATGATGATTACCGTCGCACCATTTGGTTGATCATACCTCTTAATAAAGAAAGTTATTATTGGAGTTTTGTAAAATTTGATTTCTATGATTAAAAATTTGAGAAGGAAGCATTCCTAGAGGTATAATTTAATAATATCGAAAATATTAAATGTTTTTATTTAGTATTTTAAAATAACTCTATTTACAATCAATTTTTTTTTAAATTAACTATACCAATGTTTTTAGTATTTCAAAATGATTCCACTATCATTTTAATTAATGAGAGATTTATGTTTTAATTAATGAGATATTTATGTTTTAAATAACTTGGAAGTAATGATAATATAAAATATTATATATTTATTATTTCGAGATGAACTTTTCACGATCTTAACCAATGTGAGGTTGATATGGAGTTAACTATTTCAAATAAAAATATGACACATAAGCATCATTGACTTCTACATGTCCAACTCAACCATAATGGTTGACCAAAATTATTGAAATTCTATTTGTTGGAGAAATCCAACTCAAATCCAAACTCAATCCTATTCATGCATGCACGCCTTTTTATAAGGCCCATTTTAGACCCCAAATTTTCTCTAATGCTCCTCCTTTTCCTCACGGGAAAGTCTACACTCAGTAGAACCTACCTTCTCAGCCAATGCCCAATAACCAACAGGGGCAACCTAAAAGAAAGAATAGGGGGAAGAAAAAGGGAAACAACTAGCGTCAGGGGAATGGAGGGTAACCCCCTAACCCCCCTACACATAACACACCTAATGTAAACCATGTAGACCAAGATCCAAATAAACTCCCAAGCAGGCTAAAACATGCAACTACGGACTAATCATCTGTGTTCATTCTACAATGTTTATGGTCACTATACTCATCATTATCCCCATCTGGCCAAAGCCTGCTAGTTATGGAATGAAGAAAACCAACGTGAAACTGCCAATGCACTACAAGGGAAGCATAATCCACCTCCTCAAAGCAATCCGGGAAAAGCGATGGTTTTACAGAACGCCTTCCCTTCGCAAGGGATAGTTATTGCTCAACCCATAGTAGTGTCTCCTCCTCCAGTGCCACTCTTTGGTCAACCGCGTGAATTAGGGTTTCAACACCTTTTGATGTTGTTAGATGATGTTAACCTTTAAACTGAGTGTAATCAATATGGTTCAGTAATTGAACCTCCACCTACCAGCAAAGGAAAAGAGTTGTCTCAATACAATGAGTCATTGGATATACCTCATCCTATGAATGAAGGGATCCCCAGGATCCCCAAGTTCCCATTACCCTATATCGCCAATAATCCCAATGCAGGAGTTGCTCCCAACTATAACAATGTGGATGATTTGGCCCAGTCTCCAACAGTAATGTCCACTTTAGAATTGTTCGGAACTGTACAGTGCAGTCACGCAGCGTAAAGCATTATTGAATGCTTTAGGTGCAATTGACACATATGATTACCGATGAATGAATTTTGACCTAGACCAAGCAGAGCCTCAAATGCCTTCATTTGTAGCTTTCCAAGTCCTTGTTATGGTTTAAAAATTGGTTATCCAATGATGTATCATGTATGAAGGGGCCTCCACCTACGTTATGTCCACCCATGTGTGGAAACATTTAGGCCCCCCAATCAGTTTTGTCACTCATGACCTTACACGCATACGATGGGCGTGCTACTCAACCCCAAGGTCTTCTCCATAATGCCCCTGTGGAGTTATCAAAAAAACCATTTTGATTGATATAGAGGTCGTCAACACCTAATCAGATTACAACCTCCTTTTAGGTCGTAGTTACATGTATGTTTTCACCGAGAGTAGTGAGGTGCTCTACAGCCCAGTATGGGGGAGATGTTGTAACGTTCGTTCCTAACAAAATAATTAAAAAAATTCATGTCGGCTCATAAAATAAAAAATTATGGAAAGTATTTAAAAAAATCCATGTTGGCTCATAATATTGGCTCATAAAATAAAATATTATGAAAAGTAATTAACAAATCAATGTTAGTCTATAAAAAACAAAACTTAAAACTTAAACCCGTATCTATCAATCAAGAGAGATCAAATTTCTTGAGTTTAAATTTTTAAAAAAAATACACCTCAAGAAATTGGATCCCTCTCGGTGCTTGATAGATCTGGGTTTAAGATGGATCTATGTTGGTATGAAGGCAATTGCCTCATCAATATTCAGACTTATGATGTTTCCCCATGAGGGAAAGATTGTAAAGTTGGATCAGTTAACCTACTACGATCCTAAGGGTCTGGATTGCTTGGATAATGTCTTACCAACAGTTGACAGAAGTGCCAATAGCATGACCCTCACTTCTGATTCAAATATAGCACCAGGTGTTTTCTGTGATGCGACCATGATAGGCACTTTCTGGGATTAAATTACCGCCCCCTCCCCCTAAAGTACAGATATTTGAGTTACGCATTGTCTCGTCAGGGAAACCATCGGCTCACCCCCAACTTGTCTCACCTCCTAGTTAGTTACTTAGGAATCAGTGGGGAGCCACGCACATCCAATAGATCATGTTTCTTTCCCACCATCCGAAGTGGTCATTACACCCATGATGGAAAAGCTTAATGTACTGAGGCTCACACTAGGTTCCCTGTTTGGTATCTAAATCCACCAAACCCACTCCCCACCCCACAAGTTGTCTTTAAACCTGTGCAACCCATTGGCACTTCTAACGCTCCTCCTCTAAGAGTCATTCTGGAAGCAACTCCAACCACCAAACCTCCTCCTGAGAAGAAGGTTGGGGGAACACAAAGAAATTGACTACATTGGTAAGACCTGCTCAAATAGCGAAACCCCATCTTGATTTGATAGTATGAACTCCTCCACCTTCTGTCATCTGCGATCTTCCAAGCCACTCCGCATAGCAGTGCCCAGAATTGTCAGTTTTGTGCAGTCATTTGCAAACATTAGACAGTGAAGTGGATGAAAACACTCATGTGGTTCATCTTCTTGATGTCCCTAAGGTGAAGAAACAGTCTTTGTGACCCTATCACCTCTATGATTTGTGTGGCAGTTGTGGCCATTACTCACATCATTGCTCATTTTTGCTAGAGTATCGATCTGTACTCACCGATATGTGGCGACTTGGAGTTGAGTCCCAATTCACGGTCATTGAGGATGTCTACCCCCCAACTTCCTCATAAAAAGAGACGACTACAATTTACTATATCTCATCTTCTGACGAACCTTCTTCATCTAATGATGTTGTTACTCTATCACCGGACCCAACCCATATTGAATTGACAAAGCAAGTCTTCTACAGCGATGAGGAAATCCTCGAGGCACTCATTGCACCAGATTTTCCTAGGGATGATATGCACCATTGTGCATATTTTTCCCCGACGAGGCCGCCCCCTCAACATCATCCTCGAATCAACTCTCAATTGAGTCGAAAGACTTTATCCTACAAGGAAATGTTGATTGGTTCAAAAACCAAATTCCTTCCCCTAACACTTTTGAGGAAGGAAACACGGAAAATATCTCCCAGATGATCAAAGTTGACATCTCCGCAAAACTAGCTATCATCGATAATATACTTTTAGGGGCTTCTTGTACTCCTGAATAAGTTGATGCCTATAATGCACTTTTTCAAGATTTTTGTCGCGTCTTCACTTGGTCTTATGCCGAGATGCCCAGCATGGATCCCGCCATTGTTGAACATCACATTGACACATGGCCTGACGTTGTTCCAGTTCGCCAGAAGCAATGACCCATTCACCCCTCGAAAGCGCCAGCCGTTAAAGCGGAAATTGAAAAGTTATGTGAAGTGAAATTTATTTATCCCATTGCATACACCACTTGGGTCTCTAACCCAGTGCTGATGAGCAAGAAACAAGGCCCTTTGTGTGTTTGCACTAACTTTTGTGATTTGAATTTGGCTTGTCCAAAAGATAATTACCCCGCCCCTTTCATAGACTAAATCATTAACGCTTGCATTGGGCGCAAGGTCCTTTCCTTCATGGATGGATTCTTAAGGTTTAACCAAATTCATATTTAAAAAGAAGACTAGTACAAAACCACCTTCACCACACCTTGGGAAACCTTCGTGTATCACGTTATGCCTTCAGATTGAAAAACACTAGAGCCATTTTCCATTGAGCCATGTCATATTGTTTTCATGACTTAGTCCATATTATCCTCGCATACCTAGACGACTTCGTCACTCATTCCAATGGAATCATAATTTCAAGCCCTTCCAAATTACGTGAACATTTTTCTGTAATCAGGAGGTCATTTTTTTTTCCTTCCTCGTTTTGTGTGCCCTCGGGTAAAAATTTAATTTTGATATATCAATACATTTGGTTTCGTTTATCAAAATGCACTTTTACGCTTGGGTATCATCTTTGTGTGCATATCCCTATTGCAAGGAACTCCACAATTTTTCGTCGATAATATTCTTAAGTAGGTATAACTTCTTCACTGGCATATATGCACACCCTACATCTGATGCATCAAACCTCCATGCACTATTTACACTGGTAGGACCTCCCCCCCTTGTCATAGTAAGTGGCCCAGCCCAGCCACCCTTTGCATTTTCCCTTACTCAACAGTAGAGCCTCCTAAAAATGGGTGTCACCATAAATCCCCTTGCCATTCGACACCCATGTTGTTCTTCTTTCCGTAGGACTCATAGTCCTTATAGTCTGTGATCTTGAGCACTTAACTGCATGTTACTATTTTCACATCATTTATTTCCCCCACGTACTCCCAAACTTATGATTATTTTCGCACATAATGCTTCATATTGTATATTCATCATCCCACCACTCCATACATACTAGAAATCATCACGCTATTTTTTCACCATTCACCAACCTACAAGGAGATTACCATCAACATCCCCCCTGTCATTAACAAAATATCCATCTACTACCAGTCATTCAGTGAATCCATATCAAAACACCATTGGACACTTATCTCCTTTCCAGTCTTCCTCATCTTAACCAAGTGATTTGACGCCCAAAGTGACCCTATTTTACAAACAGTGTTCCTAAACACCTCCTTTTTCCAAATGATAACACATTTGGGAAGCTATGATTTTTTAGAGTACCCATTACTACTCTCCCCTTCGATGCCCAAATATAGGAGGAAACATTCAACAAAAGTGCTTATTAGCACTCTTGCAGATCATGTATTATCTCTTATCATACCGGCATCCCTAGTTTCCTTTGTTTAAGTATTATGCAATGAGTCGCCCTTGGAGTCATACCTAATCAGTACACCCATTTCCAAGACTAACAAGTCCCTCCCCCATTTTGAATCATATCCCCTGGTACCCCAATTGTGTCATTCCTTTGATCCCATCAAGAAGTCTCACATTTGCTGCCAGATCAACCTTTAATACATACTCTGAACAAAGGAATATTGAGTCCCCTACTATGTTACCCTCGTATCCCCAAAAGTGTCTCAGTTACTTGACCAGTGTCCCTATTATCTGTTGATGTATATGTAACTTCAGAATGTATTTCACCCATGTATTTCATCTATGTATATTGTACTCCTATAGAGATGTTATTATTCCTCTATACGGAAGTGTCGTCATTTGTATTGACAAGTGTCGCAAGTGTCGTAACTTGCCGATGGGTTATTAGACCACCATGTGTGGGGTCGGCCCTGATTAAGCTAACCATGGGTTATTAGGCTAAGTTAGACAAGTTAGCCCCATTGGTTTATTGGGTAGGACAAGACAAGTATAAATAGAGATCGGGATATCTCTATTTGATCATTCACTTACTCACTCTTCCATCACTCGGAAAGTGGCGCACATTTGAGGAGGAGGATCAGCTGCTAGGAGAAGACTATCTCTTGTACTTTGGTTGTACTTTGGTTGTATCATTGCTCTCTCTATCTCTGAGGAAGTTTCAGGGTTTTTCACCTTTATGGTTTTCCCCAGTGAAACTATGTGTGTCTATTGTCTCATGTGATTGCTTGGTGTGATTGATATGCATTGTTATACTTGATATGCTGTACATGTTATTCTCTCAGTAAAGATCCTAGAGTATATTGAATTAATGCTCAAAAATTAACATGGTATCAGAGCTTCCCTGAGAAGAAGACATTGTGTAGTGGCGGAAACTAGGGTTTCTTGTTTGTTGGGTTTCTCTCCACAGATTTTGGAAAGGCAGTAAGGTAGATTGACTCTACTCATCAAGGAGAATCTTTCTATCCAATCAGAATTCAACTCTGAGCACTTTCAATTTTGGCCCTAAAATTTAGGGTTTCCACAAAAATAGGAATTTCTGAATTCTGAGGACATAGATGGAAGCTCCTTGGAAAAATAGAATTTTAGAGATTTGGATCGAGGTTTTTGGTTGGGTGAAGCTCTGGGAAACTCAAACCCTAATTCAAGGTCCTCCCTAGTGAATCTGGGAAGGCTAAAAGGCATTTCTGAAGGGTGAAACTTTGTAGATCTCAAATTCTGAATATACAAGGCTGATCAGCTCATCAAGGCGGATCTTTCTATCCTTTCAGAAAGTTGAAATTCACATTTTGAATTTTTAGGGTTTCTCTGACAAACCCTAATCCGGGACCAGATCCAGTTTTCAGCAAATCAAGTGGTAAGACCTAAATCTTTTCTATTTCCATTTGAAGTACTCTTTAAAGATGTCTCACCACACCAAGCTTGAGGATAAGCTTGAAGGGGCTGATAACTTCCGAGCATGGAAGTATAGGATTGGGTTAATCCTGGAAGAAAATGAATTGGATACTTACATAAGGGAAGAGGTCCCTGTCCCAAAGGAAGAAGAGGCTAAGGCCTTACATAAGAAGAACTTGGTCAAGGCAAAGAGGATCATTATTGATTCTATCAAGGACCATCTCATCCCACATGTGTCATCTCTAAAGACACCCAAGAAAATG
Source organism: Larix kaempferi (assembly GCA_027924585.1). NCBI lineage: Eukaryota > Viridiplantae > Streptophyta > Pinopsida > Pinales > Pinaceae > Larix > Larix kaempferi. Next base: position 319,090 of record BSBM01001460.1, on the reverse strand, counting down.
TTTAACTCTTTCACCAAACTGTTTGAAGGGAAGAACATAAATCGGAAGATGACTCTACAGAACCAATTGAAAGGGGTAAAGCTTCAGAATGGAGAGACCATTCAATCCTATTTCTCCAAGGTCTCTCAGATCAAGGAACAACTTGAAGCTGTGGATGAAATGGTGGAGAATGGTGAAATTTTCATGACCACTCTGAATGGCCTACCTAGGTCATGGGATTCCTTTATTCAAGGAATGTTTGCTAGAACGAAGTTGATCTCCTTCAGTAGACTGTGGGAGGAATGTTCACGAGAAGAAGCAAGGCTTGTGGCCCGAGAAGAAAAGATGGGGAATGAAGATCAAGCTCTCACAGCTCACACCAAAAGAAGCAATCCTAAGAAGGAGCACTCTCATTACAAGAAATCCTCTCACACCCACCAAAAGAATAGGAAAGATATGAGATGCTTCACATGTAATGAGAAGGGACACTTTGCTGCAGATTGTCCCAAGAACAAAAAGGACAACAACAACTTCAACAAGAAGAAGAAGGGAAGCAAGAGAAGGTACCAGGCTCATGCTGCTGAGGATGATGAACCTCCAAAGAAGAAGGCTAGGGAATAAAGTGATGATTCATCAAGTGAAGATGAATATGTTCTAATATCCGCTCTCACAGGTACTATCTCTCATGGATGTAATGATTGGCTTATTGATAGTGGGGCTTCCAAACACATGACTGGGTTTAAAGAATCTTTTGTAAATCTATCTAAACATGAGTCACCCCATAAAGTGAAACTTGGGGATGACTATCAATATCCTATCAAAGGAAGTGGTGAAGCCTCCTACAACCTAGACTCTGGGAAGTCTTAGAAGATGAAAGATGTTCTATATGTACCTGGGCTCAAGAAGAATCTACTCTCCATATCTGCATTGGATGCCAAATGCATGAGGGTTGCATTTGTAGATGGCCAAGTCTTAATGTGGCCAAAAGGTAAAATTATTGATGATGCAGTAGTGATTGGAGAGCAAGAGGGAGGGTTTTATAAATTAAAGGGACAACCTGAACATGCCATGGTACATGAATCCATGGATCCAAGTGAACTTTGGCATAGAAGGCTTGCACATGTGCACTATAGGGCACTACCAATTGCAAGTAAAGTAGTAGAGGGTCTTCCTAAAATCAAGACCAAGCATGAAGGTGTTTGCAAAGGCTGTGCAAAAGGAAAGAACATAAAGAGGGCATTTCCAAGTAGTGAAAGCAAATCAAAAGGAATCTTGGAAATTATCCACTCCGATGTATGCGGTCCAATGTCATCTAGTTCTCTGAGTGGGTATGTTTACTATGTCTCTTTCATTGATGACTTCTCCAGGAAGACTTGGGTTTATTTCTTGAAGAACAAAGATGAAGTGTTTGATAAGTTCAAGGAATTCAAAGCCTTAATGGAAAATCAAACTGATAATAAAATAAAGACATTCATATCCGACAATGGCGGAGAATTCACTTCAGGTGATTTCAAGAAGCTATGCAGTGATTCAGGGATTAAGAGGGAGTTAACTACTCCCTACAATCCACAACATAATGGAGTTGCAGAAAGGAAGAATAGAACAATCATGGAAGCAGCATGAGTAATGCTACATGACCAAGATCTTCCTATGCATCTATGGGTAGAAGCAGCTAGGACAGTTGTATATGTGCAGAACAGAACACCTCACAAGATATTGGACAACAAGACACCAGAAGAGGTCTTCTCTAGTAAGAAGCCTGAAGTCAACCATCTCAGAATATTTGGTTGTCCAGTATACACTCATGTTCCAAAGGAAAAGAGGACAAAGCTAGATCCTTCAGGAAATAAGGGCATCTTTGTGGGGTACAGTGAAAGCTCGAAGGCTTACAGAATATACTTTCCAGGGTTCAAGAAGATTGATGTCAGTAGGGATGTAACATTTGATGAAAACTCAGCCTTCATCAAATCAAGAAAGACACCTGTTGAAGATCATGAAGAACCAAAGGAAAATAGATTTCAAGACATCACCATGACTGAATCAATTCCAGAAGTAGATCGTGAAGTTGAAGATCCAAAAATACTTGTAGATCCACCCCGTGAGAATAACTCTCACAAGAGGAAACCTGCATGGGCTAGAGAGCTCATCCAAGATGCAGAAATATATGGAATTCCAGAAGAAGAACACAGAGCAAAGAAGAGAACTAGATCACATACCATCTATGTTGCTTTACTCTGTGATATTATGAACAAAGAACCTTCCAGTTATGAAGAGGCAGCGGAAAAGAAAGAATGGAAGGATGCCATGGTCGAGGAATACTAGTCGATCATGAAGAATGATGTTTGGGATGTAGTCCCAAGACCTGAAGGGAAGTCTGTTGTGACTTCCAAATGGATCTACAAGATCAAGCATGCTGCAGATGGAAGCATAGAGAAATATAAAGCAAGATTTGTAGCTCGTGGCTTCTCCCAGAAAGAAGGGATTGACTATGAAGAGACCTTTGCTCCTGTGGCCAGATACACTTCCATTAGATCAGTACTTGCTCTGGCTGTAGTGATGAAATGGAAGATACACCAGATGGATGTCAAGAAAGCTTTCTTGAATGGTGTAGTCGAGGAGGAAGTGTATGTGGAGTAGCCACTTGGTTGAGACACATGACAGGGAGTCATATGTGTGCAGACTGAAGAAAGTCTTGTATGGCTTGAAGTAAGCTCCTAGGACTTGGTATGGTAGGATAGACAACTTTCTATCCAGTTTGGGATTTACTAAGAGTAAAGCAGATTCCAACCTTTACTACAAGGTTGAGGAAGGAAATCCTGTGATACTACTCTTGTATGTGGATGACCTATTTGTAACAGGAGAGGATGGATTGATTGTCGATACCAAGAGGAAGCTTGCTGTCGAGTTCAAGGTGAAGGACTTGGGTATGATGCACTACTTTATAGGCATGGAGGTGTGGCAGAGTGCAATGGGATCTTCCTTGGACAAGGGAAGTATGCAGTAGAGATCCTGAAGAGGTTCGGGATGATGGACTGCAAGGCCATGGCCACACCTATGGCATCAAACATGTAGCTTCAGTGTGATGCTTCATCTGATCCGATTGATGTCACTGTGTATCATCAGATGATTGGGTCCTTGATGTACTTGACGAACACTAGACCAGATATTTGCTTTGCGGTGAACACATTGAGCCAGTTCCTGACGGATCCCAGAGGTGTTCACCTGGTTGCTGTAAAGCATATTCTGAGGTACCTAAAGGGTACAATTGATTATAGGCTCAAGTATGATGCGAATCAAAAGTTTAACCTGCAGGGTTATGTTGATTCAGATTGGGCAGGCAGTGCTATTGATAGGAAGAGCACATCTGGGTGTTGCTTCAGTATGGGATCAGGTGTGATCTCTTGGTTTAGCAGGAAACAGTCCTGCGTAGCACTGAGTACAGTTGAGGCTGAGTATGTTGCAGCATGTTCGGCTAGTTGTGAGGCAGTATGGCTCCGGAAGCTACTGTCTGAGTTATTTGATCTCCCGCTGGAGGCTACTGGTATCTTTTGTGACAACCAGAGTTGTGTGAAGCAGTCTGAGAACCTGGTGTTCCATGACAAGTCGAAGCACATAGAGATCAAATATCACTATATCATGGATATGGTGCAGAGAGGAGCAGTGAAGCTCCTGTATGTTTCGACAGATGAGCAGGTTGAAGATGTGCTGACGAAGCCATTAGCCAGAGTGAAGTTCGATTACTTCAGAGAGAGGCTTAGTGTTCTTCAGATTGATGACACTTCAAAGAAGAAGTGATGGACACATTTGCAGGAGCCATTCCCAGCATGGTGAGAGGAGGATCCTTCCATGGCTATGGATGTTAGCACTGGATGATGAGCATCAGGATGATGCTCCAGTTACTGCTCTGTATATGCATCATGTTGGATGCTTGGTATGATCGGTTGGATCATGTATTTTTATATGCATCATGTTGGATGCTTGTTATGATCAGTTGGATCATGTGTATGTATATGCATCATGTTGGATGCTTGGACCATGTATCTGTATATGTATCAGGTGGATACGTTGTATGATCAGGTAGATCATGTATGTTGATATATATCAGTTGGATACATTGTATGATCAGGTGGATCATGTATCTGTGTGTGTATCAGGTGGATACATTGTATTATCAGGTGGATCATGTATGATGATATGTATCAAGTAGATACTTGGTATGCATCAGGTGGATGCATTGTATGATCAAGATGATCATGGATTACGAGCTTCGGGATGTTTCTCCAGATGGCATGCATCAGGACGATGCAATGATGATGATCAGGATGATCATGTGTACATCAGGACGATGTATGGTGAGTATCAGGTTGATACTCTGTGGTCGTGGAACAGGTTGTGCAGATAAGCATATAATCCAGCCCTGGGAGGTTTGCAGATAGTCTTTCGAGGTTTTACTTATGGCATGTAATGTGGCCCTGGGATATCTGGAAAACGCTCTTTCGAGGTTTTTCTTTGGGAGGAAATATAATCCGACCCTGGTAGATTTGCAGATAGTCTTTCGAGGTCTTGCCTATGGCATGTAATCTGGTCCTGGGATATCTGGCAGATGCTCTTTCGAGGTTTTGTCCTATGGCATATAATCCAGCCCTGGGAGATCCGACAGGTTGAGCTGTGTGCTCGTAATCAGTCCCGGGATGCTCTTTCGAGGTTTTTCCATGACCACATGTAATACGCCCTAGAGATCCGGACAAGATGAAAAAGGCCTCAGATGCTCTTTAGAGTTATTGCTAGTCAAGACACTCTTTAAAGGTTTTGTGGTAGGGGTCACATGTAATAAGTCCTGGAGATCTGGACAGGATGAAAAAGGCCTTAGATGCTCTTTAGAGATCTTGCTTGTCAAGACACTCTTTTAAGGTATTGTGACTGTCACATATAATACAGCCCTGGGAGATCCAACAGGTAGAGTCGTGTGCTCGTAACAGATTGGATACTCTTGCGAGGTTTTGTGACGCACATAATAAGTCCTGAGGATTCCATAGTATGGACAGTGATGATGAATACCTGCAGGTGGTGGGCCTACAACCAATATGAAAAAGGACTGGCTCTGTAGAACTTTCTATGACGAGTAGATTCAGAGATTGGTTGAGATAGCAGCAGTGATGATGATGACGATGATTCGAGAACAATGATCCAAAGAAGAAGACTTGTGCTAGCATATCTGTGTTGAGAAATACCTTCCTAGTTAAGAGGGAGTGTTGATGTATATGTAACTTCGGAATGTATTTCACCCATGTATATCATCTATGTATATTGTACTCCTATAGAGATGTTATTATTCCTCTATACGGAAGTGTCGTCATTTGTATTGACAAGTGTCGCAAGTGTCGTAACTTGCTGATGGGTTATTAGACCACCATGTGTGGGGTCGGCCCTGATTAAGTTAACCATGGGTTATTAGGCTAAGTTAGACAAGTCGGCCCCATTGGTTTATTGGGAAGGACAAGACAAGTATAAATAGAGATTGGGATATCTCTATTTGATCATTCACTTACTCACTCTTCCATCACTCGGAAAGTGGCGCACATGTGAGGAGGAGGATCAGCTGCTAGGAGAAGACTATCTCTTGTACTTTGGTTGTACTTTGGTTGTATCATTGCTCTCTCTATCTCTAAGGAAGTTGTGGGGTTTTTCACCTTTATGGTTTTCCCTAGTGAAACTATGTGTGTCTATTGTCTCATGTGATTGCTTGGTGTGATTGATATGCATTGTTATACTTTATATGTTGTACATGTTATTCTCTCGGTAAATATCCTAGAGTATATTGAATTAATGCTCAAAAATTAACATTATCTTGGTGGTATCCCTCACACTTTTGTTAAGTAAATATCATTGCCTTGGAATTCACAGGTCTCCTTTTGTTGACATCAACACATCTATTCCAGAATATAGACCCAAAGGTATCTTGTACCTTGGTCTCATTACCATCATCGATGAGTCCCTTGGACCAACTAAGGGGAGACATCAATTCCCTTTAGTTTGGTTGCTTCTCACATGCTCGGCGCCAAATCACTTATCGCACCATTGAGATTCATACAAGATCATGGTCCTTTCATTATTTGGTCAAAGACCCCGGATATCCTTGACTCCTACTCTTCATGGAGTCTATTGTTCAGTTATGTATCTTTGAGATATTTGAGCTGCGTTAGGCGATAGTGTTATGGTATCCCTATTTACAAGCTCCATTCGGTATTCAGTTACAAATGCAGTTCCCAGTGCATGATGACTCCATACTCATAGTTATATGAGTCATCCCAGATTGTTGATCCCCCTTTTCAATTTCAGCAATGCATCAGTTATTGAGATCGATCATTCTTCCAAAATGGCATTGTTCAGCCATACGTTCTCCCAATCAAATAGGGTTGGACCATACTCTTGTATATTCCTAGGTCCCTCCAGACACTTATGGTGTACATAGTGATTATTCATGTATCGATCTGCTCCCCACTGGATCCATATCCCCTTCTATTTTTGATACATTGACATGAGCATGGGTATGCCCACCTCGTCCAGATATACTTGAGATTATATGAACCATTGTATTTGAAAGAAAAGGCCTTCACAACCCCATTGGAAGGCGTGTTCTCTCTAAATTGATCTATGTTTTCCACACCACCATCACACTTATCTCCTACTATGAAAATCCTATGATGTATGTTGGCCATACGATGATCTCCTGACCTTACACATCAGGCAGCAATCTACTAACAAGTAAAATTTGCTCACCTACCATGTCACCAACTCAATCACCTCCATATGTCACCATTCATATCTATTTGACCTTGGAAAGTCAATCAAAAATCCCAAAAGTGAAAGTTAAGCCTAAGAAAAGTCTCCATAACCCAAGTCACACTTAATCCATCGATAAGAGAGACTTGGGTCACACATAATCCTTCAATATGTTTGATTCAAGTCACACAAAATAACTAAAATGCGTGACCCAACCATAGGCTTGGCTTTTAACTCCTTCTCCTTCGTGCGTGACAAAAATAAAACCAAAGTGACATGAGTATATACGTGGCTGATGAGTTTAGAGCCAAAAGCTCAACTCCAAGATCCCATCATCAGTTCTAAAAGAGACACCAATGTCCCTCATTCAACACACAAATCCTTTCCATTTGTTCATTATTGTCATTGTCCCAAATTTTGATACTGAAGTAGACCTTTTCTCACTTCCCTCTCACCCTTACTAGAGATTCCATATTGTCATGTGGACAAAGAACCGAAAGGATGTGAGGAGAACTGACGAATCCTCCCATAAACAGCTGCGACGACATCCTCTTCTGCTATTTTTCAAGTGCTCCTGGTTCTTGTACTCCTATTTCATATTTTGAATAGAAATTATTTATTCTTTCAGTTTGTGTGCTTGTTAGCCGAGTTTAAAGAAAATAAAAGAAAATATTTGTATTTCTTTTATACCCACACTCATAATTTAATTTCTTAGTTACTAGTTTTTTTTTTTCTCTTTGAAACTCTACTTGAGTTCACAACCTTATAGCAGGTGCTATTTTGGCACAAGCATGGGAAAGCACAAACCACGTCCATACATATACAAAAAAGAGGCTCCTCAACCCATACAAAAGAAGATCAATATTTCAACACATCATGGTACATCTCTTGTTGGTGGAGGAGGTAGACCACAGGTATCCAACAAGGGCATTGCCTTTGCTCGAGGTATTGCTAGTGGTGGTGGTTCTATGCTTGTACTACTAGTCTTGGTGCTAGTGGTGGTGAGCCTTTCCCTGCTGCACTCACTTGATTTCCTACGACTATGATTCGGTGCATCAATGTGTGCCATGATGCATCAATGTGCGCCACACCAATCCAAAACCTACCAAAATTTGTAGGAAGGACACCATATGCTCATCATAAAGGTCAATGAGCTCACACTCGTCGATCCTATCCACTAGTATAGAAACCCGTAGCTCAAGATTTGCCAAGGTGATATTCATATCTACTCCTAAAGGGCCACCTCCACTTGTTGTTCCAACACCACTTGTCGAGCCCTGACCATCTGTTGGTCCACCCTCCCCTGTTGTTCCCTCACCTTCTCGATGGTGTTGTCGACAATGCTCTTGGGTGGGGGGAATGTTAGTTTCCATGGGCATCCCAAGAGGCCTCACATGTCCAATATATGAACCCAAAAATAACACACATGGGGATTCTCATATATACATAACCATACCAAACATACATATGTGAAAATTGAAGCAAAAATGTATGTAAAAATGACCATGGTACTCACCTCTAGCATCCCAACCCTCACAGCTAGGTGGGGGAAACTCTTGTTCGTCATGATAATCCATGCCACACCATGAATACCACTTGATCGCTCCAACCCTATACCTACAAACTAATAGGTATTGAAGCATGAATATATGCCCCATCTCTTGACCACCTGCTCTTGGCATCACTGTGTCGTAGAAAATCATTTGGTGCTCCCTCGACCCTCTGAGAGGCAACACCATAGGAGGGAGAAGGGACGAGATCCACTCAAATAAATAGGAGCATAATATGCTCCAATAAGTGAAAACTTCATGTCCCTCCATGATGAACTTGGTCATTAGGGAACACATGTTGGTCAACAACAAGTTTTCCCAGGAAACTCGGGCCCCTCCCAAAACTCGATCCACTAGAAGGTATTGTCCACCAGATTGTTAAATTTTCAGAATTTACTTCAATCTGATCTAGGATCTTAACTGAGAGAACAACATGTACAGCAAATCTACAGCATATCAATCATGGACACAATAATGCAAGCACACAAGAGATACAGAGTTTACTTGGGGAAAACCATAAAGGTGAAAAACACCAATAACTTGCTCGGAGATAGATAGAGCAATGATACAACCAGAATACAAGAGATAGTCTTCTCCTAGCAGCAGAGCCTCCTCCTCCACAAGTGTGCCACTCTTCAAAGTGTGAGTTAGAGAATAGAATGTGTAAAATGAGAGAGACACACTCTCTATTTATACACTAACTTGACTTGACCTTTACTCAACTAGGTCGGCCTCAACTTAACCACTTAACATAATGTTGACTGGGCCGACCCCCACTAGGGTGGTCTAATAACCCTTTGACCCACATGGCCAACCCCCAATAGGGTGGTCTAATAACCCTTTGACCCACATGACTTATACAGGGCCGACCCCAACAAGGTGGTCTAATAACCCATCAAGTATAAGTTACGACACTTACAATATAAATGACGACACTTCCGTATATAGGAATAATAACATCTCTATAGGAATACAACCACTTCTGTATAGAGGAATAATAACATCTCTATAGGAATAAAATATACAAATATGTGAAATACATTCCGAAGTTACATATACATCAACACTCCCTCTTAACTAGGAAGGTATTTCTCGACATAGGTCTTCTAGCACAAGTCATCTTCTCTGGATCATCGTCATCGAGTCATCATCATCGTCACTGCTGCTGCTATCTCAATCAATCTCTGAATCTACTCGTCATAGGAAGTTCTACAGAGCCAGTCCTTTTTCATACTAGATGTAGGCCCACCACCTGTAGGTCTTCGTCATCACTGGCCATACTGTGGAATCTTCAGGACTTATTACGTGCGTCACAAAACCTGGCTGCAGCATCCCAGGCTATTACGAGCACACAGCTCTACCTGTCGGATCTCCCAGGAGCACATTGCATGTGACCCATCACAAAACCTGGCTAAAGCATCCCAGGCTGTTACGAGCACACAGCTCTACCTGTCGGATCTCCCAGGAGCACATTACATGTGGTCCACTACAAAACCTGGCTGAAGCATCCCAGGCTGTTACGAGCACACAGCTCTACCTGTCGGATCTCCCAGGAGCACATTACATGTGGTCCACCACAAAACCTGGCTGAAGCATCTGAGGCATTTTTCATCCTGTCCAGATCTCCCAGGAGCAAATTACATGTGGTCATGGCAAAACCTGGCTGAAGCATCTGAGGCCTTTTTCATCCTGTCCAGATCTCCCAGGAGCAAATTACATGCCATAGGACAAAACCTCACAAGAGCATCTCAGGATGTTACGGGTACACAACTTTGACCTGAAGATCTCCCAGGGCACAAATTATATGTCCTCCCAGAGCAATGTCTTGAAAGAGCATCCCAGGCTATTACGGGTACACAACTCTGACCTATAGGATCTCCCAGACATGCTCATCTGCACAACCTGATCCACGGCCACAAAGTATCATCCTGATACTCACCATACATCATCCTGATGTACACATGATCATCCTGATCATCATCACTACAACATCTTACTGCATGTCATCTGGAGAAGCTCGTCATCCACGATCATCCTGATCATACAATGCATCCACCTGATGCATACCAAGTATCTACCTGATCATACAATGTATCCACCTGATACATACACAGATACATGATCCACACAATGTATCCACCTGATACATATCAACATACATGATCTCAGTATCCACCTGATACATATACAGATACATGGTCCAAGCATCCAACATGATGCATATACAAAATACATACAAATGATCCAACTGATCATATCCAGCATTCAACATGATGCATACATACATAAATGATTCAACTGATCATATCCAGCATCCAACATGATGTATATATATATAAATTATCCAACTGAACATAACAAGCATCCAACATGATGCATATATACATATACAGAGTAGTAACTAGAGCATCGTCCTGATGCTCATCATCCATGATCCTCCTGATCATCATAGCATCGTCCTCTTCAGATCATCTCATCGTCCACGAAGCACAGCCCAGATGCACATCATCCAGCACTTACACCACCGACATGGGAGAACAAATCTACAACCATTCGGGGAAGGCTCCAACCCTTACTTTTTCACCATGGGACAACACATCTACCACCATGTGAAAAATGGCTCAGCAATTACATCACGACCAAGGGAGAACATATCAACCATGTCAGAAAATCTCATGTGCATATGCATCTTTCGGACTCATCACTTCCCTTTGGAAGGAACCTTGATCTGAAGTGCACCAAGCCTCTCTCTGAAGTACTCAAACTGCACTCTGGCCAACGGCTTGGTCAATACATCTGCAACCTGCTCATCCGTCGCAACATACTCTACTTCGGCTGTACTCAGTGCTACGCAGGACTACTTCCTGCTAAACCAAGAGATCACACCTGATCCCATACTGAAGCAGCACCCAGAAGTGCTCTTCCTATCTGTAGCACTGCATGCCCAATCTGAATCAACATAACCCTGCAAGTTAAACTTTTGATTCGCATCATACTTGAGCCCATAATCAACCGGATCAGATGGAGCATCACACAGAAGCTTCAGGTTCAATTCCATAGGTGTGGCCATAGCCTTGCAGTCCATCATCCCGAACCTCTTCAGGATCTCCACTGCATACTTCCCTTGTCCAAGGAAGATTCCATCTGCACTCTACCACACCTTCATGCCAAAAACAAATAGTGCATCATCCCCAAGTTCTTCAACTCGAACTCGACAGCAAGCTTCTGTTGCATGTCAGTAATCAATCTATCCTCACCTATTACGAATAGGTCATCCATATACAAAAGTAGTATCACTGGATGGCCTTCCTCAACCTTGTAGTAAAGGTTGGAATCCGCTTTACTCTTGGTAAAGCCCAGACTGGATAGAAAGCTATCTATCCTACCATACCAAGTTCTGCACATATATGACTCCCTGTCATGTGTCTCATAACCAAGTGGCTTCTCCACATACACTTCTTCTTCAACTACACCATTCAAGAAGGCTGTCTTGAAATCCATCTGGTGTATCTTCCACTTCATCACTGCAGCCAGAGCAAGTACGGATCTAATGGAAGTGTATCTTGCTACAGGAGCAAAATTCTCTATGCTACCACCTGCAGCATGCTTGATCTTCTATATCCTCTTAGAAGTCACTACAGACTACCCTTTGTGACTGCATCCCAAACATATTCATGATCGATTGGTACTCCTCAATCATGGCATTCTTCCCAAATCCAGGGAACTTCAATATCTTCAATATTTTCAATAGATAACTTTTTTGCTGAACAAATGTTGTAGTCCTTCTTTTGTAGGTGATGGTATATGATCTTTCCTACACAACAAGTTAAATTGCATGATTAGAAAACATCTCATAGTTTTCAGAACAAATTCTTACACATAAAGAAATATGTCATACAGTCATGCAATTATCTTAGTCAATGCTTCAATACAACATTTATCCATATTCCGTAACTTTCTAGATGCCTTCCAATCTCTATGAGAACATTGTTAAGAGTGTGCACAACTCCTAACATGTCAGCAAAGAGGTTTCATTCTAGATAAGTAGCAATGGAATGTTGTACAGTGCCATAGGCCACTTACCCATGTATATTAGTAGTATACTATTCATCAATGCAACTATTCTAATATGCATAATACACAACCTAATTCTAGGAACATAAGCATATACATCATTGAATAACATTATGTAAGAAATGACAATTCAAATAATTATCTTTGTTTGGTTGTTGGGTGGACTCCCTCTGAATCTTTGCAACTCCATTCTGATGTGGATTGTGAGAAGTGGTCAACTCCCTCTGAATATCTGCATCCTTGCAAAAACTACTGAAGTGTGCTCCTTTGCTTTCTTACAGGAACAACTGGAGTGCGCTCCCTCTTGATATTTGCTTCCTGGATTACCTGTCCTTGAACTTACATCCATCCTTAATCACTATGCATGCTTATTAGTATCATCATTGTGTTATCCTTGAGGTCTCATACATAATCACACATTTATTAGTATAATCTTAATACTATCAAAACACAATAATCTTAAACATGTATAGTCATGATCATTCATAGATAATAAACATTAGTATTCAAGGTTTCAAAGAAGTCTTCTTTTATTCATGCATATTCTTATTTGATCATAGGACTCTTCTTATTAGTTAAATCATCAATGCATAAACTCGTGATTACTCAAACCTATACCTTCATGATTCTTCTGGTTAGTCATATCATCAATTATGGTAAGAAACATAATATGCATACAGCCATGACTATTCAAACCTATGACTTCATGAATAATCATTATCAACAACACAACAGTATAAGATCCTAACACAAGGTAGGATTCTAGCTTGATATAGGAAAAACATACCTGGATTAGCATGCTAGCTAGATATGTCTAACATACCCGCATAATGTCTTCTGGTTCTCTTCAGTGACTTGTGCTAGTAACCTGCATGTCTCATAAGTTAACCATTGTAGAACCAAGTTATACATACCTCGTAAGTAGATCTTCTATGTGATCCATGACAATGGATGAATCTTTGTCTTCATGTCACCATGATCATATGTTCTTGAAGTAGAACATGATTTGTCTTTCTTGGTGTACCTTTATGTTAGCAGACAACATAAACCTCATACAACACCATAATGCATTAGTACAATCATAAGTGTCAACACCCTAACCAATGAATATCTTCTATCATGCATTCATAATTTTGTTAAGGTGATACGACAAATCTCAAATCAAGATTGTACTAACCATAATAATCATGAAGACAAACATACCATAAACTTAAACATGAACAAATCTCGAAACATACCTCAATGAGTCATACCTGTCGATATCGCTTGTAATCTTCTTATGTAAGGCCTTAGCCTCATCTCCCTCTGAAACAGGAACTTCTTCACTTATGCAGGTGACCAATCCAACTTCTTCTAGGATTAACCCAATCCACTTGATTTGCAAGAACTGGACCTGGAGTTCGATTAGGGTTTGTCAGAGAAACCCCAAAAATTCAAACTTTGAATTTCAAACTTCCAAAAGGATATAAATATGCACCTTGATGAGCTGATCAAGCTGGTATATTCAGAATTTGAAAACTGCAAAGTTTCACTCCTCAATTTTGCCTTTGAAACTTCCGGATTCACTAGACGTGACCCCAAACTAGGGTTTGATGAAGCCCACTCTTCTACCCAATCAAAAGGTTTGATCCAAATCTCTAAGCTTCCATTTTTATGAGGAGCTTCCAGCCGTGGTCACAAATTTAAAAAATTCCCATTTTTGCGGAAGCCCTAATTTTCCAATTTTCTGATCAAAGTCTCGAACTAGGGTCTGATCAAGCTCGGCCTTATGCCCAACCAAAAATTCTGATCCTGGTCTCTAAATTTAGATTTTGATGATTAGCATTCAGCCGTGGTCTCCGATTACAAAAATTCCAACTTTATCCGAAACCCTAAATTCTGGAAGTCGTGAATGAAGGTGCTCGAAAATAATTCTGTTTTGACATAAATATGTACCTGATTGTTTCTAGTGTAACTCCGAACTTTTCAATCCACGGGATCTAAAAAAATTTCCTGAGATATCCTGACCTGTCATCTTTCCATATCGATAGGTCTGACCTCAATTGGATTCTCTGAGAGAGAGTTATTCCAAGTTTCATAACGTGACCTGTTTATGGGATAACACAGGAGAGCGAACTTGTACGGCGTGCCACGTGTCATTGGTTCAACTTCAGCCTCTAAAAACTTTTCCTGAGATAGTACAGTCTGTCTACTACCTATCATGTTTTATGAAATTTCATTTGGAGCTTCCTAGCCCAATTTATGACCTTTTTCCCAAGGTCACCTGATTTTGACTCAGATATGGAAAAGGCAGAAACCCTATATTGTACAGATCTTAAATCACAAAGTACAACGAATTAGAGATTTTCCTTTGGATACAAGGTACATGGGGATATGATCTTCGACCTGTAAAATTTTCAGACCCGAAAACTTCACCAAAACGGATTTATAGCGAAAGTGCTACGATGACTGTTTTTGCTATATCAAGCCCTAGCATCATAAGTGCAACAAGTGTCATACATGCCATATCATGCCTTCTTTCAGGCTAGCTTTGATACCATGTTAAATTTTCAGAATTTACTTCAATCTGATCTAGGATCTTAACTGAGAGAATAACATGTACAGCAAATCTACAGCATATCAATCATGGACACAATAATGCAAGCACACAAGAGACACAGAGTTTACTTGGGGAAAACCATAAAGGTGAAAAACCCCAATAACTTCCTCAAAGATAGATAGAGCAATGATACAACTAGAATACAAGAGATAGTCTTCTCCTAGCAGCAGAGCCTCCTCCTCCACAAGTGCGCCACTCTCCAAAGTGTGAGTGAGAGAATAGAATGCGTAAAATGAGAGAGACACACTCTATTTATACACTAACTTGACTTGACCTTTACTCAACTAGGTCGGCCTCAACTTAACCACTTAACATAATGCTGACTGGGCCGACCCCCACTAGGGTGGTCTAATAACACTTTGACCCACATGGCCGACCACCAATACGGTGGTCTAATAACCCTTTGACCCACATGACTTATACAGGGCCGACCCCAACAAGGTGGTCTAATAACCCATCAAGTATAAGTTACGACACTTCCGTATAGAGGAATAATAACATCTCTATAGGAATACAACCACTTCCGTATAGAGGAATAATAACATCTCTATAGGAATACAATATACAAATATGTGAAATACATTCTGAAGTTACATATACATCAACACAGATACCTTGTGGGTCCCTGGAACCCCCAACACTCTTAGTACGATGGTCGCAACCACCCTAACAATAAGATCCTCCAAAAAAGGAACAAGGATGCCTCCACCAATCCTGTCACCCTACCATCCACCATAGTATTGGTTAATCAACTGGTCAATATTCCTCTAACTTCCTAGGGACGAGTGTGTCTCCTCCTAGATCCCTTGTACTAGTAGCCCCATCAAAAAATATACATACCGGCGCTAAAACATTAATCTCTCGTCACCCACCAAAAATTAACCACACTAGTGATCCCACATCCCTAGCAACTCACTCATGAGGTTCTCACTGGACCTCATCATCGAACATAAGAAGAACTTCAGCAATACATTATCTCATAGGAACTGTTGAGCTACAGGGTCATTTATGACCTTCCCCAACATTGCATTGTAGTGTCTCTCACGCCACTCAATGTCCATCTCTAATGACAAGCACCTTGCAACCATAAACCGAGTCAAGAAATCATGTCAATACTCAAACCAAAACCCAAAAAATCACAAAACCCACAATACTTTTCCTTAAATAGTCATGCAAAACCATGCGGGTCCATCAATTTAACTCGTGCACTTTATTTATATGGGACACCAATTCCTTTGATTGCACAACCACACTGGTACATGACCCACAGTCACGTGGAAGGTGCATTGCTCGGTCGCGCGACTACATGATTTGTCCCATGAATATTCACGCGGCCGAGCCATATAGCTCCCAGATGATAGGGAAATTTCAAAGGAATAACTGTGCGATGTCACGTGGTTCTTCCTTTGAAATCCACGTGACCAACCAAAAAACCCTTTGGTCGGCTTTATGGCTCATTTGGGAACCTAAAGAAAAAATTAAACCGAAAAAAAATGAATATCTAGGGACAATGGTTTACCTGCAACTCGCATAATCAAAATCCACCGATCCAGTCTTCCAGAAATGAAAAAATATCTCCTAGGGCATCGTAAGCTTGAACAATGAAAATGATTTCAAAATGTAGGCCCCACTCCTATTTATACGCCAAATCACCCAATTTTCAATAGCCTCGTTCGGGAGATTTATAGCTATGTTTGACGAATTGTCAGCACCATTGTGATCAAGATCGTGAGATCTTCAGCATGGTAACATCTGTTTTGTTTCCCCAAAACTTCATTTGGGACCCATTTTCAACCATTTCTCCAGGTACAGTAAAGTTTCCTAACATTTTTTTGCACAATCAAATTTCTTATCATGAACATTATTATCCTTTGGTATTTGCGTCATGTGTAAATGATTTTTGCTAGGAAGCATATTCCCCCTCATCAAAAGGTGCACATGCCCCACTCACAAGTATATGATCTCGACCCTACAAATAGGCAATGTATCCCCTCTATCTACATTGCACTTATCTACTTATCCTGATAATATCCATAAGGCCGCCATTCCCCGGTAAATACAATCATCAATGTTGTTATCGAGCAATAACATGATCCCCCCATGGGTGTGCTCACCATTACAACCCCTTCACATTTTTCCACCTGTGATTTCAAACCATTAAGTCTATGGAATCTAATGATTCGCCAAGTTTTCCAAGTAAAACCACAATTCATCCCCTTGCATCTTGCTAATTCCCCTCTCTGATTCTCCAACGCAAAGTTACAGTTATGATCCACAGAACCTCTCATCCCCATCATGATCAATAGATCATCTGAGTTTCTCTATGTATAATCAACCTCCAAGAAGACCATAAAGGGGGACCACCCTCTGAACACACCAATATCATTCAATAAACTCAGAAGGGACACTCTACATGGTATTTATTCATTGGGCGCATTTCTTCTCATATGTCAAAACATCCACACAATTCTTCTTGAATAAATCGGTTCCCCGACACAATCAAAATGTGGGAACCCCATCACATTATATTCTTTTTGGAAACACCCCCTCATCACCCTTGATCAATGTACTTGTGTCCACACCCAATCAACACCTTCAGTTTTGTCGTTTAGATTCACTACCCCATCGTTAGCCGTCATATGACAAGACCCACATAAAAGAAACCAATTTGTAGTTTTTCCACCGTCATCACTCCTTGCATTGTTGCTTGAAGAATGTTTTCATTCACTAGTCACCCAATTTACTCTATTCAAGGGAATTCATGAGCCCCACGCTTGCATGCTTGTCTTGTTTAATTTCTTCTAGTATCCCAGTTGGTTACAAAATCATCTTGGTTCTTGTGGTAAGACATTTGTCTTACCACCTGATTCAACTCTCATCAATGTAAAATCCCTTTATTCTAAGATTTAAAACAGTTATGATTGCAACTTAGGTTCCCTTCTCATCAAAATAAGGTTTCACCTCAGACTGAGCAGAAAGAGCCGTCATTGCTCTCTGCCTCAGTAGTATCTCCTATGTTCAACATCAACAAGTTCATCACATCTAGGAGAGTCGTATGTTTTAGCGGTTGCATTGTTCACATTTACGATTAAGATCACAATTATCCATCTAACATAAGCAGGTTTCGCCCTGACAGCTTTGTTATTATTCAGATCCCCCATCCTAGTGTGTTGTTCATAATCATCAACAGTTCCTCTCCTCTAGCATCATCAACATCATCTATAGTTCAAAAGATATTTACTCATAACGACATCGAAGCCACCTTCATACATGTGTATAGTAGTTCATAAAGCTGACCACGTTGTCTCCTCTTATTGTAACTCGGCTTGACAATATTTCGTGAGCATAGGGATGACTATCTCATTTGTATAAACAATCATTTTTATGTGTCACCTATTAGTTACCTACTTCAACGATCATCACCAACATCCTCTACGAGTAGTCCTTTACTCTCAACAATCGCTAGCTTACTATCACAATTTAGAATATTAACATGAGGGAAAGAAACAATGATGTATTTTGGCTATACAGGTCCTTCCTAACCTCACACATAAGGGGGAATATGTTACTGCTCAAATTTCATACACATGCAACATTTCAGTCATTATTGCAAACATACAACATGCAACTCATTAGCATCATCCTCATCAAAATTTAGAATGAGAATTGAACCTTAGAGTGACAAAGTCCATCATTTTGTACAATCACGTGATTTTTTCCAGATACCCGCATGGATCCACGTGAAAAAATATTGAAACCCATATAGTTGTACAAGTGGACATACCATTAACTCTCCACAATGCATTCAAGGCTCACAACAACATTTTTAGCTCCAAGAATTCAAATTGGCCTCTTCACATGCTTGGGAGCATTCAATATCCCCATGCCTATACCCTTGGGACCACTTCATGAGATGGAGCATTAACATTTAGAACTATAAATGACCTCTATTTGGCCTATAAAAGGAAGCCATGAGCATGCATTCAACACAAGAAATATAAAGCAAGGTTATGTTGAAAGAACTTTTATGAGAGATCATCTTTCACACACATTCTCATCACCCTTTGGCACTCAAATATCCCTTGAATTATTCCTCAAGAATCAAGTGTTTCTCCTCATCATTCCAAGTTAGTTACCAATTAATTTGAGAGAGTTCAAAAGGACCTATCCTTAAGGGAGATTTTTGGATACCATTGGAGTTGCATTCTTCTAGTTGATACACCATTTGTATTCAAGATTTCCCATTGGAAAATACTATATGGTTGAATCTAACTCATTCCCATTGTTTCCATGGTATTAGCACTTGTCAATATTTTATTTCATTCTCGTTTATTGATTTTTTCTTTACCTTGTTAGTGTGTGGTCTATTAATCATCACTTATACTGTTTCCTTGGTTGCAACCTACAAGGACAAGCAAGGATTACTCAGTCTTGTGGCATTTTTCACAAAACAAAATATAACTGATCAATCAACTGTCAATGAAATCCACAAACATATGCCACAAGTCTCTAGAAGAAAAAATTTTGATTTCATTATTTATATTTCCTAATGGAGACTCACATCCATCTATTGAGAGGAGGCAAGGAAATCAAGGTGATTTAGAGAAATCCAGAATAAGAGTATCTCAAGAAATCATGGAACCCCCTCCTCCCTCTAATAAATGTGCTTTGATATATCCTGCGGTAGTAGCTCCTCATGAAGAGATAAATGTATGGCATATATTTGGTTGTGTTAGATACAACTTTACCATTGAGATGCAAGAAGGCACTAGATATATTGTTCTCCTATAAATCCAAATCAAAATGGAAAGAGCTATGCTTTCACAAGGCCATAATAAAAAGATTGATGATAGTTATCATATGACCTTAATGCAAATCCAATCGGAGGGTTTTAGTGTTTTTAGATTCGATGACAGTAATGGTGGCCATGCTCATCATCTCATGGCGACCAAAGCATTGTTTTGGTTGTTGTTTGAACTTTACAACAAAGAAAACTAATAGGCGAACACAATAGATATTGAAATGAAGGGACTGGAAGGAAAGCATGATAGATTGAAATGATCTAATGGCACAAAAGGTAGAGGACGATCAAACGATGGACAATGCATGGAGGGTTATCTAACACATTTGGAAACTCTCAACACATTGCAGCGATGATAGAGACATATACTCCATAAGAGGAAACACCTTACGACGTAATTAATTATTATGTGATTTTAATTAAAAATAATAAATAAATATGGTTGGTTAGAGTATTTTATTCATATGAACTAATACATAATTTACAATAAGCATGGAATAAAGGTTCATGATCAGGCACGAGGGTAATAGTGTTTAGGTTTATTGCGGGTTGGAATGTGATAACTTAAAGGTGTTGTTTTATGTCTTGTTTAGTGTTGTGGAGCCAAATTTAGATTTGATAAATTATGGTGAAGAGGAGGAAAGGGCATTATAGTTAGTCTTCGAGGCACATGAGGAGCTCCTAAAAAATTGGAATTTCTCCAAGGCTAATTAAGCATGATGTTGGTCTTGCGAAGGTGGCAAAGGAATCCAAACTAGTCAACAACTCATTAGGACACAATTTGTACCTAAGGCAATTGCTAGGACATATATGATGGGGGTATCATAAATAGAATCTAAATAGAGAATGGTTGGATATGATAGGATCACTCAATACATTTTTGCTCTCACAAGTTCATGCCTTCCACCTTAAATCTCATCAAATTATTTCTACACATCTTGAATTATTCCCAACTGTGGTCGCATGTAATGGAAAGGGTTCTATAGGATTTTATCCTGGGATAGAATCAAAGTATCTTGATAGGACATTAGAGGAAATAGGTCATGGAAAAGAAGGATTAGGATTTCAGAAACCCGTTATTTCAGGAGGGTAAGGTGGAAAGTGAGGAATGCTCGTAAAAGAAAGTGCATAAAAGCTCATAAATACATAGTTAAAATGGTTGTATGACATGATTTAAAGATTGGGGGATGGAGAGAACGATGTCACTGGCCCTAGTCAAAAGATTCATGGGAAAATTTGTAAAAGGAAAAACCCTAAAAAATAGTTATTGGAAATTTGACTCAC
Source organism: Larix kaempferi (assembly GCA_027924585.1). Classification (NCBI taxonomy): domain Eukaryota; kingdom Viridiplantae; phylum Streptophyta; class Pinopsida; order Pinales; family Pinaceae; genus Larix; species Larix kaempferi. The sequence continues at coordinate 298,020 of BSBM01001460.1, read as the reverse complement.
AATTATAGGTTATATCCCCAAGTTTCACATATTAATGTGAGGTTGGATTTGCTTCATTATGAGAGAAAATGAGGATGTGTTGAAAATGATGAGATAGGACTGGAATGGGGGTTATCGAGTCTCTGACTAAAACCTTGGTCGTCTAATTTTGATCCATGACATAAGCCTAACTATTTTCAAAACGTACAAGTTCTCATGCTAGGAATTCCACTTGTACAATGGAATGATTTCATTATGATAAGGTTTGGTGACTCCATTGGGATTTTTGTAGCCTTCGAGGAGGGTTGGATAGATTCTAAGGATAGAAAAAATACCAAAATCTTGGTTGAAATCATCTTCATCAGAGCTTGTTGGAAAAACTAGAGATCAAACATGATATGTAGTTTTCTAGGAAATGGTTGGATAATTGGAAACTATGAATCCATTGTGCTCTTTGTCATGACGTAGGACACCTACAAGTACATTTTTCAAGGGATGCAAATGGTCTGGTCCATCATAAAAGAGTTTGGACAATGCTCTGGAGGACTCCAAGGAAGCAGAAGGGATAAGAGCAAAACAAGCTCAGGATGTTTTGAGAGTTTCCGATGATGATGATGATCGAAGGGAAATATTCTTTCTAATTATCCCTACATTAGTAAAGTCAAGGCCACAACTTGGTATTGAAGGTAATATTTCCTTTCCCACTACTACATGTATTCAAAATGCATATATGGATTCAATAAACTTGGGGGAAAACTTAAATCTCTCTATCCTTAAAGAAACCTTATCACTAGAATCCTCACATACCCTAGACCCACTTACGATATAGGATGTCATGGAGGAGATGATGTTTTGAAGGGATGTCAGCAAGTCTCCTTAGAAGCCTAATATCTCAAATTGGTTCAATGAGTTGGCTATCGATATTGTAGTTGGTCCTATGTTTATTCCATCTGACATGGCCTTCTTATCAGGTGGGGAAGGCTAATATACTATACAAACTAGGGGTCATAAAAAAAATCCCCATTTACAACCTCTTAAGTCAAATGATAGACAATGCTCTAAAAAAAAGATACAAATAAATCTTATGAAGAGATGGTGGGAGGGTTGGATTTGGAAAAAAACATCCTTAGATTGGTTGGCAAGAAGTCTCACATGTCTTTAGGAAAATAAAAAGCTAAGCAAGGAAGGTAAAAAAATGACTATTTACAGAGACCTTAGAGAAATGAAGGCCCATCCCTTGTTTTCCCAATGATCTTACTCTCCCTTGATGTTAGAGGGGTTGGGGGTGCCCACAAACAATTATCCCTAAAAGACTCTTTGAATCCCACAAACCTAATATTGTCTTTTTTTCAAGAAACTATGTGCTCTGGTTTGAAAGTTATTGCTTTTTTATATTTGTCTTAAAATATTGGAATTTCGATTCATTAGATGTTGTAGGATTGTCGTGTGGTCTAGCTATGGGGTGGAACACTAAGTTTAACTCCATTTCCACCTTAGTTATGCCTTCAAGTATTTTGGTAAATGTTAAAGTAAAAGAATCGGGGAAGAAGCTAAAGTTTATAGATATATAGATAGATAGATAGATAGATATGAAACCCTTTTGGGATGATTTCATGGATTTAGCGTGCTCGGAAGGAAAACATATGATTTGGGGGGGGGACCTAAACCTAACGCTTAACAAAGGGAGGTCTGGGGGCATAATGCTAGAAGAGATCGTTAAGGTGACTGTAATACCCCAAATTTTGACTTGGAATGTATTTAATCAAATTATGTAAATGATGTAAATATGCTAGTATGGATTCCTAGTGTGGAGCTCAAGGCCAAGGCTCGACTAGTGAATGGCTAGGCATGTATGATGTATATATTTTTATTTGGATCGTATCGTTGGTTTATCATGCCAATTTGAAATATATATAAATATTATGTAGGGAAATAATAAAATGGTCCAAGATGGTTGTGTAAAGAGCACTAGAGGGGCTATGATTCAACCAGAGGGGAAGAGAAAAGGGGGCCTATGGGAAACTAAATCCTATGTTTCCAAGTGTCAACCTTAGAAATCATCCAAAATTCTTCCATGTGCTTTAAATGAGTCAATTACCTTCTCTTTATTATCAAACCCAATCATTGAATGCATGTGTGAGGTTGGTGGGAAAAGTCACTTCATGCAGCTATTAAGGCATGGGGGTTGTGATAGTTATGCCAACTGCCAGAGTACTTCCTTCTATGGTCAGAAGCTATGTCAATTGGATTTCCACCATTATCTCATAACCCTTGGAGTCAACCCTCTTTTGATCATTCTCTCATGTATGTTTCTACAGTACGTAGAGTTTCCTACTGTTGTTCATGACCATTACCAGATGTAATACACCTAGGAACCCTAATAATTATTGTTTTATAAGACCTTATGTTATTATTTTGATTTGACATTATTGACCAAGTGAGGTCAAAACATTTGTAAAAGAATTATTATTTTTAAATATTTAAATAACTAAGGGAATCAAAACTTAAGGCAGTCGTTGAAGAGTGTTTGTTGACCCACAAGGATAAATGACAAGTGTCAAGAGGAAACCTAGCATGGAAAGACAGCTTAGTAAATGCGCAAATGATGCAGGAGGCATCCTCCCTAAAATTCAGGTCATTACTCCTGTTGGAGCATTACGAGCAGGAGGCTCAAAATGACCTAAGTCCTAGGCAAATGCTATAAAGCATCAATTTCATCCACTGAACAGGAGTTTCGTGATGAAGGGGAGAATACGCTAAGTATTGATTCATCCAATGAGAAGGAGGCTTATCATGAAGTGAGATTGTGACCTAGCTTGCAAGAGGGACTCTATGACCAAGTCTTAGTCCTTGTGGTCCAGCAAACAGGCTCGAGGGTTTCAGAACAAGCAGTTTGGTTGTTCTGGAAGTTGGTTGGGAGGGACGACGACCTTCAGCTTCGATTTTCCCTACGGGTTCAGGTTCTATTGATTTATTTTCTGACATGTATGCTTACTGTAGCTGATATCTAATGATTGCATGGCTTAGATCAGGTTTCATTTATTTATTTTCTGACATGTCTGCTTACTGTAGATGATATCTAATGATTGCATGTCTTAGATCAAGTTTTATTTAGTTGTATCTGAACTATCTATTTACTGTGAATAATATCTAATGATTGCATGACTTAGTTCAAGTTCTATTTATTTAATTTATGAACTATCTGTTATTGTGAATGATATCTAACAATTTCATAGCTTAGTTCCAGTTCTGTTTATTTAATTTCTGGACTATCTGGTTACTGTAAATGATAGCTAGATTGTTAAGCAGAACAATTTCCTTGTTTAGTTCATGTTCCATTTATCTTATTTCTGAAAATTCCTGTTACTGTAAAAGATATCTAAATCGTTAAGCAAAATTAATATATTTCTCAGTACAAGTCCCATTTATTTGATTATGCAATTATCAATCATTGTAATGATTCCTAAGTTGTTATTCAGAATGATTTTGTTGTTATCAGCTATCTTTTTATCATTCTGCATTTACCCATTATTGTAAATGATCCCTAAACTAATGTTCAGAATGATTGCTTGCTATGTTGTCACATTAACTATCTTTTATCATTCTGTAAACATTGATTTCTGTAAATGAATCTTAAGTCTTTATCCAGGACAATTACAAGGTTTAGGCCGGTTTTTATAAGATTTTATTGTACATTATTGTTTTATTCTTGCTTATGCATGTTATCAAAAATTATTACCTTGCTCATGCATGTTAGCATATAAGGTTTTACTATACATTATTGTTTTCCTGTAAGTATTCTGATTTGGAATTATATTTCCAGACTTGCATGCAAGATATTCAAACATTGTTTAAGTTTATTTTAGTAGTTTTAGTAGGCACAAAATTAACCTAGTATCAACTACAGCTTCAGAAACTTAGTTATTAAGATGGAAAACCTATTTAGGCATCAAACTATGTATCAATGTTTGTTCATCCCCTTATTGTTATAGACAAAATATTATATAGGGTTTATTGCAAATGGGTTTATAGGTTAGGCATTTTGATCTATAACTATGTTATATATATGAATCTAGGGTTTATACAGATTTAAAAGTGGTTATATACAAAACATAATGCTTGTATATTTTACAAAGTCGAATGGCTTAAAGAAATAAGAGTCCATAATAGAAGCACATGTTTTAGGCAACTAGTTTAGGCATTTTTGTTGTTTATAAAATGGGCGTTTGTTTATTTTTGTTTATAAATGTAATTAGAAGTAATTCATAACAGTTTGGAAAGGGAATTTCACACATGAAAACCCTAGATCTTGTTTATTAATCGTAATTATTTACAGGTTCAATCATTTTTCTAAGTTATGGCTTACCTGTTAAGTGTTTTCTGCAAGCCGTCGAACCCACTGAATCCGCAATCAGAATCGTGGTTTTTAACCCTTGAAAAATCGGGGTTCCATAACTCGCATCTGCAATTGCGGAAGTCGGATTGTGGAACCGTAATTTTAAACAGTCGGAATCGGGGTTCCGCAACCCGCATCTGCAATTGCAGAAGTCGGATTGCGGAACCGTAATTTTAAACGGTCGGAATTGGGGTTCCGCAATGCGGAAGCCGGATTGCAAAACCATAAATATACACAGTCGGATTTTGGATATCCGCAAGGGTTTGGGTAAGGGTTTAAACCCTCTTTTTTCTAATTATGTTAGGTTAAAAAATTATTAATGATGCTTATAATCCTAAGCTAAATGTTCATGTAATGATGCTCATAAAAGAAGTAAGGCTTAGATATTTTACCCTAGCTTACAAATGTAATAGGTGGATTGAGTGGGAAAAGTCACTTCATGCAGTTATTAAGGCATGGGGGTTGTGACAGTTATGCCAGTTTCCAGGAGTACTTCCTTATATGGTCATAAGCTATGTCAATTGGCTTTACACCATTATCTCATAACCCTTGGAGTCAACACTCTTTTGATCATTCTCTCATCCATGTTTCTACACTACATAGAGTTTCCTACTTTTGTTCATGACCATTACCAGATTATGTTTAACCCATGAATTCGAATTTAGAGACATAGATGCAAATTTGAAGAAAAAAATAGATGGTTACAGGTGAGCATAGAGGTTGGGAAAGCTAGGAACCTTCACCCATTGAGTTCTGTTATTTTTGGATGCTTGAGAATCCATGAATTAATGTTGCAGGAGGTTCTCCAATAGCATTACAACATGTGGCCTCTTATTGCACACATTGGTAAGGTGACTGTAAAGGTTAGATTTCATGAGGGAACTGTGGATTAGTGAAGGGAAATGTCTTCCTTGTGTTGTGTGGGGCAGTTGGAAGGAGTGTCTTGGCTGTGATGGCTTATTGATATCCCTTTAGAGATTTAGATGAGATTTTGGCTAAGCATTGAGAGCAGAAAGGGTTGTGGGCTGATAGAGAGAATCCTATAGGTGTTTCCTTCACCTTAGTGGCATCATAGCCCATCTTGGGAGTGGCCTCTCAGCATAAATAGTATATTTTGGGAAGAGTACCTATGGTTGTGTGGAAAATCATTGATACACAACCAGTTGATTGGATCTTCTTTATTTAAAGATAAGAATTCTTTTGTATTTGAATCTACAATGTTTATTTGATGCATGTAATGATAAAGCTTATATATGCATGCATGTGTGTGTGGATATATTTTTAATTATGATGTGTATTTTTATCATGCATCTACACAAGTATTTTAAATGTTATGAATTCGTAATATGTCCATTGGGCGAAATTTAGAAACCTGAATTTAGTCAATGTCCCCCTCTACTAGTCAGATTAAGGGATGGGGATGCCACAGAGTGGTATCAAAGCTTATGGTTGTAACTTTGGAGCTGTATGGGCCAGAATACACACTTACAGGCAGAAATATGAGTTGCAAATGAAGTGCCCCTGTGAACATTCGTGGTTTTAATTGTCAGAAGGTATTCTAACCAAGCCATGGGCTAGATCTATGGTCTATCAATGGGATAGGTAGACTGGTTGAGGTTATTTTTCAAAATTTGCAAATTCAGTAGTGAAAAGGTTCTATTCTTTTGCGCGATAGGTAAAACTCGGAGTTGGGAAAGAATGGCCAAAGTTAATTTGGTAATAATCCCCTTATTGCCAAATTAAATTTGGAACAATTTTGAAATATAAAAAGAATGTAAATTTTAAGTGGACCTGTTACCTCCTAATTTGTACATTAGGTGGATTTCCTATGAGCCTCCAAACTTGTAAACAAACCAGTTGTTCATCATTGGTGCTCAGAAGTTCAGAAGTCATTTCAAGGCCATTTTTGGCCCCTTTTTTAATATTGCATGTTCATACCCCTTGGGGGTATTGTAAATGTACTAGCATGATGGTGTTTTGTAAATATATTGGTTGCCTAGGACTTAGACGTCAATCCAATCATTCCATGGTGTTTTTTTCATTCTCAATTACGCAATGATGAATAAGCGATGTATAATCGACGATTTTCACCTACACCCTCCAAAGATGGAATGGTCGTCTTGGTGGTTAGGCCTTAGAATGTTATTAAAGTTCACGTGTCAATGTTTATGAGCTTGATAGACATCAAATTGAGTCATTATGAACATGCACTAGGTCCCCTAGGATTTTATTTCAGTTCTGAGAAAATAAACTTTTCCCGTAAAATGGTTCAATTTTTAATGATCTAATTAAAAAATCCAAAAATATCATAAAAGTGTGGTCTAGAGGGGGAATTTTCCATGGGGGTGCTCATTTTCTAACCCGGAGCACCCATAAAACCCCAAAACCCACTTTTCCTAAGTTTTAAGTGATTATTTTTCACTTAAATACAACTTCTCTCAAAAATATTAAAAGAGAATTAAAAATAAAATAAAAAAATAAAAGATATGGAGAAAATAAAATTTCCTAAAATTGAGGAAATTTATCCAAATAAAGGGTCATTTGTGATTGCAATCACTATCGGAGGCAATATCAATCAAATCCAGGAGCTCTCAGTTAAAGTTCGGAGCACTAGAAGTGATTCTCATCAAGAGGATGTGCCCTCTCCTTAAGGTGGGCGACTTCTCCTTTTGGCATGCTATTGTTGGTTGGAGAATATCACAATGTGAGATTGGCGCCCCTCTTGTGAGGTGGCATCCACCTCATACCACCAAGGCTTTGTCAAGGTTTAGTTCAAGCTCAAATCTCTCCATTGTTTGAGAGTTGCGCCCTCCATGCCCTAGATTCTTCTAGAACTCGCCTCCTCTTCTATTTGTTCTATAAAAGCAAGGATCTTGCTCCATATTTGGGATGGAATGCAAGGAACCTCTGCTCAATTGTAAATGTTCTACTATTTTGTTATCATTGTTGAATAAATTTGAGACTTTAGAGGTCCATATGGTGCAAGAGCTCTTATGGTGTGAATGCTTGGTGTAAAATCGAGGTGATATTAGCTTAGTTGTATCTCTTCTTATGCAAGTTTGTAGATCTATTATCTAGCTTAAAATATTATATTCTAATCCATAGAGTAGTCATTTGAAGGCTTTAATTTGCTTGCTTGTGTTATATTTTCCAAGATTTGAAAGTAACAGGTTGTAGTTAGTTATACGAATGTTCTTTCAATCTTAGTTTATTTACCACACTAGATTTGATCTCTCTTATTTGAAGTTTTGTGGCTTTGCAGAATCACCAAGTTTGAAGGTGATCTTGAGCTCAGTTGCATCTTGTTCACCCTTAACGCAATATTTGGATCTAACGCTTCTTGTCCTACAGGAATTTATACATCTCAATAATATTCAAGCTTGAGCTTGAGCCCTTTCTTCCTTCTTTAAAAAACTCTCACTCAATTATTTCTGTTACTTTTTGCATACAAGCTTAGATTTCTTTCAAAAAGACTTCCATACAAATATTTGCTCGATTACATGCTAGATCTAAAGTGCTTCAATTTTCAATCTCATGCTTAGCTCTAACCATAGTGCTTTAGTACTTGAAGTAGTAAAATATTTCCTATCATTTGCAAGTACTAAGTAGTGTATTTTTATTTGATTTTAGCTAACAAACTTACCTTTAATCAAGTTTTATGTTTGCTGGTTTTTTTTACTTGTGTAACAGGAAAGCGAAAGAATTTAAGCAACTTTGGGAGATTCGGGTATTCGAAGAGGACTTTCTTCAAGTCCATATTATTTTTAGTTTTCCAAATCTTGCTAAAGTCTCTTGAATCCCATTTTAAGGGGTCAAGAGTGATCTCTATCGGATATTTAACTTGTAATAAATTAATAAAAGAGCAAGTGGGATTTAAAGCTCCCACACCCTTCTTCCCCCATTTGGGGGAAGCATGTATCTGCCTCCATTACTTTCTCGCTTTAGTTAGTATTTTTTCTAGATTAGTTTTCAATTTTTGTAATTATATCTAAGCTTAGGTTTCATGCTTTTTTTGCTTTCCATTTTTTGTGGAAAAAAAATACTAACCCCTACGCTTTCCTGAATGACGGTCCTTGGATAAGGGATTTCCCGAGTACGGAACTGGGAAAGAGATTCGTAGGTAGTAATTAGATAACATTTGTTTTTCTTGTTTTGTATTTATTTTCCATATAAAAAAGCATTGATAAAACTCTAAAAATCGAGACTCCATTCTGTATGCTCTGCACCTTTGCAGTGCATCCGACCAGTTGGGGGCATCAAAAGGAATTGGAGTCACTAGTAATTAGCTTTAACAATCTTTCAATTAACCTCCCTAACAAAAATCCAGCATTACCATTTCAAATCACTCTTATTGTGGGGAAATTTTGCAAAGGAAGTGGGAACCACTAGAATGTGACCACGGGGCCCATTCAGGATACACCCTCATTTGGTGTAGTGTTGCACATCTCTCCACGACTCCATCGAGCCCACATGTCGTTGTGCAGAGCCACTTAGAGTGAAATCCGGACACATTCCCACGTACCGTAAGGTATATCGAGAATCCCCTTTTCCAATTTTTTAATCAACTCATCATCTCATTAATTTAAAATCAACCAAGTACAATTGCAAAACTCTTACAACTATTAGCAGCTTTGTTATATTTTATGACTCCATTGGCACTGGCTAATCATTCTATCGTTATTTGCTTTTAGTCATTTATATTGTGAATGTCATACATTTTTTTATGTTGTTGATATTTAATCAATATTACTTTGCAATTCCTTGTTTCGATCAATTTTTATTCTAAACTCCTAAAAAACAATCTCGTCCATTTGTGACAACTAAACACAACTAAGAGCCTTAAAAAATATTTACTAGGGTCTACCCCCCTTGGCTTCGATTAGGAGTTTGCCTAAATGGAGGAATCAGGATCAGGTGACAACACCTGACTCGAGACTTGCCCCCAAGGACACACCTAGCAACTTCGAAATATTTATGTTGTGTTCCCCTCGGGGTGTGCTTTCCGATGGAAACATTTTGGCGTCGTTGCCGGGGACAAATATTTTGTTCTTGGTTTGACTTACCCTCGTTTTTTCTTGTTTTTTACGTTTAAAATTTTGATTGATTTTAGTCCAATAAAATGAATTGGACTTGATCCATCTGGAAATTCCACTAAGGAATAAATTACCAAGGTATTTAACCAGAAGAAACTCAATAGGCTTATTTGATTCCATTCCTAAACAATAAAAGTTTTATCAAAGGAGATTAAATAAGTTAACTTCTCGTAGGATCCTTGAGAATCTAGGATCCAAGTCTCTTTCAGAAATTCATTGTCTGTTTGTAGAAAACAATAATAATATCTTGTCTGACGAAATGGGTGAATTGTTTAGTCCCCTTAACATTACTCATGTAGCAGGTCAACCACACGATTTACCCGAAAAATCTATCAATAACTGCCTACTTTCACCGGAACTGATTCCATTACCGTAATCGTTCACCTGGAAAGCTTCTCGAAGTGTATCAGTAGTTGGTGTCAAGTATATGAACATAGAAACCAGGATGTCTAAATGAAACTGTTTGCATTGTCCTTAGAAGGTGATGCTAGTGATTAGTTTATGAACTTCCTGATTACTCCTACGCAAATCTAGAATATTTCAAAATTGTTTTCTTAACCAAGTGGGGAGAAAATAAAGAACCACGTCATCAACTAACATCCCTCCATACAATTAAGAGAAGTGAAAATGAAACCATGGAGGAATTCAACAAGAAGTTCCAAGACTTGGTAAACGTTATGGATGTTGAATTTAAGCCATCAAATAAGTCCATCTTGGTCTATTACATCGAAGCACTAAGTGGTGAGATGCATTATTAGCTAAGGGATAAGGATCCCACCACACTTTTAATTTCCCAAGATATGGCTGTTAAAATTGATATAAACATGCAATCTTCGTGCAAGTCTAACATTCCTAGATACACAAGAGCACTCATTTCCAACAAACAAATTGAGCTTAAGGAGAAAGCATCCGCTTCTCATCAAGACACTCATGATATAAAAATAAAAGAAATGAACAATAAAATGAAGGCTATGGAACTAAAGTATGTTGCTCAACTTAAGGAAATGCTAAACACACTCATAGCAATCGAAAGATCTCAGTCTCAACCGGTTTAAAGAAATTTTCCACCCAAGGGAAATTGGAAAAAGGAGGGACCACCCCATGAAAAGAGGCCTCTTAATCAACTAGAGGTTGCTAACATGGTCGAAGAATTCACACTATTTTGCAGAGCGTGCAAAGATTTTCATGAAGAATCAAATGTGAGATTTTAAATGGCTTAGATCTAGATTCATAAGAAAACTTCACATGGAATATTTCAGAACATGAGAGAAGAAGAATAAAGAAGATAAATTGTGGAAATCACTCTGTATTTTATTCATCAATATGATAACAATATATAATACATATTCCATGGATAAAATCGAATGCCTTGGAGGCAATTTGGAAAGGACAAAAAGAAAAGGCTTACTAAAGGCAAAAAAAAACCTAGGTGGAAAAGGCAGTTTCCAAAATTGTCCTAGAGGCTCACGAATTTGCTAAGTATGGTATGGAAGCTCATGAGTGAGGTAAATGGAATGTATTTATGGATATAGAAGAGAATATATGATGTGGAGGTCAAATTGGTCAAGTGGCAAAAGTTTCTAAGTCAACTAGCTTCACCTTTTCCACTAGAAAGCAGAAAAAAACAGGATAAAGCTATCTAAATCAGGAAAGCACCTTCTAAACCAAAAATGGAAACAAATCAGACATAATCCATTGAAATCTCCTCAAGTGTTCCCTAGTGACTTAGGATGGCAAGTGGTCCACTAAAAGACAAAATTGGCCCTATTTACCTAGTCAAAACTCAAGAAATTAATCATAAATGATTAATTAATTATATCCTAAGTCTAGAATGGTATAGGTGGGTTTTTTAATACTCCAACACCCCCCCTTAATCCTAAATTTATGTGGTGGAAATCAGAAAAATATCATAAATATAGGGCCCAAGCAACAAGGATTATGGTCACCCCAATACAAAAATAACTAGTCCATGTAAAATGAGGAAACAAGGAAAACAGCATGGGAACGAAACCCTCCCTCAAAAATGGACATGCTTGGATGTCTTCATATTGTCTTGTTGCTCATTTGGAGGAGATGAATGAGCCAAATGAGCTGAATGGGATGCTTCTGAGTAACAAAATTGATGAAGAGATTGTGGATGTCATGATCATACATCAGTGCATCAATGTGGTGTAGACAAGAATCATGTGTAGAGGCTCCATGAAGCTCATCATCTGATGATGGAGGAGTATCATATGAATTTTTCTTGTTGTTGTAACATATATAATCAGATCTGAAAACATAATCAATTATGGAAAGAAGATTTATGCAAACTCCTTCCCAAGGAAAATCAATGAACTCAACAGGATCAATTTCTTCTGTAGCTACAATGTGGTGTACTAGTTCTTGTACCTTCTTCTCAAACTAATGTATAAATTTATGATATTACAAAGGAGATCATGCAGCTATTAAATATCATAATTTGAGTCATATGGAGAAGCAACCAATAAATATGTGGAGTCTCCATGATCGAACAGAGTTTCAATAGGAAAAGTGTGAGAAACTAGGTCACCCTGACAGCTGAGAGAGCCTAGAGAGTGTGGGGACTTGAATTTTGAAACATGAGTGATGGGGTAGGTACAGATGTGTGATATATCAGTCCATTGATGGCCAATGAAATGGATTTCCAACCAATTAAATATATGAAAGACAAAAGAGCAACAGAGGCAAGTGACACAATGTAGGAAAACATGGAATTGTGTGGTTTCTTAACTGGAGAACTTGGGGTTGTAGGGTCTCTTGTGCATCCAATGGTTGGAAAAATGGTCTAGAAGGTTTCATGAACTGCACATCAAACTGTATATCATCTTCAAAATCAGAATCTAAAATATTTGAATGGGGGTGGAAAGACCTTTCAGAAGACAAGTCAGAAGCTAGTAAAAAATGACTAGTTTTGAGAGTAGACTTGTGTGAACTGACTGGAGATTGTACCAAGGAAGAGGTGGTACTTCTGATTCTGATATATCAGAATGTGAATCAAAATAAGAGACATAAGAAGTATTTTTCACTCTAACACTCAAATCATAAGCATGATTACCTTGGAGCAAATCATAAGCATGATTACCTTGGAGAGATGCTTGGAGGCAGTGTTCTTGCTCTACAACAAGCTTGCCTTGTTCTTTTCTTGCAAAGTCAAGAACATCTATGTTATGCTCTTCAAGCATCTTGGCCATGATGTGCAATTTATTTTTGAAATAATATTTCTCAGGATGAGTGCCTTTGCAGCAATAAGAACACTTGGCCTTCTCCTTCTTCATCTTCTTGTATTTGGAATCTTCATCAGAGTCCTCTTCATCTGACAACATCTTTTGCTTGGATTTTTCATTCTTGAAACTCTTTGATCCATGAGAAGCAAGTGCAAAGTCCTTGGAGGGTGTTAGATTGCTCATTTGGACCATCTTGTCCTTCTCCTTCGTGAGCAAATCAATGAATGCATCCAAGGTTGGCATCTTCCAATTGGGAACTACAAGTCTGGTAGTATGAAAAGTAGACAAAAATATTGAGTATTCAAAGCTTAGTTTTGACAGAATGGTAAGGATTAGTTGCTTATCCTTCTTATCTATGCCACATTGCTTGATTAGAAGCACTAGGTTCTTTAATTTTGAGATGAAATCTTCCATTGAATCAAAATTACCTGGACTAAGTGAGATCATCTCAATCTCCAATAAATGACCTATGAGCTCATCTTGTTTTCCAAAGAGAGACTCTAGCTTTGTCCACACTTGATTTGGAGTGGATAGAGAGTCAATATGGAATAGAATATCTGGAGATACAGAGAGACAAAGTAACCCATAAGATTCATCAATCCTATTGAACCATTTGGATTTTAATGCAACAACTCCTGGCTCAGTTATAGTGATTCTATACAATCCTTTGCTTCGAAGCTGGATGATCATATGCACCTTCCATTCAAAGTAGTTGAAAGGAGTGAGAGTCATAGCTTTAGCTTGATTTTGATCCATGCTAATGCACTCCTGTTGATGGAAATACCCTGCAAAAAACACACTGGAAATTGTTTTGAATCAATCTAGCTCTGATACCATGTGATATTTTAAATGGCTTAGATCTATATTCATAAGACAACTTCACATGGAATATTTTAGACAATGAGAGAAGAAGAATAGAAAAGATAAATTGTGGAAATAAATCTGTATTTTATTCATCAATATGATAACAATATATAATATATCTTCCATGGATAAAATTGAATGCCTTGGAGGCAATTTGGAAAGGACAAAAAGAAAAGGCTTACTAAAGGCAAAAAAACCCCTAGGTGGCAAAAGCAGTTTCTAAAATTGTCCTAGAGGTTCACGAATTTGCTAAGTATGGTATGGAAGGTCATGAGTGAGGTAAATGGATTGTATTGATGGATTTAGAAGAGAATATATGATGTGGAGGTTGAATTGGTGAAGTGGAAAAAGTTTCTAAGTCAACTAGCTTTACCTTTTCCACTAGAAAGCAGAAAAAAATAGGATAAAGCTATCTAAATCAGGAAAGCACCTTCTAAACCAGAAATGCAAAGAAATCAGACATAATCCAATGAAATCTTATCCAGAATCTCCTCAAGTGCGCCCTAGTGACTTAGGATGGCAAGTGGTCCACTAAAAGACAAAACTAGCCCTATTTACCTAGTCAAAACTCAAGAAATTAATCATAAATGATTAATTAATTATATCCTAAGTCTAGAATGGTATAGGTGGGTGTTAACACCCAAAAAGTGCTCACTAGCTCATTTACTTATTCACGTGACCCATTTGTCCACGTTTTCACCATTTGAGCCTCTGAAGTCAACAAAAGGTCACCAAAAGGCCTTAATACACCCCTTTTTCCACTCAAAATGAGTATTTTTCCTAAAAAAGCATAAAAACCCTCAAAAAGGGTCCAAAATTCCCAAAATATTAAAAAGGGAATAAAAATATTCAAAATATTCAAAAAAGGAAAAAGGAGGGAAAAGGTACCTACACCATGTTGGTCAATACCATTGGTTTCCTCAAAACCACAATGGTATTCCCCACCACCAAAACCTATAAAAAGGTGGTAGGGGCTCTTCACTTTACATCCATCCATCTTCCTATCCTCATGCTGCCAAAATCTCCCTTGAGTTTTTGGCCATTGTAGCTACCTTGGAGAAAGGACCCTTTGGAGTTTGGAGCTGCTCACCCTTGGAGCTTCTCAACTATCTTCATCACTTGGAGGTATTATTATTGCAAGCACTTGCTTGCCCCCATTTTCAATACAAAGTTATTTTTTCTATTCCTTGTTCTTGTTTTAATTCAAAAAGTTTATTATGATATGCACATGCTAGTTTAGTTTTAGATTTAGATTTAGTTTATTGTTTTTTCTTAATATTGAAACTAATGCTACTAGTTAGCAGGTGCCCACAGCACTAAGCTTGGTTGCAAAACCAAGCCAACAGTTTTTTGGCGACTCCGCTGGCTTGAATCTTTAGATCTCAAAATTTTATTTTTTGCTTTAGATCTTAATTTTTGTTCATTTTAGTCAGTTTAAATCATAGTTCTGCCATCCTAGACAGCAGATCTATTGCTGCTCTGGATTTTGCCCCTTTTATTGCCATTAACAGCCCGAAATCGTCATTTTTGGGTTCGTTTTTCGGCGTTCGCGTACGGCTTTCGCCTCGCGGCTTTTTGCCTAACAGTCGCGCGGCTCATCGCGACTGCACGGCTCTTTTCCGCGCGGCTCGCCACGGCTTCGCGGACAATTTGCGCGCTGCACATCGCGGCTTCGCGGACATTTTCCGCGCTGCACATCGCGACTGTGTGACGAAATCCCACGCTGCACATCGTGGCTTCGCGGTCAAAACCCACGCTGCCCATCACGACTGTGTGACAGAAACCCGCGTGGTCCATCGCGGATGTTCTGTCAAAACCCGCGATGCCAATTTTTTCCATTCGGCCAATCCGTTTAAAAAATTAATTTTTTACTGTACTTTCTGCCCAAATTAGCACATTTTACAATATTAAAATTCCTGCATTTTTTACAGCTAGAAATCTTTTTACTATTTAGAATGCACCTTTAAAAAGTCTTTTTAAAAATTTTCAGAAATTGAAAGAAGGATTTATTTGCATTTTATCTAGATAAAAAAAATTTACTGTTTACTTCCTTGATATTTTGCCCATAGCAAGTTTTCAAAGAAATCCATTTATTTCTTGAAGAAGTCATATTATTTGCTTTCCTATTTCAAAAGATCCTTTGTTTTTTGAATATTTTCTGCAAAGCATTTATATTTTCAATTTCACTTTAAAATACCACACGTGCACCCACTCAAACATATAATTTAAACTGAGCCTTAAAATTTACCCTAACTTCAACCAACTTTTAACCCCACTTGGGGAGCACTTAAAAGAACTTTGTAGCTAGGTAGAACTGAGGGGATAGGTGTTCCAATAACACCCCTCAGTTAATACATTTGAGACATAGCTGTTGTCCATTAGGGAACCAAAATCTCCTAGTATTTTTTGGCACGGTCACAACCAGTTTATCGAAAGGCCTCTCCCCTAGGAGGGTTGAAGTGGCGAGGATGTTTCCGGAAGCCTGAGTGGAATACCGAAATCCATTCAGTAACTGAAGGGCTACCATTCGCAGTTCTCGGGATATCCCTGTATGGGGGTATTGCGGTAAAAGGACCAAACAGCAGATTTACCTTTTCTGGACGTGTCATGAACGGAGTATCCTAGTTGCCATTCTTTAGGATTGATTACCCGGTGTCCCTCCCAGTAGGGGGATATCTAGCCGTTGATTCAACACTCAATATTGTCTGACTTGGATTTCATCACCTTGCAGAGAATATCGTTTGTTGATTCACAATACTTTTAATTAGGTGTTTGCATGATACAATCCACCTTTGGTCTAGTAGCACCTCTTTTTCCTAGAAGCTATTTGCCTGTTGGTACTCTGACCATTTTTTGCATCCCTCCACTTATTATAGCACAGCTGCTATAATAAGTGCTTTTTGAGGTTGATTTTTTGGCCTGAGAGCCTTTATTTTCACTCCCCTTTTTTGCACCCTTGGTTGCATTAGGGTTTTGAGTTTTTTATACATTACCATCTTACACAGAAGATTTTTACACAAAAACTTTTTTCTCACCATTGAGAATTTTAGACGCTCTCGTCGTCTTCAGGGCGAACTCCCAGAGTTCAGTCTACTTGGCTCTCCACGTCACCGACGTAGAGCCTTATCCCTTGACTCGACACATCGTCGGTCAACCATACAGTCATCCGATTCTGACACGCCTCACTTCACATCTGATTCTGAGGCTGAATCCGAAAACCCTACCAAGTTATTCCCAACCAACCTCATGGCTGGAACACAATTCGACCCACTTTTTACTAGCACCATAGGAGATACATCCACAAACCCTTCTACTGCGGTGCCATCCATGGCAACCACCACCCCCGTAGGTATGCCTAATATGGCGGACACTCCACCTTTAGGAATGCCCACCACGGGACTACCTCCTATTGTGGGTAGGCCCAACATAGGGGTCACACCCCCTCTGATTACCACAACCCAGATTCCAGGAATCACCACTACTATTCCTAACCGTGGTGTAACCCACGTTACACTTGGAAACGCTGGTCCATACCAGACCACAGCTGTTGGAGGACACATACCTTCAATACCTAGCATACCCTTAGGGGCTACTGGACCACTACATCATACCACCATGACTAGTCATGTCCCAGTCACTACGCCACATCCATCTGCTAGCTTACCTTACATGGCGAATCTGAACTTACCAAACTTAGCCAGGCTAACCAATGATCCTATCAGACATGACCCTGCGTGGCCTCATATGCCCACCAAACTCCCCTCCTACATCCCTAAGTTTGAGGGCAAGGCCGGTGAGGACCCCCAGAACCATATCATGTCCTTCCATCTATGGTGTTCCTCCAACTCCATAGTCCGTCTGTTACAGCGCACCTTCACTGGCTCTGCAGCTAAGTGGTATATTGAGCAGCCCCATGGGACTCATGCCACCTTTACCTCCCTCGCCTCGACCTTCCTGCAGTTCTTCCAGTTACCTGTCCGCTATGATGCGGGAGTCGAGATCCTACTGTCTTGCAGATAGAACACGGCCACCCACATCACTGACCACATTCATGAGTGGCGTCGACGTCGAAGCCTCTGCAAAATCAAGTTAGACGACCGTATCTTCTTAGATTGGTTTCTCAAATCCCTCCTCCCTCTCATTGCAAAGGATGTGGCATCCGAACGACCCCAGTCTGAAGAAGAGGCCATCCTCAAAGCCCAACAGTTTGACCTCATTTACGCCCAGTCAGGTTATCTGTATACCATTATACCGGACGCCCCTCGGGGTGATTCATCCCAACACAATGCGCCGGGGGCATCCCATGCCGCAGATGGCATCATTGGTCGTATGGCCTCGCATCCCCAACCCTTTTCCATTGCACATCCTAGCCATGGTCCCGACCTTTCGCGGGCTACATCTTAATCTGGAGCAACCAATTCATATGCTCCCATGGCACATCACCACCATACCCACGGACCTTCATGTCCACCTCAGTGCTTTGGTCATGCACCACCTGCATACGCCCCCCCAGTCGCACCTCAACCAATATATTACCCATAGCAAGCTACGATAGCTAGCCCAACACCTCCAATAGCTCAGGGTTACCAACAACCCCAGCAGGTAACTGGACCACCTCCAGCCCTGCCAGCTTATTATGCACCGCAACCTGCTCTCGCACCTGCAGCAAACCAAAATCCTCCCGCTGCTCCAGGGCAAGTGTACACATAACATAATCATCCCCAGCACCAAAACAACCAGTGCAACTAGGGTGGACAACAAAACCGTGGAAGAGGACGTAACCACGGAAACAACTAACAACAACATCAAGGTCCTCCACCTCCCAATCCTCCGCAAAATAACAATGCTGCTCCTCCCGACAGAAATCCGGATCGTAATCCAAATCAGCCCAAAAACAATAACCTCATAACAAACCATCCTTGTTCTATTTGCGGGGTCTATGGCCATTACACACATGCTTTCCCACATTTGGAGCGAGCTCGGCAACTCTGGACTGACGATGCCCATCGTCAAGGACAAGCGGCTCCTCAGCCGCCACCCAACCCTCCACCACCTCAACATCAACCTTTGGTGCTGCAAAACCCCTTTCCAACCCAAGGCGTAGTGAACACCCAGCCGTTAGCTCCCCCTCAGGGCAACGCGCCACCACAACAAATCACTTATGCCGCTCCTGATCAACCCATGTTTGATTCAGATACCCACCACTTGTTGATGATGTCATTCGTAGATGCCAACCTCCAAACCCGCAAAAACCAATATGGCTCCACCCCTGAAGCCCCTCCCGCCGACAAGAACACTAACGTTCATCCCACATATCAGACGTTACGTATACCTCTGGCTCCACTCGATGGCGCTTCTAAAGCACCTCGCTTCCCACTTCGTCGCATCAACAATAATCCCAATGCTTGCGCTGCGTCGAATTACAACATTATAGATGACTTAGCCCAGACTCCTGCAGCCATGTCTGCTTTAGAAGTCTTGAAAAACTATCCTTCACAGCGCAAGACTTTACTCTCCGCCATTGGCGCCATTGACCCCAATGATTCACAACTGATGGCATTCAATTCAAACCAATCCGAACCACGCTTACCTTCCACTTTAGCATTCCAATTTTCCGTTTCGATTCGCAATCTTGTCATCCATCGGTGCATTATCGATGAAGGTGCCTCTACATGCGTTATGTCCACATTCGTTTGGCAGAAGTTGGGATCTCCTACTCTCCAGCAGTCCACCACTGCGTTGCGAGCCTACGACGACCGTTCGGCTCAACCCCAAGGTCTCTTAGCTAATGTCCCCGTCCAACTGGCTGGTAAGACGATGCTCATTGACATAGAAGTCATCAATGCCCAACTGGACTATAACCTCTTACTTGGCCATAGCTACATGTATGCCATGTGGGCTGTTGCCTCATCCATTTTTCGTACCATGATGTTCCCTCATGAGGGACGCATGGTCAAGGTCGACCAACTTACCTATTACGATCCCAAGGCCCCCGTCGCACCTGAAAATGTTCTCCCCATGGTTGAACAACCTGTTTGTGGTGCAACTACCTCATTCATTTCCTCCGTGGGACCCGGACTTTACTCCGACGCGCCGATGACTTCTACATTCCAGTCCATTCCACCACTGTCACCGGAGACCCACGTCGTTGACCTCTGTACTCTTTCCCACAATACACAAACACCCAACAATCAACCATCCTTGTTACCTAAACCACCATTGGTCCCTAGTCACATTGGTGTTACACCCATCCACACAATCCCCTTTCTATTCCCTCCCTCGGGCGTAGTAAGCGCTCCGGTTATGGCTACCCTTACTCTCCCCGGGTTAACATTGGGATTACCCGTGTGGTATATTTCACCTCCCGTTCTCCCACCGACACCAAATGTCATCCTGCAACCAGTGCAACCCATCATCACTTCTACTCAACCACCTCCCGATATCACTACTCCTTCGTCATCTACGAATCCCCCTTCTCTCATCAGGCCCACTGGGGGCAGAGGCCCACAACCATCACTGCGGTACCCCCACCCAAAGCAGTTAAACCTCCCCTCGTGTTTCGTGCTCCTCCCAAATGCTCATTGTGTGATGAGTTAGGCCATCCAACTCATCAGTGTCCACAATTACCTGCATTACAGGAACACATGCAAATGCTTGACGATGACCCCAACATCCCGATTGTCAAACTCGACCAAAACCCCAAGCCTCGTGATAAATCAATGCGCACCAACCACCCTTGTGCCATATGCGGTGTTTACGGTCACTACTCACATCACTGTCCTGATATCCCAGATTACAGAGCAGTGTTGTACGAATTGAATAACGTTGACTTAGAAATATCTCCTCCCCTCATTGAGGAAATCTACCCTCCCGTATCATCCTCATCCGGAGAGATTAATACCATTTATATGATCTCTTCGACTACCCAAACCTCGTCAACTGACTTGACCACTCACAGCTTCCGCAATGATGAAGAGATTATCGAGGCTCCTACTGCCCCTGGTTACCCATGGAAAGACATGCACTATTGTTCATACTTCCTCCCAAAAGAGACCTCATCCACCACCGCTACCCAATTCGCGGTTGAGTCCAAAGATTTCCTTCCTACCAAAGTCGACTAGTTTAAAGATCCTATTCCTGCTCCTGATGCCTCTCAGGAAAATAACATAGCCAATATTTCTCCCGTCATCCACATCGACATCTCTGACCCACCTGGTGCCCTTCATACCATTACATTAGGAGCCTCCCACAGTGAGCATGGGATTGGAGAATACAAAAAACTATTCCAAGAATTCACTGATGTCTTTACTTGGTCAGATATCGAAATGCCTGGCCTTGACCCCGCCATTTATACGATCTCCACTGGATACCCCTCTGTCCGGTCGGCCCCTTCCATTGATCCCATTCACACACATTTTCCACTCTGCTACGTCGGTTTCGTTGATGGTGCAAGCCGTTGGTCCCCCAATCTGGCCTCCGCAGCTTGGGTAATATATTCCCCTTCACATGAGTTGATCCACATCGACGGAATGTGTTTAGATGCTGCCACCAACAACCAAGCTGAATACGATGTCGTGACCGGTCTCTTGGCCGCAGCTCTCCAATTGAGCATACGTCACCTTGACATTTTCCTGGACTCACAACTCCTTGTTTCCCAGCTCAACAATGATTACCACGTACGCAATCCCTGTCTTTTCAGAAAATTCCTGCGCACTAAACAAATGGTTAGACAGTTTGAATCAATTTCATTTACACACGTCCCAAGGAACCTCAATAGTGTAGCGGACCATATGGCCAACAACATTCTAGACTGGCACACTAATCGCATCATACCATAAACAAATAATGCATCCACGTGCATAACACGTGCCTCCACGGGCATATACCAAAACAAAATGTGCATCCACGTGCATAACATGTGCCTCCACGAGCATAAACAAGAAAATCAAAATTTTGCATCCACGTGCATAACATGTGCCTCCACGGGCATACAGAAAATTAAACATGCCTCCACGGGCGAACGAAAAGACAACAAGTGCATCCATGTGCATACACGACTATATACCAACATCACATATATATATATATATACATCACCGTATAAGTCAATACATGTCAGAGGTGCCCTCAACACCTAATATACAAAAACTACATCAGTCGTACAAAAAGGTGCTTCCCCATATGCTCATCAGCATTTGGGGGCAAGTACATATCATCTAGTCATCACGGTCCCTGGGCTCCTCTGGCGCCTCCTCCGCCGGCCCTGCCGGATCATGCCGAGCCCGAACTCTCCGCTCTGCCGGCCCCGCTGGATCATCCCGTAAACGAATCCTGCCCTCTGCCGGCCCTGCCTGATCCCACCGATCCCTATCCCTCAACTCGGCCGCCATCACTGCCGCTCTCAGCAAAATCGAGTGCCACTCACGAGGCGCCTCGAAACATCACTCGACGATGTCTCGATCCAGATCCCTCCACCCATCCTCCGGGAAACCTGCTAGAATCATATCCAGTGTCTCTCGGACACTATCGACAGCATCATCTTGAGGGCCAACCCCTCGACCACGAGCCCCAAATCCTCGACCAGGTGGAGGCGGTACTGGTGCGCGAGGGGGGGCAACCACCATCGCCCATCCCCTGCAAGCCACATAGTCAGCCGGTGGTACAGGACCAATATCTGCACAATGCAAGTAAACCATCATATACATATCTAACTATAATCATAGCCAATAAATCTACAAACACATGATAAAGTAGAGAACAAAACGTACCATCTAAACCCCAAGCCTGTCCCTGGGCTCGCGGCATCTCAGGATCTCCTCGATAATCCATACCAGTGTATGGATAGTCCTCTATCAACAGGGGCATCTGCTCCCACTGCTCATACATCTCCTGCGAGAAGAACCCCCGGATACCACCACCACCACAAGGCATCATCTGCCCCCACCGCACCATGCGCGGCTCACTCACCAAACCATCACGAATGGGCACCCGTCGTCGCAAAGTCGGTACCCACTCAAAGAAAAAAGAACACAGAAAGGAGGCATAACAGAACTCTCCCCCCTCCCGACTGGCCTTGTCCAGATCTCTCCGGACACCAGCTAAAAACATCTGACCCCATGCATAATAGGTCCCCCTCAGCACTGAATTCACCATCATCGTTTGTCCCCCTGACAAACAATGTGGCGCCGCGGCACCCAGCACCCGCAAAACACAAGCCCCGACAGCCCGCATGTCCCACTCTCGCAGTGACCTCAGACTCAGCGCGCTGTTCTGCAAAATTGACCCAGGGACACAGAAAGTCTCCAGGAGATCCTCCATGTCAACACCTGCCGGGATCCTCGGCAGAAGATCCCCCACCTCCCCTAAGCGAGGCAACCCAGTAAGAAAATAAACATCTGTGAGGGTGATCTCCAACCTCTCACCCCCAACAACAAAAGCACCCTCTGCAGGTACCCACCAACTCACCAACTTGTTCAGTAACGGTCTCACTAAACGCATTGGTGGGATCTGAGCAAACTTCAAAAGTCCACTCACCGCCAGGGTCTGCCGGACCCCCTGATCAGTCTGAATCCTCTCCATCGGATCCTCGTCTATCTCCCGCTCTCGCCATGAAGTCAATGGTCTCCTCAACATCCTGCCAAAAAACAGAAGAAATTTTTAGCACCAGAAAAAAAAAAAAAATCAAAAAAATGCCATCGCGGGTTTTCCATCAAAACCCGCGATGATCATCGTGGCTTCCATAACAGAACCCGCGATGAACATCGCGGGTACGAGCCAGATAGTCGCGATGAACATCGCGACTGTCTCCCCCATACTCGCGATGAACATCGCGGGTTCCAACCTAACAGTCGCGATGAACATCGTGACTGTCAGCCTCAAACCCGCGATGTCCATCGCGGCAAAAGACCCGAAACCCGCGATATTCCACGTTGGAAGGCCAACATGCAATTTCGCGGCCTTCGGGGGCCCACCGCTAAACAAAAAAGACATAATTGAAAAGGCTAAAGCAAATAGGGTTACCTGAAACTCGCGAAATCGAAAACCAACGGTCAAATCTCTCGGAAATCAAGAAAGAGCTTTGACTGCTCTGCCAAACTCGCACGTAACAATGACACGTCATATTGGGCCCCACGCCCTATTTATAGAAATTCCACCATTTTTCAAACAACCATTCCGGTGTCATACGACGTCCGTTTCTCAAACCGTTGGTACCGTTGGAATCAACACAGCGAGAACTTCATGATAGTTCTTTCCTTTTCCTGTTTTCACCAGGTCCATTTTTTGACCGTTTTTTACACCCCCTCGTCGCCTCGGTTTGCGCGCCACATCGACCGTCGTCTGTTTTCGACAAGTCTTATATCGTCGGATTCAGTTTTTCACGCTCGTGATGATGCTTGAGATCATTTCTCGCTCTCACGCCTAGAGTTTTAGGGCATTTTTCCATGCCCCCTCGTCGCCTCGGTTTGCGTGCCACATCCGCCGTTCTCCGTTTTAGATGATTCTTATATCGCCGGATTCAGTTTTCCACGCTTGTGATGATGCTTGAGATCATTTCTCGCTTTCACGCACAGATTTTTTGGGCATTTTTTCCATGCCCCCTCGTCGCCTCGGTTTGCGTGCCACATCGACCGTCATCCATTTTTGACGAGTCTTATATCGTCGGATTCAGTTTTTCGCGCTCGTGATGATGCTTGAGATCATTTCTCTCTCTCACGCCCATATTTTTTGGGCATTTTTACCATGCCCCCTCGTCGCCTCGGTTTGCGTGCCACATCGACCGTCGTCCATTTTTGATGAGCCTCATATCGCCGGATTCAGTTTTCCACGCTCGTGATGATGCTTGAGATCATTTCTCGCTCTCACCTCTAGATTTTTTGGCCATTTTTTCCATCCCCTCTCATCCCCTCTGTTTGCGTGCCACATTGGCCGTAGCCCCCTTTTGACAATCTTTATGTCACCGGATCCAGTTTTCCGCACTCATGATGATGCTTGAGACCTTTTCTCGCTCTCATCAATCCCTTTTTGTTCGGTATAGTTTTATCCCTTTTTTGGGCCGAGCAATCCCTTTTACGAAAAATGCACTTAGGGAGTTTCTGTTAAGCTCTTTTCTGACTCCTAAAACAAGGAAAAGATCGCCGAGCAATCTTGCTTCCTTTCATGCTCGCTAAACGTATCTGAAAGGGCATCTACCTGGTATAAGTTTACCCCTTTTCTGGACCTTGTAGACTAATTACGAAAAAGGAATACTCTAGTCACATCGGCTAGAAGAGTTCTCCATTTGCATCATTTTATGCTTTTTCGGGCCTTGGAGACTAACTTACGAAAAAGAACACCAATGGAGTCCACTTACCGCTTTCGGACTCTCTAAACATGAAAGCGACCACGAGCAATCACCATCCTGGGCTCGTAAAACCAACAGGATAGTAATCATAACCACCGCAGAGTCTTCTTATCATTTTCAGACTCCTTAAAAATGAAAGCACCAATGAGCACGAACAGTCCTGGGCTCACAAAATCCACAGGACAATACCATTTCAGAGCACACTTTTATCCCTTCTTGGAGCTCATTAAAACTACGAAGAAGGACCCAATGGTGCTTCTCGGTACCACAACAGATCACGTCTACTCATAGGGCAGCCTCCCCATTTTGGTCGCCTTTGTTCAGAGTATTCTGCAGTATGTCACCCTGAGAATCCCTTGACAGCACCCATCAGCTCGTCACCTTAGTTAATAAATACCCTTCAGTCCTTCAAAGCAATGATACCCACACCTACAAGTCAGTTCCCTACGCTGCCAGGTCAACCATGTCATCATACTCTGAACAAAGGAAGTTTGAGTCTTCCCATATATGACCCCAGTTACTTCCCATCCCCACAAGTATGTCAGTCCTACCATCAGTACTACCACACTTCAGTTCTACACCTCGCGCTCCTATCAAGGAAACATCATTGCCTTGTTAGTTGCTGGTCTCCCTCTGTCAACAACAACCAAATTTATTCTAGAGGATAGACCTAGAGGTCCCTGTGTCTTGGACTCATCACCATTTATGATGAGTGCCTATGAATCATTTCGAGAAGAGTCCTCAGTGCCTCTCCAAATGGTTGTTTCTCACATGCTCGACTTCAACACCTTGATCGCATCGTTGAGACTCGCACAGGGTATTGATCCTTTCAGTTTTTAGTCGAAGACCCCGGATACCACCTGACTCTTCCACATTTGAGAGTCTACCTATGGATACAACCAGTTATGCTTTTCCTATAGATATCCGGGTGGCGCATGGCGATAGTATCCAGATGTACCCCAGTTTTATACTCCCTCGAGTATACAGTTACATATACTTCCCAGAGATGGCTCACAGTCATTGAGTCCCTACAGATGCTGGACACCTTCAGTTTCAGCAGTTCATCAGTTATTCCAGTGTATCAGTTATTGAGATCAATCATGTTATGATCATGAGTACATCCCAAAATGATGTCCCCTCTGGACCATTATGATGTACCAGCAGATTTCTTATGTATTTTCTCAGGTCCCCCTTCTTGGGACTAATTGTTATGTATACGTCTTGATACGAGCATGGGTATGCCCACCTCGTCCATTATCAGAGATTATTCCTCATTCATATTGAGGCCATGTAATATTTGTTTATTTTTTGCAGCTTCCAAGGGTCGTGGATCCAGTCTCCAATCGGTCTCTTCTCCTCCCCAAACCCCAGAAAAAAGACAAAAGAACTATGATGTCTATCGGCCATACAATGAGCTCCTGTCCTCACACATCAGGGGGCAGTCTGTTAACACCCAAAAAGTGCTCACTAGCTCATTTCCTTATTCACATTACCCATTTGTCCACTTTTTCACCATTTGAGCCTCTGAAGCCAACAAAAGGTCACCAAAAGGCCTTAATACACCCCTTTTTCCACTCAAAATGAGTATTTTTCCTAAAAAAGCATAAAAAACCCTCAAAAAGGGTCCAAAATTCCCAAAATATTAAAAAGGGAATAAAAATATTCAAAATATTCAAAAAAGGAAAAAGGAGGGAAAAGGTACCTAAACCATGTTGGTCAATACCATTGGTTTCCTCAAAACCACAATGGTATTCCCCACCACCAAAACCTATAAAAAGGTGGTAGGGGCTCCTCACTTTACATCCATCCATCTTCCTATCCTCATGCTGCCAAAATCTCCCTTGAGTTTTTGGCCATTGTAGCTACCTTGGAGAAAGGACCCTTTGGAGTTTGGAGCTGCTCACCCTTGGAGCTTCTCAACTATCTTCATCACTTGGAGGTATTATTATTGCAAGCACTTGCTTGCCCCCATTTTCAATACAAAGTTATTTTTTCCATTTCTTGTTCTTGTTTTAAGTCAAAAAGTTTATTATGATATGCACATGCTAGTTTAGTTTTAGATTTAGATTTAGTTTATTGTTTTTGCTTAATATTGAAACTGCTGCTACTAGTTAGCAGGTGCCCACAGCACTAAGCTTGGTTGCAAAACCAAGCCAACAGTGGGTTTTTTAATAATCCACATCAACTTGTTACTTTGCATGTTATGTTATAGAAAATGGTTTCCCTGAAGCGAGCAGTAGTGAACAATATTCAAGCGAGCCTGATTTCGTCAATGTTGTAGGTGATGTTCATATTATTCCTAAAGAGAGTTGGAGACAAGCTAGATAGTATAGCCAGGAAAAAGACAACCTCACTAAAACATATGGAGAGATGCCCTCACTAGATCAAATCCGGGAAATTCCCAAGTTCAAAGGCTTTACTTATTAGAGGAGAGAAAATTATGGAACTTCCAAGAACATTCAATATCCCCCTAATGTAACAAATCTCTATGAACCTAATGATGTTAATATTGATTTCGGTAGTTGGTTTGAAAAAGTTAAAATACCAATGCTTGCTACTGAAATCCTTAATATTCCTGAGCAAAGAGAAAAATTAATGAGAGTCATAAATCCTCCCCTTCCTAAGAAAGATACCTTTGCAGAAAACATAGAAAAACCTTCCCCAAGCAATAGCAATGTCATGGAGGATCCCCCAATAATTCTACATACCATGGACCCAAGAAAAGAAGATCATCCAGCTTTTTATGTATCATTGATGATAGGTGATCTTCTTCTACATAATTGTATGTTAGATTCTGGGTCTTCATCCAACATAATGACAAAGAATATTATGCATCAACTGAATCTGAGAAAAACCAGACCCTATCAAAATGTTTGTGCCATGGATTCTAGACAAGTTAATGTAGTGGGCATCATTGTAAACCAACTGGATAGATTGGCCAAGTATCCTGACATTCAAGTGACTATGGGTATCCTTGTAATAGATGTGTCGGATAAGTGGGGAATACTACTTTCAAGAAAGTGGGTTGCTACTTTAGGAGGTTGGATCCAAATGGATTGGACTTATGCCACTGTACCTGCATCGGAAGACTCGTTAGTAAAATTGCATAGTGAGAAAGAAAAGAAAAATCATGTAGAGAATCCCAAGAGACCTTCAAATGAATATGTTTATAACACGGATGATTTTGGGAACTATGCGACCAATTCTACCTTTTTGTCCCCTATTCAAGAACAAATCAAAGATGAAAAGGTAGATAAATTTGGAAAATGAATTTTGATTGTGCTCATTCAAGAGCAAGAAAAGGGGCGGGGGTTGTCATAACTTCTCCGAGAGGTTAGGTTTTCAACTTTGCATTTAAACGAGAATTCAAAGCGACAAATAATGTAGCGGAGTATGAGGCACTTTTACTTGGGATAGAACTAGCAAAAGATATGGGGATTAAGATGTGAAGCATTAAAGGTGAATCTGATTTGATTGTTCTCCAAGTAAAAAAACAATTTGCATGTAAATATCAGAGATTAAAAAAGTATAGAAACGCAATTTGGGACACGATGGAATTCTTTGATGCCTTGAACATAGAATCCATTCCTAGAGATCGGAACAGCGCGGCGGATATGTTAGCAGTCTTAGCACCGACACTTAAACCTTCATAGGAACTCCTAAATAGTGATGGTACTTTAGAGATAAATTTTAGACCATCGATTCCAGACAACATGGAACATTGGCAAGTTTTTCGAGATGATGATCAAATCTTAAAGTTCATTCATAATGTTGAGGAATTCTCGAACTTCAATGTCAATTTTCAAGAAGAGGGTAAAGAGTATCAGGGAGAAGGGGATCAGTTCAACAATCATGTTCCTCATGGTTTGGTAGCACTTGAAAACATCTTTGATAGGAAGGATCGGAAGAAGAGCAATATTGATTCAATGAAGCCAGGGCACTATGTAGAAATAAACATTGGAACATACAAAGAACCTAAAACGATAAAAATCGGAAAAAGGTACTTTAGAAAAGGAGAGGAGTGACTTAATCAGTTTAGTTAAGCAGTATAGAGATGTGTTTGCATTTACTTATGATGAATTAAAAGCATATCGTGAAGATGTTTTCCAACACACTATACCCTTAAAACAAGAAATCAAAGAAGTCAAGCCTTTCAGACAAAAACTAAGGAAAATCAACCCTAAGTGAGCTCCCATTGTTGAAAAAGAGCTTGAGAAAATGTTGGTCGTAGAGATCATTGCACCAACAAGTCACTCATCCTAGTGCTCTAACTTAGCGGTTGTGAGAAAGAAGAACGGAAGCATAAGGATATGCATAGACTTTCGAACTCTAAATGTGGCTTGTCAAAAGGACAACTATCTGCTTCTGAACATGGAAACCCTTCTCCAAAGGGTTACAGGTGATGGCATGATGTCCATGCTAGATGGTTTTTCATGTTACAATTAGGTAGTTATCCAGAAAGAAGGCAGATGCAAAACTACCTTCACCACTCCTTGGGACACTTTTGAATACTTGAGAATTCCTTTTGGCTTGTTGAATGCTAGTTCTACTTTTCAACGAGCCATGGACTATGCATTCAAAGAGTTAATTGGTAAAATCATATAAATCTACCAAGATGACTTGACAATATTTTCTAAAGAAAGATCCAGCCACATAAGTCATATGAAGCAAGTATTCGAAATATGTAGGAAGTATGGCATTTCCTTGAATACGGAAAATCCAGTCCTAGGTATCGATGAAGTAAAGTTGCTAGGACATATCATATCCAAAGACAGTGTTAAGATTGACCTGAAAAGAATTGGGGATATTAAGAAGATTCATTTGCCTAAAAATGTCAAAGCCCTCCATTGTTTTAATGGTCACATCAACTTCATCAGAAGATTCATTCCTAACTTGGCGGAATTAATGGAACCCTTTGCGGAAATTGTTAAAGAAAGATGTCAAGTTTGAGTGGACAAGCGAGGGAAGAGAGGCTTTCACATGTATAAAAGATGATATCACTAGATCGCATGTCTTAGTCAACCTGGAGTATTCTAAGGATTTCATGATATTCTCCTTTGCCTCTGAAGATACCATTGTGGGGGTTTTGCTCCAGAAAAATAATGAAGGATTTGAGCAACCCATCACTTTCATGAGTTGTGGCTTGCAAAACTCAGAATTAAAATTCACAATCATGGAAAATCAGGCTTATGCCTTGGTGAAATACTTAAAAAAATTCAGTAACTACATTGGGTATTCAAAAGTGATAGGATATGTTCCCCATTCTATAGTTAAATATATCTTGTCTCAACAAGATTGCTTGGATATAAGGGGTACATGGGTTTCAAATATTCAGGAATATGATTTGGAGATCAAGCCTACCAAGCTTATCAAAGGACAAGGCCTAGCCAAGATTTTGACCCAGGGAAATGAGTATGCCTTAGGAATGATTTGTAAAAATACTGGATCGAAACCAATCATGACACCAGCACTGCAAAACCTTGATAACTATTGGTATTTAGACATCATTTATTTCCTTCTTCACCTTACTTTCCCAAATCACCTCCAAGGACATAAAAGAAGGTATTTAAGGTTAAAAACTGCTAGGTATTTCCTCACTCAAGAAGGTTTTGGTTGGAGGAACCCAGATGTGGTAATACTTAGGTGTGTGAATGAGAAAGATTCCAAAAGAATATTGGTTGAGTTTCATTCAATATTTTGTGGAGGCCATTTCTCAGCAAATACAACTACCCCAAAAATCCTCTGAGCAGGTTTCTACTGGCCAACCATTTTCGCAGATGTTTATAGATTTGTCAAGCGTTGTCAGGAGCGTTATCTTTATTCCTCTTAAGCCAATAGTGGTCATTGCCCCTTTTTAGCAATGGGGGATTGACTTCATCGGTCAGTTCAAGGA
Organism: Larix kaempferi; assembly: GCA_027924585.1. Lineage (NCBI taxonomy): Eukaryota > Viridiplantae > Streptophyta > Pinopsida > Pinales > Pinaceae > Larix > Larix kaempferi. Next base: position 267,209 of record BSBM01001460.1, on the reverse strand, counting down.
CAATTCAATTAATGAGTTTACTTGGATTCTAACAACTACCAATTACTTCACCAAGTGGGTAGAGGCCATACCCACCAAAGTTTCCTCATACAAAGTTGTTATTGATTTCCTTGAAGATAAAATCATCACAAGATTTGGTATTCCTCGCAAGATAACAACTGATAATTCCAAGGCCTTCAGTTCGATTGATCTCACTTCCATTTGTTGGAAATATGGCATTACCCTATCCCACTCATCCAATTATTACCCCCAAGGAAATGGACTTGTTGAATCCACCAATAAAAAATTGATGAATATCATAAAGAAGATGGTGAGGAGTAATAAGAAAGCATGGTATAGTAATATTAAGTATGCACTTTAGGCTGACCGAATAACTAAGAAAAATGCAAATAGGAAGACACCCTTCGAGCTAGTATATGGTATAACGGCTGATTTTCCCATCTATCTCCAAGTGCCAGTGTTTCAAATGCTCATTGAGTATGGTTCAGAAGAAGATGGTATGGAGAACAGGGTGAATCAAATCATTGAGTTAGACGAGAGCAGAAGAGCATCATTGGATCATAATTTCAAACATCAGGAAAGCATGAAGAGCACATTTGATAAATCATCCAATCTTAGGCCTTTTCAAATTGACGACATGGTCCTCTTGTGGGACAAACAAAGAGATAAGTCAAGCAAGCATGGTAAATTCGATAGCCTCTGGAAGGGGCCATTCATCATCCACAATTTTTCCAGCACCAACTCATTTTTGCTCAATAGCATGGAAGGAGAAAGGTTGATCCTACCAATAAATGGGTAACATCTATAGTTTTTCTATAGCAGTGACACATAAATTCCCATGGGGGCATCTCAAGGCTTCTCTAAACCCTTTCCTCTTGTCTTTTTCAATCTTTCATTTTTTGTATATTATTTTTTGTACAATATTTCATGTATATTAGTTGTTGTATATTACTTTTTGTAACTAACCTTACATATTATTTCACAACTTATGTTTCATTGGCATTTTTTCATGTATATGTGGAACTAATGCACTTAAGTTTTGTGTAGGTTCCATAGATTATGGAGTTATCTCCCTATCTTTCGATTGAAAATCAAATGAGTGCACGTCCAACAGTTGGAGTTGAATGTTACCTCCTAATTTGTACATTAGGTGGATTTCCTGTGAGTCACGAAAGTTGTGAACAAACCAGTTGTTCATCATCAGTGCTTGGAAGTTCAGAAGTCATTTCAGTGCCATTTTTTGCCCTTTTTTTAATAATTGCATGTTCATACCCCTTGGGGGTATTGTGAAAATGTACTGGCATGACGGTATTTTGTAAAGAGCTTGGATTCCTAGGACATAGATATCAATCTGATCATTCCATGGTGCTTTTCCCCTTGTTAATTATGCAATGCTGAATAAGCGATGTATAATCGACGAGTTTTTCACCCGCTCCTCCAAAGTTGGAATGGTTATCTTGGTGGTTAGGCATTATTAAATTTCACGTGTCAATGTTTATGAGCTTTCTAGACATCAAATTGAGTCATTATGAACATGCACTGGGTCCCTTGGGATTTTCTTTCAATTCTAAGAAAATAAAATTTTCCCATAAAATGGGTCAATTTTTAATGATTTAATTAAAAAATCCAAAAAGATCATAAAAGTCTGGTCTAGAGGGGAAATTTGCTATGAGGGTGCTTGTTTCCTAACCCAAAGCACCCATAAAACTCCAAAACCCAATTTTCCTTAGTTTTAAGTGATTATTTTTCACTTAAATAAAAATTCTCTCGAAAATATTAAAAGAGAATTAAAAAATAAAATAAAAATAAAAAGATATGGAGAAAATAAAATTTCCTAAAATTGAGGATTTTTTTCCAAATAAAGGGCCAGTTGTGATTGCAATCACTATCAAAGGAAATATCAATCAAATCCAAGAGCTTTCAGTTAAAGTTTGAAGCACTAGAATAGATTTTTATCAAGAGGATGCGCCCTCTCCTTAAGGTGGGTGACTTCTCCTTTTTGGCATGCTATTGTTGGTTGGAGAAGATCACAATGTGAGGTTGGCGCCCTTGTTGTGAGGTGGCATCCACCTCATACCACCAAGGCTTTGTTCAAGGTTTAGTTCAAACTCAAATCTCTCCATTTTTTTAGACTTGTGCCCTCCATGCCCTAGATTCTTCTAGAACTCGCCCCCTCTTCTATTTATTCTATAAAAGCAAGGCTCTTGCTCCATATTTGGGATGGAATACAAAGAACCTTTGCTCAATTGTAAATGCTCTGCTATTTTGTTATCATTGTTGAATAAATTTGAGACTTTGGAGGTCCCTATGGTGCAAGATTTCTTATGGTGTGAATGCTTGGTGTAAAATAGAGGTGTTATTAGCTTAGTTGTATCTCTTCTTAAGCAAGTTTGTAGATCTATTATCTAACTTCGAAGATTATATTATAATCCATAGAGTAGGCATTTAAAGGATTCAGTTATCTTTCTTGTGTTATATTTTCCAAGATTTGAAATTAACAGGTTGTAGTTAGTTATACAAAAGTTCTTTCAATCTTAGTCTATTTACCACACTAGATTTGATCTCTCTTATTTGAAGTTTTGTAGCTTTGCAGAATCACCAAGGTTGAAGGCGATCTTGAGCTCAGTTGCATCTTTTTCACCTTCAACACAATATTTTGGATCTAACGCTTCTTGTCCTACAGGAATTTCTACATCTCAACGATATTCAAGCTTGAGCTTGATCCCTTTCTTCCTTCTTTAAAAAACTCTCACTCAATTATTTCTGTTACTTTTTGCATACAAGCTTAGATTTCTTTCAAAAAGTATTTCATACAAATATTTGCTTGTTTACATGATAGATCTAAAGTGCTTTCAATCTGCCATATCATGCTTAGATCTAATTATAGTGCTTTAGTACTTGAAGTAGTAAAATATTTCATATCATTTGCAAGTACTAAGTAGTGTATTTTTTATGTGATTTTAGCTAACAAACTAACATTTAATCAAGTTTTCTGTTTGCTGGTTTTTTTTACTTGTGTAACAGGAAAGTGGAAAAATTTAAGCGACTTTGGGAGATTCGAGTATTCAAAGAGGACTTGCTTCAAGTCCATATTATTTTTAGCTTTTCCAAAGCTTGCTAAAGTCTCTTGAATCTCGTTTTAAGGGGTCAAGAGCGATCTCTATCGGAGATTTAACTTGTAAGAAATTAATAAAAGAGCAATTGGGATTTAAGGCTCCCACACCCTTCTTCCCCCATTTGGGGGAAGCCTGTATCTACCTCCTTTTATTTCTCTCTTTAGTTAGTATTTTTGCTAGATTAGTTTTCAATTTTTGTAATTAGATCTAAGCTTAAGTTTCATGTTTTTTTTGCTTTACATTTTTTGTGAAAAACAGATACTAACCGCTACGCTTTCCCGAATGATGGTTCTTGGATAAGGGCTTGCCCGAGTACGGAACCAAGAAAGAGATTCGTAGGTAGTAATTAGATAACATTTGCTTTTCTTGTTTTGTCTTTATTTTCCATATAAAAAAGCATTGATAAAACTCTTAAAATCAAGACTCCATTCTGTATGCTCCTCACCTCTTCGGTTCATCCAACCAATTGGGTGCATCAAAAGGAATTGGAGTGACTAGTAATTAGCTTTAACAATCTTTCAATTAACCTCCCTAACGGAAATCTGGCATTACCATTTCAAATCACTCTTGTTGTGGGGAAATTTTGGAAAGGAAGTGGGAACCACTAGAACGTGACCGTTGGGCCCCGTCAAGCTACACCCTCATTTGGTGTAGTGTTGGACATCTCCCCGTGACTCCATCTAGCCCACATGTCCTTGGGTGGAGCCACTTAGAGTGAAATACAGACACATTCCCACGTATTGTAAGGTATATTGGGAATCCCCTTTTCTCCTTTTTTCATTTACTCATCATCTCATTAATTTAAAATCGACCAAGTACAATTGAAAAACTCTTACAACTATCAATAGCTTTGTTATATTTTATGACTCCATTGGCACTGGTTAATCATTCTATTGTTATTTTCTTTCATCCATTTATATTGTGAATGCCGTACATTTTATTTATGATGTTGATATTTAATCAATATTACTTTGCAATTCCTTGTTTCGATCAATTGTTATTCTAAACTCTAAAAACAATCTTGTCCATCTGTAACAACTAAACACAAATAAGAGCCTTAGAAAATCTTTACTTGGGTCTAATCCCCTTGGATTCGATTAGGAGTTTTCCTAAATGGAGGAGTCAGGATCAGGTGAGAGCACCTGACTCGAGACGTTCCCCCAAGGACACACCTAGCAGCTTCGAAGGATTTATGGTGTGTTTCCCCCCCAAGTGTTCTTTTTGGTGGCAACAGGGCCCACTTGTGCTTTATGGATGGGTGATGTGAAGGAGCCACGTGGGTCGAAGGTATGATGTGGACCAGCCACATCAGTGCCTAGGCATTGGAATTTGACCCATGGGCTTGAAGGAGCTTAGCACCCTGGTGCTAGACCCGACATACCACACAACCAGAGGCTCGGAGGATGGATAGCTGACCGTTGGGCATCAAAGAACATAAATGGTTGCTTTGGATAATTCCTCGAAAGCTTGTGTGATGGTTAGAAATGGGAAAATGGAGATCTAACCGTTAGGTGATAGGGAAGATCGACGGGCAGGACTCATAACGCAGCGACAATGTGCACGTTGTTTAATGGAAGGCGAGTGAGTCGTTGGGACAATATTTTGCCACTTGGTTCCTATGATATTCTCATTGGAATGGACTGGTTGGAAGCTCATAGAGTTAAACTTGACTGCTATGGAAAGAATTTTGAATGTATTGATGAGGAAGGAAACCCAAGGGTATTTTTTGTTAGGTAGATTTGAGCCATGCAGCTGAAGAAGCTCGGTAGGAAAGGTTGTCAATTGTATCTAACACATGTTTTAAATAAAACAGAAAATGAAATCCTCAAATTGGAGGATTATCATGTGTTGCAAGAGTTCAAGGATGTTTTTCCCAATGATATGCTAGGAATTCCTCCAAAGAGGGATTGGTTTCACAATTGATCTTGTGCCACGAGTTGCACCAGTGTCTAAGACACCTTGCAGAATGAGTACACCAGAATTATTAAAGTTGAAAATGCAATTGCAAGAATTACATTAGGCAAAGTTTGTCTCCCTGGGGATCACCCGTATCATTTGTCAAAAAAAAAGATGGAACACTCAGGTTATGTATTGATTACAGACATTTGAATAAGGTGACAATGAAAAACAATTACCCATTACTTCGAATTGACGATATTTTTGGTCAAATGAGAGGGGGAAATGTATTTTCAAATATTGACTTGAGCTTTGGTTACCATCAAGAAAGAATCAAGGGAGAATATATTCACAAGACAGCCTTTAGAACAAGGTATGGACACTATGAATTTGTAGTGGTGCCATTTGGTCTCACAAATGCACCAACTACATTCATGTGTCTCATGAATAGTTTTTTCAACAGGTATTTGGACAAGTTTGTGCTTGTTTTTCTAGATGACATTTTTATTTACTCTAAGAATGAAGAGGAACATGAAGAACATTTGAGAATGGATTTCCAATTTTTAAGGGATCATAAGTTGTATGCAAAGCTAAGCAAATGTGACTTTATAAAAAATAAAATTCATTATTAGGGTCACATTATTTCAGAGGAAGGAATATCAATGGATCCGGAAAATATTGAAGCCATTATGAATTGTCCAACTCCAAATAATGTGATAGATGTGGAATCTTTTATGGGTTTTACTGGTTATTATAGAAGGTTCATCGAAGGATTCTCCAAGGTTGCACACCCAATCACTTCTTTGTAAAAGAAGGGAACAAAATTTGAGTGGACACAAAAATGTGAAGAAAGGTTCCAACTGTTGAAGAAGCTTCTCACAAGTGCTCCAATCTAAAAATTGCAAACCCATAAAAAGACTTTGTGGTGTGTATAGATGCATGTAAACAAGGACTTGGAGGAGTCCTTATGCAAGAAAATCATGTGGTGTGTTACGAGTCTAGAAAATTAAAAGAGCATGAGAAAAATTATGCCACCCATGATTTAGAGCTTGTAGCTATAGTGCACACTTTAAATATGTGGAGACACTATCTAATGGGAAGAAAATTTGATCTAAGGACGGACCACTATGGTCTGAAATATCTATTTAAGCAGCCAACAATAAATTTCAGACAAGCTAGATGGATGGAAATTTTATGTGAATTTGATTTGAAATCAAACACATAAAAGGGAAGGAAACTAAAGTGGTTGATGCACTCAGCAAAAAGATGCATGAAATACATGTGGAAGCCATTTCATCCTTCCATTTTTCCCCTTTTCCAGCATTATGATCCTACTTCTTAACCTTTTTTCCTTCTCCATATGCTTATATTCCTTGCTATATGATCATATTTGTCACCCTTTTGGTACTTATCCTCCATCATTCATTTAACAACCAAAAGAGGTAAAAGTTGATATATTTTGAATAGATTCTTTATGTTTTAGTGAATTAAATTTATTTTAGGATTAACCGTGACTTTTGAGCAGATGTCTACTTCGTTACCTATTTCGGCACTGGTCAACAAAAGTCAAAGGTGTTCCAAGAAAAGTATAAAGCAAGTAGTTTTGGATCTCCAGATGTCATCTGATGCAATTATGCCAAGGAGTATTGATTCCAGTCATGTGATCCAATTATACTTAGAGTAAAATTCCCAGAAGTGTAACGGTTCTGTTTCATTCAATGGAACGGTTGTACACCTACAGCGATCCTATGATTTATTCCTTGATGAAGCTACCGACTCATTAGTTGTGATTAGTAACATTTGTTACTATTTTTAAACCTGGAGACCTATATATATGTATGATTGATGACTCGAAAGCTAGCTAGACAATACATATTGTTATGATGTGGAATTATTAAGTTTTGGTCATATTCTTGATGCCTCTGTAATTCACAGTTATAGTAATGCAAACTGGTTTATGGATGTTGGATGTCCATTGTTAGCTCACTATGATATAATTTTCCACAACTTCACCGGCCGGGAGGGCCCACCGACTTGGGGAAGTGTTGCTTTGTGCTCTGTTTTATGTTTCGTTATGCATCACTTTGTTTTTATCCATTTGTATTTCCTGCGCAGGCTCATTGTATACATGTTTACTATCTTTTCTATATTCATGTAATTCATCAACGCTTTAATTGTGGATTGTATAAACCTTGTGCGTAATTTTAATGTTTGTGGGCATAAGAATCTAATTCTTCATTCTATCACTCTGACCACTTTCATATTGCATTTCCAAGATAAGTTGTATTAGTAAAATTTTGTATATTGATGCAAGGGTATGTAACTTTCTTTTCTGTGAATATGTGCGTGAAGTTCTTCTTATGGACATAGTCTTTGATTTTGAGGCCTCTCCTGTAGTTTAGGCATGTTAACGTTAGTCTTTGTCATTGGACCTATCTCACTCTGGTTTTGCACCTGTGTGTTTTTCATAATTATTGAAATTGTAAAAAGTTTAGAAGAGTAATAAGTATATAAAATATATTTTGTTTTCCCTTTCAGTACTTTGAATATAGTGGATGAATATTGCATAGTTTCAGAGCTGTAGGCAAATCTCTAGAAAGACTGATAGATAATAAATAGGCAAACACAATAGATTATAGGACGTTGAGTTAGACATATATTTATGTATCTTTTTTATATTTTTTTATAGAATCTGCAATCTATGTTAGACGTGTATATGTAGTGTGGTAGTTGTACGTTGGTACTCTATTTTCTTCTATCAGTAGTTTGGGCTAAAATTACATTAGTACTTGTGTATCTTGATAGTTCTCTCCATTTCAAGACCTATACATTTTTCATGGGAGCTAGTGGTCATTTTAAGATCAACCAGGATGTTTAAGCTAACAATATATACAAACGTTTGCATTCATCTCTTTGACTCTAGGGTTTGTTTTTGCTACGTAGAAGTAGTTGTTCTTCCATTCTCAGTTTTCCCCTTATTCATTGGGTTTTGCATTCTTAGTTCATTACTCATTTCGGTACTTGTTTATACCCGCGGTGTTCGCATAACCTATTTTTAAATTCTCACGCCTAAGCACTATGCCTGGGTCATAACAAAACTATTATAGTTTTATTCTGTACATAATTTCATCTTCGGGTCCTCACAGAGCTAGTTTTATATTTAAGGTCATTACAAAGCTATTATACTATTCCTTAGGTCATAACAAAGCTTTGATATTTAATTTATGTATAGAATTTTATTTTGAGGTCATCACAAAGCTTCTATATATATATACATTGTACGAAATCTCTTCCAGGATTAGGACTAATCAGTAGGTTTCGGGTCTTAACTTTTATGTTGGATAGGATATACCTCCAGGGATTAGGAATTCGTAGGTTAGTTCTGCCATCAGTAGAAGAATTATGTTTACCTGCACAAATAGTGATTATAGCTCATAAGTATACTAACCCTAGTTGATAACAAGATGTCTAAGGTAAATTGTTGAAACATATAATGAACCTAACAAGCCATCAGCACTAGCCAATCATATTTAAGGCAACAAATTGTAAATTATCTTGCTAAAGATGAACTCTGTGTGCAAATAAAAGGTAAATTACAACAACAAATTTTGGAAAAGAAGTATGAAGGTTATCATTTGGATGATGATGGACTTCTACTTATAAAAACATCATTTATATTCCAAATGTGGTAGACTTAAGGAGAATTGTTATGGATGAAATCCATAAAATGTCATATTCTGGTCACCCAAGATACCAGAAAACAATTGCTACATCCATGATCAATATTTTTAGTCGTGGATGAAAAAGTATATTGCTGAGTATATCTCAAGATATGTGAAATGTCAACAAGTGAAAGTTAATCATCAACACCCACTAGGTTTGTTGCATCCTTTGTCAATTCCGGAATGGAAATGGGAAGTAATTTCCATGGATTTTATTACAGGTTTTCCAATGACTGTGAGACAACATGATTCTGTCATGGTTGTGGTGGATAAATTGGCTAAGGCAACACATTTTATACCAGTTAAATCCACATATAAAACAAATTCCATTGCAAATATTTTTATGAAGGAAAATTTCAGATTGCATGGATTTTGTAAGGCAATAATTTTAGACGGGGATACCAAATTTACTTCAAATTTATGGAAAAGTCTTTTTTCATATTTGGGTACCCAAGTGAACTTTAGCATTGTCTACCATCCATAAAACATGGGTAAACTTAAAGAGTAAATCAGGTGCTTGAAGACATGCTTCGCATATATGTGATGGACAAACCAACCAAGTGGGAAGATTATCTACACTTGGTGGAGTTTGCATATAACAATGAGCAACAAGCTTTGTTGGGCATGAATCCATATGAAGCTTTGTATGGCAGAAAGTGCAGGACACCAGTGACTCGAGATAATCGAGTGAACAAAATTGTACTTGGGACAAAATTACTTAAATAAATGGAATAGGAGGTTGCAAAAATTAGGCAGAATTAAAGGCAGCCCAAGATAGATAGAAAAGCTATGCAAAGAAGAACGGAGTGCATAGGGAGTTTCATGTTGGGGATCATGATACCTTAGAGTGAGGCCAAGGAAGAGTTCCTTGAATCTTGGAAGTTGTGTCAAGTTTTCACCAACATATTGTGGGCCATTTGAAGTGCTTGAAATGATAGGAGTAGTTGCATATAAAATTGCATTGCTTGCTAATACTAGAGCTCATAATGTTTTTCATGTTTCTTTGCTTAAGAAATATGTACATGATCCTAACCATGTGATTGATTGGGATGGGATTCAAGTGGAACCCGAGGGAGAGTTCCAAACCGAGCCACTATGCATCCTAGACAGGAAGGTAACATTGCTCCAAAACCGATCCATCGAACTTGTAAAGGTGCAATGGAAACACTTCGGTCCCGATGAGGCTACATGGGAGTTGGAGGATGCAATGAAAGAGGCATACCCATTTTTGTTATGATTTTGAGCAAACACCAAGGATGGTGTTATTCCAAGGGGGAGGGGATTGTAATACCCCTAGTTTTGACTTGGAATGTATTTAATCAAATTATGTAAATGATGTAAATATGCTAGTATGGATTCCTAGTGTGGAGCTCAAGGCCAAGGCCTGACTAGTCAATGGCTAGGCATGTATGATGTATATATTTTTATTTGGACCTAATGGTTGGCTTATCATGCCAATTCGAAATATATGTAAATATTATGTAGGAAAATAATAAAATGGTCCAATATGGTTGTGTAAAGATCTCTAGAGGGGCTATCATTCCACCAAAGGGGAAGATGAAAGGGGGCCTATGGTAAACTAATCCTATGTTTCCAAGTGTCAACCTTAGAACCCATCCAAAATTCTACCATGTGCTTTAAATGAGCCAATTACCTTATCTTGATTATCAAACCCAATTATTGAATGCATGTGTGAGGTTGGTGGGAAGAGTCACTTCATGTAGTTATTGAGGCATGGGGGTTATGACAGTTATGCCAGCTGTCAAGAGTCCTTCCTTCTATGGTAAGAAGCTACGTCAATTGTATTTTCACCATTATCTCATAACCCTTGGACTCAACACTCTTTTATCATTCTCTCATGCAATTTTCTACACTACATAGAGTTTCCTACTGTTGTTCGTGACCATTACTAGACTGTGGTTAACCCATAAATTTGAATTTAGAGGTAGAGTTGCAAATTGAAGGAAAAACAGATAGTTGTAGGTGAGCATAGAGGTTGGGAAATCTAGGAACCTTTACCCATTGAGTTCTACTACTTTTGGATGCTTGAGAATCCATGACATAATGTTGCAGGAGGTTCCTCAATAGCATACATCAGGTTGGACTCTTACAACACACACTGGTAAGCATTGTAAAGGATGGATTTCCTGGGGGAACTATGGATCAATGAAGGGAAATTATTTCCTCTTGTTATGTAGTGTAGTTGGAAGGAGTGGCATGGCTATGATGGCTTAGTGAGATCCCTGCAGAGCTCTAGATGAGATTTTGGCTAAGCATAGAGATTAGAACGGGTTGAGGGATGAGAGAGAGAACCATGTAGGTGTTTCCTTTGCCCTGGTGACCTCATATCCCAGCTTGGGGCTAGCCTCTCAGCAGAAATAGTATATGTTGGATAGAGTGCCTACGATTGGGTGGAAAATCGCTCTTACACATCCAATTGCTTTGATCTTCTTGTTTTAAAGATACGTATTCTTTTGTATTTGAATATGTAATGTTTATTTGATGCATGTAATGATTAATCTTGTATATGCATGCATGGTGTGGGTCTGGATATGTTTTTAATTTCGCTGTGTATTTTTATTATGCATCTACACACGTATTTTAAATGTTATGAATTTGTAATATGTCCATTGGGCGAAATTTAGAAGCCCAAATTTAGTTAATGTCCCCCTTTGTTAGTCAAATAGAGGGATGGGGATGCCACAGTGACTACTTCTCATAATTCTTTGAACTACACCATCTTATAGATGTAGAACCCATTAATCTCTCTCCTACCTAGAATAATGCCAAATGTGGTAGATAGGCGATCTCCAAGAAACTGATTCATTTATTGATGGAGAATTCCTCTTCAATAATCAGATGAAGATTGAACCAAGGGTTGACATAAGGGTTCTATTAGATCACCTCCCTATCCTCTTGAAGATGGAGATGAAGAATTGGAACCCACCCAATATGATTAAATTTAATCACACTTGACTTGTTGATCTAGAGTTTAGATAAATTATAACCATAAATTGGACCCCATATGATAGACAATAAAGAGCCTGAACAATGCAACAATTCACAAATAATATTAAAAAATTCAAGGTAATATTGAAAGAATGGAAAAAATTTGTTACACAAAAGTCATAAAACAATCATGGAAGTAGAAGATGGCATGAAAGCTCTGTTCGAGAATAATTCAACAAGGGTTTTTTCCTTATGAGGAATCTTAGTCCCTAGAGGTTTTAAAACAAAGGCAAAAGGAGATATTAGCAAAGGAAGAATCACTTTGGAGGCTCAAAAGTTGAGCCTTATGGCTGGAGGAGGGAGATAGCAATACCAAAAAAAACATTCACTAGCTAACCATGGAAAGCACTTAAACACTAATTGGTAAATAAGACATCTAAATCGTTGCTCATTCAATGAGATTACAGATGTTTTTTTTAATAATCTAGAATTTCATATATTACTTGGAAAAATAAAATTACATCAGTGAGCCATTATAGTTCATAATTAGCATTCAGACCAGAACTACAAACATTGTCTTCCCAGAAACTGTTCCAAACATCCCAACAAAACCTCCTTACAATAAGCATTAACTAGGCAAAATACTTCAGCCCCTGCTAGAGCACAGAGATACAAGACTTCATCATAGTGGAATCTTCCCAAGACTTATAACTAGGCACTAGGACCGACATAGTATAATAAAGACTATCTACGCTAATTACATCCAAAAAGATCATATGGAGATGCATTTCCCATTATGGAACCTAAAAGCTCATCGTCAAGCCTGCCCAGAGAGCGTCCTGAGAGTCGATCGGGACTCCTACACCAGTTGTGGACTAGTTACTAGCTCCCCAATCACCACTGCGCGTTCCAGGCGAGACACCAATGGGATGAACCCTGCCCTCCTTCAGGCAAGGCAGAAAGGGGATACCCAAAAGGTGAGCAATAACATCAATTTTCATGTGAATAAGCCGAGAATCCAACATATGCTCCTTCCAGTAGTGAGCAGGGATATTATCCCCCGAGCTCTTCACCTCCTACTCCTAGAGCAAATGGCCAATTAGTCCTTTTTTAACCCAAAACATAGAAACAACCCATTCATACAATGACAGACGATCCTGAGTGGACCCAGGGTCTATGATCTAGTGCTCAAGCACAGTGAACTCCTTGGATGGCTTCGACACCTCCAGGTCCGCCCATAAATCCCTCTCCATGGAGTCAATTTCATCTCGAATTTCCTTCAGTGTTGTTTCCATGTAATCCCAAGTTGCTTGGGCCACCCTCGACTGCTCACGACTCTCTTCTCTTGGTCAAACATGGCTTCCACGCTGCGTTCCTAGCCACAATAACCAGTCTTTAATATGATAAATATCACCACCTTCAACATATTACAGGAGTGTCAAGCATTAATATAGCTCAAGCCATCGATTTGCTAACTTCGGAGCTGAGGTAGAACAAATCATTCCCGAGGATATTCCATTCCCTATCATAACTATGAAAGTATCACGGCCTGTCCTTGAACTAGACAAAAAAATCATTTCACACTTGCATCCAACTCTCGCTATTAACTCCCATAACTACCATCATACCTTCCATCTCCTTGTCCTTATTTTTTGCAATACCTTCCCATGGACCAGGTATAATTTTCCTGAATGCACATTGATACCCTGTCCATCCTACATGCATCATCCCCAAGTCCCCATGTGCCATATTCATCATCTCATGTTTGTTGTATCATCACCCACATCCTGGGAATGAGATTACAGATGTTGGAAGACAACATTTGAGAATAATTTTCAAGATCCTAGAAATGCCAACATATGGAAGATTATGAAAGTCCTGAGGTTATGCCCAACTTTTATTAAGGAGGAATTGAACAAGGTACTAGAGGCATAAGTAACTTCCTTTGAACTAAAGACAGTCTTATTCTCCTTCAAAAAAGGGAAAATCCCAGGTCCTAACACGATCCTAATGACTTTTTAGTTAAATTCTACTGTATCTTTTATGGTCTCATGGAAAATTATTTGTTAAATGTGGTGGAAGAATCAAGGTATGTGGAAATTTTTTGGGATCATTAAACAACACTTTCATAGCTTTAATCCATCAAAAATAGAATTGTGATTCTTTTGAGGATTATCAACCTATATTGTCATGCAACCTCATCTACAAACTTATTTATAAGATCATTGATAATAGGTTGAAAGGTATTTTGTTAGGGTTTGTTTATGAAGAACAATTTGGGTTCCTTTATAATCATCAAATACATGATGTTGTTGGTATTTCCCTAGAAGACATGCACACAATCAAAACAAAAATATATATCAGCAACTACTGTGAAGATTGACTTGTCCAAGGCATATGACAAAGTGAATTGGCTCTTTTTATGATTATTTCTCCTACATATGTAAATGAATCTACAAACAATCAACTGGATAATGGGATGCTTAACATCAATTTCTTTTGCAGTGTTGGTGAATGGGTATCCTTCTAGTTTTTTTCAATATTTTTAGATGACTCAGACACATATGCTCTTTATCTCCTTTTCTTTTCCTTTTAGTGGTCGAGGGGCTCAATTTTCTCATCAAAGATGCTAAAAGGAGAGGAGATTTGAAAGGAATACGGGTAGGAAGCATTGTGGCATTAACAAATTTACTCTTTGTGGATGATATCCTACTATTTGGGCATGGTTCAATGAAGGGGCTTGAGAAATTAAAGGATATATTAGCCTTATATTGTAAGGCTATAGATATGGAAATGAATAAGTCCATTTTATAGATTAATAGGTTGACAGGTGACCTTAAGGCTTGGGCCTTTTTTCTCTTTCCTCTGAACACTATGGACATAGATCAAGGGGTGAGATACTTGGGTTTCTACCTTAAACCTAATGACCACCATTATGATGATTGGATCTGGTTGCATAACAAAGTGGAAGAAATAATTTTAGTATTCTCCAATTGATGACTGTCTTAGGGAGGTATATTAGTTCTGTTCAAAGTAGTCTTGGAGAGCATCCCCGTTTATTGGCTAACCATAGAAAATATACCAAATGGCATGCTAAAAAAACCAGGAAGAAACATTTTAGATTTTTATGGATTGGGAAAAGGTTAAAGGAAGGCATATCCTTGGTTAAGTGGAACATAGTGGCTCTATCAAAAGAATTAGGGGGTTGGGGGATGATAAATATCCACACTTTCAACCTAGCTCCGAGGTGGATAATGATAGCAAAATATCTCAAAGGGAAAACTATGGAGGAATGGCTTAGATTGGCCAGAAAGCATTACCTTGGAGCCTCAATGGTATAGTAAGCCTTGAACAAAGCTTTCCCCGTGATTGGAAAGTGGATCGCATGGAAAGTTGGTAATGGAGGTAAGGTGAGAATTGGGGAGGATTCGTGGACTGGTGTAAGAGGTAATTATAAGTTGTTTTGGGGAATTATTGAATTTTACATGAGCAAGGGATACATTATTTAAGAGAGGCAAGAGTTGGGAGAGATAGGTCTAAGCAAATTATAGGATGGAATAGAGTTGAGCTTCTTGATCTTTAAGGAGGACTGTTTGAGGAATGGAGGAATTATTTGAAACTTTTATCGCACTGTGTGATTATTTTAAATAATGATGAGAATGTGATTTAAGTGGGCTAAGAACAAGGGGAAAGGTGAATATATAGTCAAAATGGGGTACACCAAAAAATGAAGAGGATATGATTGGGGTCATAGTTTGGTGGTGGAGGATTGTATGGAAGCTTTCTTATCCTCTAAAAACTATAAGTGTGCTATGGCTAGCATTAGCAATTAAACAACTTACCTAGGACAATGGGAAAAAGTGGAACTAGGTGGGCTATGGAAAATCACTTGTTTGTCTCTTGCTCCTTCACTAGGCTTGTATGGAAAGAGGTTACAAGTGCTTTTGGTGTTAAAGGAAAATGGGAGAAGGGGACATTAGAAGCAATCTTATTAGAATGGATAACTGGGAAAGCTATGATAACACATAGGGCCCTTTCTTGCATGTTTATTTATGGGATTGGGATGGATGGAAATCATATGTTTTTTCAAGATAAATCTTTGGCATCATTACAAGTGGCTCATAAGATCACATTGGCCTATGATGGAAACAAAAGACCCCTAAAGGAAAAAATACCAAGGATATTACAATGCCATGCATAGACAGAGGTAAGCCCTGGGGTTTCTTCAATAGTGCATGTCAAGGGATCCTAAACATTTGTGAAGATAGGGTAGTTCTTTACTTTGACACAACACATTATCTCTATTTAAAGTATGCAACTATGATTAGAACCAACAATAGGGAAAAATTATATGCATTATAGATATTTTTGAAGACAACCCATGACAAAGGTATAAATCAATTACAAGTTTTGGGAGACTCCAATTGGTGATAGAGTGGGCTAACTAACATTACCATGTTGGAAATATAGACATGAATCATATATAGAATCAAATCCAAGAGGTAAAACTTTATTTTATCGACATTCCTTTTACTCATGTCTACCTAGAATTCAACACACTAGTTGACAATTTATTAAAGTAGGCATCACTTTTGTAGGAGGGTACCTTTATTAAACAAACAACTTCCAGATG
This sequence comes from Larix kaempferi, assembly GCA_027924585.1. Classification (NCBI taxonomy): domain Eukaryota; kingdom Viridiplantae; phylum Streptophyta; class Pinopsida; order Pinales; family Pinaceae; genus Larix; species Larix kaempferi. The sequence continues at coordinate 250,893 of BSBM01001460.1, read as the reverse complement.
AGGCACTCTCCTACCAGCTTCAACATCAATCCACTATTAACTATGGGCGTTTTTAGATGAGTTTCATTTGGCTCATTTAAAGTCCTCGTTTGATGAATGAGGAACATTTGTTGTTGTTTTTTGGTTGTCTAGATACTAAAAATATGAACATTTATAAGTTTCGTGGAAGACTACAATGATTTAGAACCAATGTTTTGGAGTTGCTTGGCACTCAAGCATTAGGATTGATTTATATGATGGGTCCCTTCTTGGACAAAAAAATTTATGTAATTTCAAACTTTGAAATATTAATTTGGAACATTTGTTTTTTAGATTTTTGTATTTTTATTTTTATTTTTTATTTTTTTATAGAAAATTAAAGAAACAAAAATTGAGTTTAAGATTGAAGTAGTATTCAAGTTTAAAATCTAAAGGTTTTCCATGTTAATATAATTGACCAAGTTTTATGAATAAGAATAATATGATAAGCAACTTGTTGCGGAATAAGAATAATATGATGAGCAACTTGTTGCGGAAAGATAATTTAAAATTTTAACATCAAATATGTCATAAATATATAAAAATTTACAATATTATATAATCATAAATAAAAGAATACAAGGATGGGAATGTTCAGGAATATTACCATCGTCTTTTTATAGAGCGAGCTCCGAACAACATTTGACAGCTTTGGATACTACTCTTTTTTTCTTTATGTTTTACTGGTTTACAGCATTTATGTTGGGGTGCAGATTATCTTTTGGAACTGTAATGTTACTCAAGAACTTATGGGGCTCGGGGAGCCGTTTTTTGTCATAGCAGAATATGTAACTGAATATTTTTGTAATAGCTCTGTAAAAGAGCTCTTGAAGAAGACTACAATCTAGTAAGCAGCTATGGAACTTATTTGAAATGCACATTGAATGTGCATATACATAATGTAATTTTGTTCACCTCTGATGAAATGAAATTACGCTTTTTTCCAAGGAAAAAAAATCAAATATATTAACCTGTAAATATATAAATTAGATAATTTAAAATGTTAACATTAAATATATCATAAATATATAAAAACTTACAATATTATATAACCATAAATCAAATATACTACTAAATAATGATATTAAAATGATAAAAATTAACAATACTATAATTACTATTAAAACACATATAAATAGCATTCATAATTTACAAAAACTCACTTAAAAACCACTCACAATATTACTATTAAAAAAACAAGAGGAATAGATGCATATCAGCTAAGTACCTGCGTATGTTGTAAGCATAGATAGTGCATAGGAAGCATGATACCATGGATATCACTATGTGTACCAACTTCAATTAGTATAGGTGAATTAAAATCCTTAGATAGTGAAATATTGCAACATCCATATCCTTTCCAATATCAATCCTCCATTGGCCTTGAAAATTGGCACTTACCTATTTTGGTTGCTTCTTTGGCCCATGGAAAGTGAGGATCCTTTGACTAAGTAGAAGAAGCCAAAGACATAATCATCATGAACTCATTGCTTCTTCGGTCCATGGCATGTGAGGATCCTTTGACTAAGTACAAGAAGCCAAAGACATCATCATGATGGATTCATGGTAGCTCACGTATCCATCACAGTTGGAGTTGACACATGCTATCCTATTTTGATAATCTCATAAAGAACAAGGCTCCCAAACTAACCTAAGAAGATCATCATTGATATCAAAATTGAAGATAATGAAGAGACTTTTTCATGCAACATCTAAAGTATTTAGCTTCATGAATTCTGAGAAATCACTAAAACCATATCATACCACAATTTCAATGAAAACTATACATATACATATGGGAATAAGAAGCATTCTTTTAAAAATGTCAACTCAAGGTAAACTTTAAAAATCCTTAATATTACATAAATAACTAAAAAAAAATATGATAGGTTTTTATTTTGTGAAATTTACATCATATTACTGTTTTTTTATATTTGCATATTTGTAAAAAGAAAAAATGTTTACTATTTTTCAAAACTAAAAAGAATATGACAATTTTTTTAATGTACATGACCACTAAATTGGATTCTTAGTCTAAAAAAGAGTTTAATTTTTTCAACAAGTTACCATATCATACCACAATTTCAATGAAAACTATACATATACATATGGGAATAAGAAGCATTTTTTTAAAAATGTCAACTCAAAGTAAACTTTAAAAATCCTTAATATTACATAAATAACTAAAAAAATATGATAGGTTTTTATTTTGTGAAATTTACATCATATTACTGTTTTTTTATATTTGCATATTTGTAAAAAGAAAAAATGTTTACTATTTTTCAAAACTAAAAAGAATATGACAATTTTTTTAATGTACATGACCACTAAATTGGATTCTTAGTCTAAAAAAGAGTTTAATTTTTTCAACAAGTTTTATGTTTTTCATGAAAGAATATGATTTAAAAATTCTAATATAATTTTAAATTAACATTTTCAATAAACAATATAATCATTTTATTATGTTAAAATTGTTAAAAAATTGACTAGTTGATTTAAAATCGTCTGCCAAAATAACACACGCAGCTGAGATCGCCCTGCTAACCCTACCACGCAGCTGAAGAGGATGGCGGCGCCTGGGGGAGGGGAGGACGCCCCCCCCCCCCCCCCCCCCCCCGTCCAGTTCAGATGAGGAAGCCTTCAGCAGGCTTGTCCATGGCAGAGGCAAGAAAACCTCCCCTCCGGAGGTCCCGAAATTCATAAAGAAGCTTGAAGACATACCAGAAATCGCCCTGCCTGAAGAAAAACCAATGAAGATAGCTCTAGCTTTGGCAAAGCGAGGTCTCATGGGGCAGTTCATGGGCCTATGGCCATCCACTAAAACAGCTGATGACTAGATACAGAGAAATTGGAGGCCCAATCTCAAAAATGGAGTGACTTGTTACCCTGTAGGGGGAGGGTTCTTCATATTTGAATTTATCTCCGAAGAAGATCGAGACTTAATCTTTAGAAACGGCCCCTACTTCATGGGGACGCAGGGCTTATACCTGAATAAATGGACCCCAGATTTTGATCCCTCGATCGATCTCCCCAAGGAAGTGCCGGTGTGGGTCAGGCTCCCTAACCTCCCGGTGCATTGCTGGGACTTCGATTCCTTGCAGAGAATAGGGAATGGAATCGGGCGATTCATTGACAAAGATGATAATAAGGGCCAATATACCTGTGCCAGAATCTGCGTTGAAGTCGACCTGGAAGCTGGCCTCCCGGAGGCAATAAAACTAAAAGTCGGATCATGGACTCATTACCAGAAGCTGGATTATGAGCATCTGCCCTTCAAGTGCAGAAACTGCCAGGAACATGGCCATTTCCAAAGATACTGTCCCAAGCTAGTTGCTGAGAAAGAAGACGCTGAAGGATGGCAGAAAGTAAAAAAAGGGAAACCCACGAACACTGCCAGAAGCAAGGAAAAGACGGCCCAGGGCCCGCCAAAGGAAGGCAGCTCAAAGCCCTCTACTCAGGAAGATCCTATGGTATCCCAAAACCCTGGGAATACACCAGAAGCTGATGAAGCCCGGGCACCACAAGACCCAATCGATCCAACATATCAATCTGGTGTTGCTAGTCCATCCAAAGATCACATCAGTCTAGCCTCGGAAACAGGAGCTGACTCCTCCGAGGAAGGTGATACCGAAGTAAGCAGTCAATCAGGCTCCCCGGATCAACCAAAACGCGGACGGAAGTCAGAAAAGAAGAGAAGGGAAGAGCAGTCCTACAAGGACGTGGTCCAAGGCTCTCAACACACCATACCTGAAATGATGAACACCAGATCCGGAATGAGGCTGGGAAAGACCCCGAAAGGGGGTCATCACCCTCCCCTAGGTAAATAATGCAATACGTCTCCTGGAATTGCAGAGGACTAGGCAGCCCTCTAAAAGAAGAAGCTATAAGGGATTTAGTAAGAGTAATGAAGCCTGAATTCCTACTAATCCAGGAGACGAAACTGGAGGAAGATGCTCTCCTCCATGCAAGCAACTCGTTTTGGAAGAAGGGCCCGGCTAGGGCTGTAAGTGAAAGAGGAGCCTCGGGAGGCTTAGAAACCTTCTGGGACTCTGCAAAGCTCGAACTTGTTGAAGAAGAAGGAACCATTCACTGGTTATTCACCAAGCTGCTTCATAAAGATTCTGGCCATCATGTAAGTCTCTTTAATATTTATGCTCCTGTCTCTTATTCTGAAAAAAAAAGATTGTTGGGACACCTTAAAACTGTTCCTGATGCTCCACAAGCCTGAAAACCTAGTGTTGGTTGGAGACTTAAATGTCACTCTAGCTATGGCTGAAAAAAAAGGGGGATCTATTGTGCGGGACCGTGCAAGAGAGTGGGTTGAAGACCTAATGCTGGACTGGGACCTTGAAGACATCACCCCTACCAAAGGAAAGTTTACCTGGTCAAATAAAAGATTGGGACCTGGTCACATTACTACCCGCCTTGACCGGTTCCTCCTTCACTCCTCCTTCCTAACCCTAGGGCTGATGGCATCCTCTAAGATTCACCCGCATTATACTTCTGACCACAAGCCGATCTCCCTCTCGCTTCATCCTGATGAAAGGTTAGGTCCCATTCCCTTCCAGTTCATCCCTAATTGGGTAACCCAGGAAGGCTTCCTCGACCTTGTCTCCAACTCTTAGAAAGAACCGGTTCATGGCTCCCCATTCTTTGTTTGGGAAGAAAAGCTTAGAAGGCTCAAAGTGGCCCTGAAAGATTGGGCCAAAGGGCTGGGTTCCCCAATGGATGAAAGGAAGAGAATCCAGAAGGCCTTGGAACGGCACCAGTTAATATTGGAAGAATCCCCTGTCACTCCTGCTTTGCTATTCCGGGAAGCTGAGCTTCAACGGGAGTACCATAAAGCCAGCAGAGAAGAGGAAACCTACTGGAGAGTCAAATCAAGATCGCTTTGGCTCCAAGATGGAGACAAAAATACCACTTTCTTTCACAAGCAAGCCCAAGCCAGAAAGATTTATAATTCTATCACTGAAATTCAGACCCAAGGCCAAGTGATAAAGGACTTTAGAGGCATTAAGGAGGCAGCCCATTCCTTTTTTAAAAGCCTATACTCCGCCCCTGACCAAGATCCGGTGGAACCGAATTCCTACCCTCTTTCAGAGATTCCAATATTGGTTAATGAAGAGGACAACATGCAGCTGAACAGGCCTATCAGCATTCGTGAAGTTAAGAAATCCCTTGACAACATGAACCCTAATAAAGCACCTGGGCCGGATGGGTTCACAGCCCGGTTCTACATCTCTTGCTGGGACATAATAGAGAAGGATCTGTACATAATGGTGAAGAAGGCTCAGAACTGTAACAAATTGGGGGGCAGCACTAATTCCTCCTTCCTGGCGCTCATTCCGAAAGAAAAAGGCGCTAAAAACTTCAGCAGATTCAGGCCTATATCCCTGTGTAACACGGGTTACAAAATCATAACCAAAACTATGGCTAATAGACTTAAAAGAATCTTGCCTAAGCTGATCCCGGAAAACCAAGGGGGGTTTGTGAGAGGAAGACAGATCTTGGACAACATTATCTTAGTGCAAGAAGCCATCCATTCTAGCTACAAGAGAAAAGAGAAGAGGATGGTGGTAAAGCTGGATTTGGCCAATGCCTTTGACAGAGTTAGGCATGATTTCCTTTTTGCAGCCATGAGGAACTTCGGATTCAATCAGAACTTCATTATGTGGGTCAAAGCTTGCATCTCAACTCCATGGATTGCCCCGCTGGTCAATGGGCGGCCTGCTGATTTCTTCATGGCCTCAAGAGGATTAAGGCAAGGTTGCCCTCTCTCCCCGGTGCTGTTTGTCATACAGGCCGCTGTCCTAAGCTATCAGCTGAACAAAAGTCTCCAAAACAGGTCTCTCTCAGGCATCAGATTTATCCCAAAGGTCAAGGATGTAAACCACGCCCAGTTCGCCGATGATATGCTCCTTCTGGGAGTTGCCAATCTCAACACAGCCAGGAACTTTAAATTCGAACTGGACTGTTACAGGAATACATCCGGAAGTGAAATAAATTTCCTCAAAAGCAAGGTCTATGGCTGGAACTGTTCTCCCCGTGCAATGTTGGATATAGCTCGGATTCTCGAAATGGAAGCCATTACCATTTGGGACACCTTTACCTATCTGGGCATCCCTATTTTCAAAGATACCTCTAGAGTTGCCCATTGGCTGCCAATGCTGGACAAACTAAAAAAAAAGATCCAGGTGTGGGGGGCAAATTGGCTCAACAAAGCAGGCAAAGTGATTTTGATGAATTCTGTCCTCACCAGCCTTCCAATATATCAATGTTCGATGCTACTAGCTCCAAAAACCATTACCAATAGAATCAATGAGTTGCTCCATCGTTTTCTGTGGGAGGGTGGCTGTAATTGTGAGAAAAAACCCCATCTAGTAAGCTGGGACAAGATCACTAGGCCAAAAATGGAAGGGGGCCTTCAAATTAGAGATGTGGCCACCCAAAATCTTGCCATGGGAGGCAAAATTCTCTGGAAAATGATAACTGGCAAAAGAACCTGGAGCAAGCAAATACTCAAGAAGAAATACTTTAAAGGAGACAGACAGAGATGTCTTGAAAGGGCCACAAAACTGCAGAAAGGCTCCCCGATTTTCTCACTGTGTAAAAGATCCATCCCATTCTTCACCTCCAAGCTTACGTGGTCTCCTGGCAATGGAGAAAAAATCAGAATTTGGGAGGACTCGATCCTTGGGGATCAGCCTCTCATCAATTTCAGCGACCTGGGCAATATAAAAGACTGGCTCCACAATAATAATCTCAGAACGTTGAGGGACATATCTGTCTGGAACAAAGATGAGGATGAATCCTGGGCAAATTGGAACCTGGGTGATTATCCTCACGATTTAGATGATGATGCTGCTACCCTGCTGGATCTTTTGCAAGGGAAGTCCCCCATCAGCGCCAGAGCTAAAGACACACGCAACTGGGGATCCCGATCGGGCTTGTACACTGCAGTAGAGGGCTATGCTGCGATTCTGGAGGTGCCATGGGTCCCTCCCAACCCTGGGCCGTGGAAAGCTCTCTGGAATTTCGCCTCTATCCCTAAAATCGATATTTTTATCTGGACCGTCCTCCACAATAGTATTTTGACAGGAGAAAAACTGAAGATCAAAGGCTGGGCAGGGCCATCACGTTGCCCTCTGTGCTACCATGCTGAAGAAACCATAGATCACTTGTTCATCTCCTACGATTTCACCAAAGAAGTTTGGAGTTTCATGATAGGTTACACCGCTGTAAGTTTGCCCAACTCGATCAAGGAGCTAATCAGCAGCTGGATCGCTCTTGCCCCCTTCGATTTAAACAAAAAAGACATCCTCAAGCTAGCATGGATGTGGACCCCGAAATTCCTCTGCTGGAAAGTCTGGTTGGAAAGAAATAACAGGATATTTAAGGAGGAATGCAGACTTCCAACTCAAGTGGCCGTGAAGGCTAGGTCCATGCTCTCTGAAGCTTTAAGCACCAAGTCAGCGATCAGAAATAAGGCTTCTCTCTCGCCCGAAGAAGAGCGTTGGCTTAAGGAGATCAATGTGAACCAGCAAAGCAATCAAGCTACCAATCCTCCTCAAAAGGCTTGCTGGGAAATCAGGCTGGAAGAACAGGAATTCATCAAGTGGAGATCTGTCCTGAATGATTGGTGCCTTTTTTTTGACGGGGCCTCGAAAGGGAATCTCGGTCAAGCTGGAGGAGGAGGCATTATTCTCGATCCCTACGGTACCACCGTCTTATCCTATGCCTGGGGCCTAGGACATGCATCCAAAAATCATGCTGAGTATCTTGCATTGTGGCAAGGACTGAATCAAGCAAGAAAGATGAACATTCAGAAGCTTACTATCTTTGGTGACTCCAGGCTGATAGTCAAGGATCTACACACCAAGAAGAAGCCTGCCGGTACAAGTCTGACCCACATCCACAGGAAAGTCCTACTCATGCTGAAGCATTTCAGAACTCATAAGGTTTACCACGTTCTAAGGAGCCTCAACAATCTAGCCGACGCTGAAGCTAATCGCGGAGCGAGCCTGAGTAAGAGTCAACTTATTGTTAACGGAGAAATTTCAAAGCACCCTCTCCCCTAAGTTTAAGAGACATGGTCTTTCGGTTCCTTTGGGCATTTCCCAACACCCAACAGCATTATTCTAACTGGTTTATTAAGCTGGAAATGAAGTTCCGTACAGCGGATTGGGATTTGAAATGTAAAGGCCCTAGCAGCCCATTTGCCAGACACTTATAAATTTTAACCGTTTCCGTAAAAAAAAAAATTGTTAAAAAATTGCATTTTGATTAAGTTTTTTTAAAACGTGTTATAATTTATATTTACCGAGAACAAATATGAGCAACAACCTCCACATTTAAATATAAAAAATTAGATGTTATTGTTATAAATTATAATTTAAATATATGATTGTTATATGTTATTTTTTAAAATAAAAAATACAAAACAACTTTGGGACAAACCACTAAATTTGTTAAGTAATAAGAAATCAAGGTTTCATAAATTTATTAGTATCTAACCTATTAAATTATAACACTACAGAGATATAATCTAACTGAAGTTCCATTTAACCGAGTACTAGCCCGAACCCCATCACGAAGATATCGAGAAACAACGCAGACCTCCAGAACACCTACCTCCATATATCGCAGGTTCAAATCCAACAAAGGTGCGCATGGGTCCACTGGGAAACCGCGGGTCCACTATGAAACCGCTTCGGAAATTGGAAATTGAATTTGATCTAACCACCTTCATTAAATGCATTCAATGTAAGCAACGCAACGTGGAAATTTCCAGATTTTTTAATTTAAATTTTTTTTTAATTTTTTAATTTTTTTTCTACAATTAATGACTTTCCTCCAGGGATTTATGTCATATCATAGACGTACGTTGCCAATAAAAAAATTGAATTAATGAAATTTAAAAATTACTAAATTTTATTTTATTTATAAAAAAAATCATTTTAATATATAATTTGTTGAAAACATAACAGAACTCTAGGAAAATTTATGTTAAAAAAATAACTAATATAAATTCAAACTAGTTTGAGTTTTTAACTATTAATATATTAATGGCATCTTGTGAAGAGTTTGCAGTAGGTAAATTTATGTTGTCAATGTTTCGAGTCATTCTTGACTCATCATCAGAACATTAGCGATGCTTGAGAAGATTTTCTCCCTCCCTCATCAATCATTTATATGGAATAGTCAAAAGGTTAATATGGAGCCGACTCTAAGTTTTTATGAAGATCAAATTTGTTTGATTTTAATAATAGTTTTAATTAGTGGTAAGTTTTTAGGTTTTATAAAGTTTTTTGTTTATTAATAATATATATATAATTTAAGTTTTTAATTAATATTAATTTATTTTATAAATTGTAAGTTGGAAATTTAATTATATTAAATTTTTATTTTTATTTTAAGTTTTTTAACTAATAATTAATATTATTTTATTTTATTGAAAAGTATAATAAGTAACTAGTTAGAAAATTTTAATCATATTTATTAATTGATTTCAATTTAATTATTAGTCCCTACCAAGGGATTATAACAATGGGTTCATTGTCAATATTAATTTGATTTTTTTTAAATTTTATCAATTTAATAGTTATTTTACAATGTTCTGCAAAAAAAACTATTAATTTTAATTTTTTTAAATAATAAAATATATTTTTTATTTTTGAAATTAGGAAATACTTTTTTGTTATTGATTATAAGGGTTGATGTGACTAAATACCCTGGAGGTGACAATTTGTTTTTAAAAAAAAAATTATTTAGAATATTTTCTAAATTAACACCTGTAAAAGGCAATAAATATGTATCAAGAGAGGTATGTTCTAAGTCTTGAGCTGCTCCAAAACTACTCGTGTTTGCAGCCACAGCTTTGGAAAACCCTAGGACGAAACACTCCCGGTAAGGAACCGGCATCTCGATGAGTTGAACCGAGGCGTGCAATTAATGGAAAATTTTAAATGCTTACAGCAGGATATAGCAGCTTATTGCAGGACCTTGTAATGTCTTTTAATTTCATTGGTAGCTTTCGTGTCAAACCACCATTGCAAGACCTTGAACTGTCTTTTACTTTTAATTTCATTGGTAGCTCGTATCTCTCTGCATTCTTTGATTTCATTTTACAGTTTTTTTTCTCACAGAAAAATTTAACTTATTATTAATATACGAAATAGTAAATAAAGCCAGCTGTCTGAAACATACATTCTGCTCTCAAACCCTGTCTTAGAAAGCACAAGCCAGACATAATGCCAGATGTGTCATCATCTACATTAGAAAAGTCCAATATAAAGAACCATATATCCACAAAATATGACAGGATCCCTCCCAAAAGAGAAACGAATCCAAAAACATCAGTACATCATAGTGTCCATAACCACATAATATAATAAAGGTCTCATAATCGAACAGCTACTGCTGCCCAACATCAAATACATCATGTATATTAACCAAAAACAAAGCTATATATACCAAACCACAGCCATAACGGCTGTCATATATGCCGCAATTTGATTTCACAGTTACGATTACCGAGAGTATGTCTTCTTGTTGGAAGGAAAAATCTATTGGATGCCTATTAGGATAAAACATATTTTATTTATGCTAGCAATGTGATCCAAGATCAGAGTAAAATTCTATGAATTAGCTATAATAAATCGTTTGGGAAATTGTGTTAGATTTAAGTGTTTCAATGACGGAACTTAACAGTTAACAACTTGACTATAAAAGCAACTTGTTTAAGTATCTGATTTAATAAATGGATAGGAGACCAATAGAGTATTTACATTGTAGAGCTGTAGCTTATGATTTTAGATATCCCCTTAATAAATTAAGTGAGCTTTGAAATTATGATTCCAAATAAGAAAACAATAATGATTTGGGGATGGAATTAAAATGATTTTGGGATCATCAACCCATACACATAAAGAATCGAATAAAATCTCGTATAATAGATGCATAAGTCATAAGCTTAGTCATCGAAGCCACTATTATGATTTTGCTCCATTTTGACCTTTAATATATGATCTACTCATTAAATAAATAATTAGGATTATGGAAAAGCTACCATTTATATGTGATGGTAATAATATGATGTATATTGTGAGTATTTGATTTAAAGGGTTAAGTGTTATATTCTTATAATATTAATAACATGCATCCTATATCATAGAATTAAATTATTTATGTGGCTTATAAAAGGTTTTTTTTATAAAGATTGTCATTTATACAAATTGTTTCTAGGGTTGAAAAATAGGCAAATGTATAGGGAATTTATCATAGATATGTCCGTATATTGTAAATTATGGATATGTATTTATGAATTGTAAAATGGTCAGATTGTTGCAGGACCTTGTACTGTCTTTTAATTTTATTGGGAAGCTTCCTTAAATTTTCGCACGCTTGAGAGAGGTGACAACGACTTTTCACCCATAAACCCTCCTCTTACAACCTTATTTCGCCATTAAGTTATCACGATGAGACCTTAATGGATGGCTCAATAATAATAAAAAAAGTAGAAGGACTTGTCATGATGCGATGTATGCTTGACCTTTTAATTCTACATAATTCACATGTGAACAAAATGTTCACTACACTTTAATCTAGGTATGTGACTTTAATACATTCGTTTCACACCGGCCAACAAAATACGACGAGACGAGGTGGCAGGTGCGAGTGGTTTTAATATAATTTATAAAATATTATTAATTGGTGTAATTTAATTATTTTATGTTTTTTATATTGAATTTGTTTATGAACTAAAAATATAATTTAAACATTTTCAAGTTGAATTTTATCAAATTTTTTTATTAAATTCCAATCACAAATAACTTTGATCACTAAGTAAAACTTTGTCATATGTTTTGTCATGCATATGACAAAAACATGTGTATAATATGGAACTTTGAGTACTACGTGAAACTTTAAAATGTGAATGACATCTTTCTTTAATGATGAAACTTGCATAAATCTAAAACTTTTTATGCAAATCATTTTAAACTACTACAACCTTTTTATCTAGATGATAATTAAAAAATGGTTTAAAACAACAAAGGGATATTAAAGTTTAAATATTGTGGAATATTTTTTGAAAATGAATAAAATTGTGATGATTAATGTTACTATCTAGGTAAGGTTTAAATCAAGAATTAGGTTTATTTTTTTTAATGTGTTTTTTAGATATTATTGGAATATTAAATTCTAGTTTTTTTAAATTTAAATTTTCTTTTATTTGAAAAAGGATGTTGTATATGGTAATAGAAAAAAATGCTATTCAATTTTAGTCTTTCATCTTTAAAAAGGAAATGTTACTTAATTTCAACTTTTGTTTTTTATAGTATTTTTATGGTTTTTTTAAATTGTTTCTATCTCTTTGTTTCACATCTTAACTTGGGTGGACTAACGTTTAATTGTTTTATTCAATTCAATCAGCTTCATTTCTTTGCTGATATGTTTCAACTCGTGAAGCATTTCATGTAAACCATCATTAAAATCATATTTTTCTTCGGCAACTTCTTGATTGTCTTTAGTACCTGCACAGTCATAATCATGCAAATTGTTAAGAAATAAAATAATTTCTTCCTTGTACTCTTCTTCTTCCTCTTATGGGATGTGATCCTTCGAAAACTGCACCAACTTCTACACTAGCAGGAATATCAATAGGTTCTTCATCAATTGCAATAGAAATTGGATTCTCATCAACTTGGTTCACATGTCCAAGCAGGTTAACACTACCAACTAGCAAATTATTTATCAACTTCATTTCCAACTCAACAACAATCAACTCTTCTTCACTTAGGCAATCTTCATCATAACTCGGCTAATTTTTAATCAGAGTTTCACATTGTGCTGCAGTATCTATAGGGTAGCTCTATTTACATATGCAATATTTTCACCACTACATTCCTTCTCATAGAATTCACATACAATATTAATATCCATATTTGCCTTTTTAATTTCACAAAGCTGTAGAGCAATCTTCTTAAAATTTACACTCATCCTACTAGCTTACAAACTATCTACCATAAAAAACTAAGAGACATCAAAGACACTCATAGATTCAATTTCAGATGGATATATTCATGTTGAAATCATATATCAATGTTTAGAAAATTGGTTTTTCAATTCTTTATTTCCACCCATTACTAAGGATTTTGCATCTTAGCTTTTGATTATATTGTACATTGATTGTTTTTTTATTCATAGGTCAATAAAACAAAAAAAACATAGTCGCAATGCAGGGACTAGCTGCAGCTATTGTGCTTGTTATTAATTAATTTTTTAGTTAGTAATAAATAATTTAAATAATTATTTAGTTGGTTAGTATTGTTAAATTAAATTTATAAAGTTCTTTATAAAAATTAATATTAATCAAATTCAAACAATTGATAAATAATAACTTTAATTAATAATCGATTAGGGTTAGGGTTTATTATATTTAAATTTAACAAGTAATTAAGTTTTTTAAAGTTATAATATAAATTATAGAGTTTCTAAGCTTTAAGGAGTTTTTAGGTTTATTAAATTTTAATTAATTAGGTTAAAAACTATATTAATTTTATTTTATTATTAATACATAATAGCTATTAACTATAGAGCCTAACCTATAGTTATCAGGTTTATTATAGGGGTCTTGGTTTAATGGATCTAAACCCTTAGGTTAAAGTTTTATTAATTAATAAGTAGACATTTATAGTTTTTATTTTAATTTTTTAAAAAAAATTAAGACTTTGATTTAATTATTTTAATATAATATTAAATAAAATTATTAAATTCTTATTTTATTTCAAAGTTAAAATGTTTACTAGAGTTAGTTATGGACTTAGTTTATTTTGTGAGGTTAGGAAGCCAAGTTCTACTAATGGTCAAGCCGTCATCCCTATTCAAGCAGTTAGGGTTCTTCACTATCTCGATTGCCTCCCTGATTCTTCTTTTGGACCAATTATCAACCTGATCTAACACCTTCATGTCCTCAATCCTAATTTGGTGCTTTGTGTCATGGGAGTGCTTAGCTAGGGCAGATTTGTGGGTTCGATCTAGACGAATATCTGCGCAGTGTTCCTTAACCCTTGTTTTAAGGGATCTGCCAGTTTCACCAATGTAGGCTTGCTCACAATCACAAGGAATCTCATAAACCCTTTTTTTTAGTTGTGGGTCTATGGGGTCATTTACTGATTTCAGGAGCTTTTTAATGCTATTAGGTGGTGAGAACATTGAGTCAATGTTTTTCTTTTTCAGGTGTTTAGCTATCTTGTCTATGACTCCTTGTATGTATGGAAGGAATGCCTTGTGATCCCTCACCCTACCTTCTTTGGATTAGTATATTACCTGCCTTGGCAAGTACTAATAATAATACATCTCAACAAAATATACCATCATATTCATAAAAACTATAAATTCAAACTAGTTTGACTTTCTAACGATTAGTATATTACCTGGCTTGGCAGGTACTAATAATAATACATCTCAACAAACTATACCATCATATTCACAAAGACTTTAGAATTTCTTATTCTTCATATTTTTAAAACAATATTATTTCTTTGTATTTTTTTAAAAATTTATGTATTTTTATGTTTTTTTAAATAAATATTTTTGTTTTTTTAAAATAAATAACTTAATTTTTTGTTTTCTCCAAAAAAAACTTATTAAGCTCACATGTCATAAACAAATGACTTATAATTAAAATAAAAAGAAATGTAAGAATAAGTATTTAAAAAAAATAAGTTTACACATTTAATATATCAAAAAAATTAAAAAAATAATTAAATAATTTTATAAATATCATTAAAAAATAATTACTTAAAGAAGAGATACAGGTGACATAGTCCATGTGACAGCAGCAAGGAAGGATTGCACAAAAAAAAACATCAAGAACTCAGCTAAAACTTGCCTAGAGCATGAACAAATAGAAACAATATGTATGTGCTATGAAAAATGAATTAGCATGAAAGTGTGTGTTCCCTTGAATCTCCTCATGCATCCCACATACAAACAATTAGTAGACTCATCATTCACTAGTGATAAATCAAATTGACACGTATACGTTCCTTGACCGCCATCTTATTAATATCAATCTCAGATCATCATTATGTCGATGTTTCTTCCAGAAGCGAACGCCTATGGCACGAGGCGTTAAGATAACAATTTAGTGGTGTATACTGATTACGAACTATGCATGGTTGAAAAGAGATTGCAAGGGGTAAGGAAAATAGTAGTCTCCACATGTTGGCACAACCCAAGCCACTCAACGATATGAAAGGAGGGGACACTAGTATATAGAACTACCCGCACTCAATGTCAAGGAGAACTGGTACCGATTGAAAGAGAACGCTAAAAAAGGATATGAACATGAGTGTTGTAGGTTTGTTGCTCAAGGTGTGGAGTTGTTTGATAATCCCACTAGTATTAAGTAGTTGGTCATTCTTTTCCTTTACCAGGCCACTCTTCTTTCCTCTATAAGGCAATCAATCAAGCATAATTTTTTATTTCCTCCCGATCAAGTGAAACTAGCACTTTTATAACGTATATAATGGTCGAGGTAAATGGAAAGGGAAGGCTAGAAGGGAAGCAAGAAGGCTTTTCGAAGCATATATGGCTTTCTCTCTAACGGTTCTATCTAAGGTGGTGCCCTACACATAAGATAGTTGGTAATGCTTCTAGATGGATATTCATGGATAGTGCATTGGGCTTGTTATCCAATGTTATCAAGTTCAAATGTGACAAGTTAGGATATTGACCTAGTTTTATACTTCTCTGTATAAGGTAGCAGGAATGCCTTCGAAGGATCATGGGATTTCAAATGGAGAGCTTTATAATTGTTGGGATATTCCTATACTCCATCCTAGTCCTAACAGCATTCTCCATTTTTGCATTTTCAGTCATGCATGCATTTTGCATGCAGTCATGATTTTGCATGCATCCCAATCATCAGTCCCAGCACCTAGCCCTCAGTTAGCTAGCCCCGGGAGCTTCTTTCTGATTAGTTTTTGCCCTCCTAGTGCTTAGTGCACCCTGCATGCAATTGCATGCATCCCAGGCGCCCTCTCTCACCTACCACTCAGTTGCACTTCAGTTAGTTGAGTTATCTTTAGATCTTTCCTTGATTTAAGGCTAGATTGACTCTCAACTGACTGTATCACTCCAATGGACCTCCAGTGAGACTAGACTGCCTATTCTGACTCCAGTTAGCTCCTCATGCACCCTCCACTGAGCCTCCTTCATTTAGTTAGTGCTTCCATGTGCCAGTTACACCTACCACACTCAGTTAGACTCAGTTTGTGTGACATCCCCTCCTATCATACCAGCGTGATAGAGAGGATCGTGATGCTAAAACTGGGCATCTAGCCCCATATCCATTAATTAAAAACTTATTGATACAAAGACATATACATGTGCATGCTATAGAAACACAGCGGAAATTAAAAATCCTGTTTGATATCTAACATACATTCAAACGTTTCTGTGACAACCATAAAATAAAGACATTGCATAATTATAAAAAGAGAATACTTATCTTAACAAAGTAGTCCCAAGCAACTGGCTATGCAACTGCAACGTTCCACCCAACCATAGGCCAGTTGTGCTTATCAACCTCTTGATACAACTGCCACCCCCGAGCTGGGCATGATCTCTACAAGGAACCAGGGAACAGCAGACTCACACATAGCCAAGCATACACCAAGATGATCCAAGCCAATTTACAATTGGGTTTATCAGGCTGCTAGGAAATGGAAGGGAAGAATGGCTAAGCTAGTGAGCTCAACCACAGAGCTATGGGCACCCCTCCCAGATCTATTCAGCTTGGCACTCACAATGCCTACACACCCAACACAAGGAAGTATTCTCTTCAATGCCACACAGTACGTCAAGCCATACCTTCCTTTCTAGTGCTCTCAGGGTGTGCATAGAAAAGTAGCCAAAGCCCTCTTGATCTTCTTGAGAGGTTACTCCCTTCACTAGGTTTATCAAGCCAATTCGGTCCACTACCACTCCAAGTTTCTTGCTCATAGGTTCAAATCAAAACCGCGATGCACATGACAACAGAGCCACACTTATTGGGCATGATAAAACGTTTTTACAGTGAGATACCCAAAGATGGGGTTTTCATTAGCTTCAGAAAAACGTGGGAAACCCAAAAACGAAACTGGAAGATGGGGAACAACCCTGGGAAGCCAAATCCGTTTTTAGAAAAACGTCCATGGACATTCTGGGGCACAAACGGCCTCCTTAACAGTCCCAAAACGTGGTCCTCCTTCCCCAGCCACTGTGTAACACAAAAATGAGCTCCCAACCATGGAAAATGCAGGAAAAATGGTGAAAAACATGATGGGAAAAGGCCCATTAGTTCAGACTGCATGAGAGAGGAGAGACTATGGGTTTAGAATGGCTTTGGGCACCATTCCGTGGGTGTTTTCTTGCCCAAGGAGACAAAATACGATTTTTCAGGTTGATGGCTTTCCCATGCACGAAATTGGCTGCCATACCTCTTCATTCCCAAGGCATTAACTGCCTCAACCAACTCTTGGAAGAATTAAATGATTGGGTCCATAACCCAAAATGGGTAGTTGAGGGTTTATGGGTTTTCTCATTGACACATGGATTAACACCATTGGCTCAAGGGTTTGAATAATTTCCCTCCCTATTCCTTGTAGAATCATGCCCCCATCTCTTTGTTGCATTGCATAGCTAGTTGTGGGTAATTTTCATTAAAATTCGTATTTACATGATGTCTTATTTACATTGTGCCTATCTAGCACAAGAACCATAGGCATCTATTTTTAATTGCCGATACATAAAACGCTAAATCAATGGTGGGGCCTTGGCCTTGAGCTCCTCACCATGATCAAATAACAATATTTACATCATTTACGATTTAATACAAAGGGGGTCAAAATGGGGACATTACAGTTTGACACCTAGTTGACAGTTACTTGTGCATTGATGACTCCACTGACGATCATCAGGACTCCTAGTTGTGCTTTGATGACACTGCATTGATCTGATGATCACTCCATGAAGGCTAATTCAAATTGCCACCTTGGCATTCGAATCCTCACCATTGTATTATTTATTTGTCCATATTGTGATTAATGAATTAGTGTGTGGTGTTATTCTGCTTCTATCTGAGTTCTACTGTATCATAATTTTGTTGCTCTTTTACACTGCATGACCACTCTTCTTCTATTTTCCTGCATAATCTTAATCTTTCTTGTGAGGTATACATCAACTCTTAGATCTGCTGTGAGGATTTTCACAATAATTCCCTCCCACCCTTTTCAACTATTCAAGTTGCCCCTTGAAACCTAAAAGCAGGCGTGACACCCACCCTATATAACTATAAGTAAATTACTTAAATAATAATAGGATGCATCCTTGACATGGACATGCGTCAATCCAAACTCTGGCTCCAACTTTCGAGATGCCAAGAGAACCCAAAGCAGCTATGACTTAGACCTTCAGCCATCACACAAACTCCAAGCAAACATGCATCAATCCAAACCTCCTCTCCAACTTTCGAGGTGCTTTTGTAAAAGTTAAACCATGAAAAAATTTGCAAATTAGCAAAATCTTGCCAGGACGACGGATTAATAAGTGCAATATGGTTACAATATTTCACACGAACATAATAATTTTATGAATAATACATTTTTAAGGAATATATATATATATATATATATATTATTTTTATTTTTTTCACGCGGAAAATACCACCTTTCTGATATTCTGAAGGAATCAAGGAAAGCTAACACACGCACGAGAAATCCCAACAAACTTCCCCACATATCATGGAAGGTAGTTCCAGAAAACCGTCATCCGATCATCCAAGCCAGAAGATGTCTCAATGAAATGGAACCCGGGTGGATGGAATGAAATCCATCTATCCCCACCAATGAACCACTGTATCATTGACCAAAAAATAAAATAAATAAATAAAATTATATATATATATATATAATCAATTACATAACATTACATCACAAAATTGATCAAACCCACTAAATTTTTAAATAAAAATATGCTAAAAAGCTTAAGTACAAAAATAACCTTCGATCATTAGAGAAAGAAAATGAAACCAACTTTTCTTTTAAGGAATCTACATCACAAAATCTATCAAACCCAATAAATTTTTAAATGAAAATATGCTAAAAAGATTAAGTACAAAAACAACCTTCGATATTAGAGAAAGAAAATGAAACCAACTTTTCTTTTAAGGAATCTTTATCATTGTTATTTAATCCTATCACGATCAATTAAAATTTGGATAATTTGAATGGACTTATTATACCTGCCGAAGGATATAGCAATCGGTTAGGATTCAAACTTTTTTTACTTTCTATTTTTTTTTTCACAAAATTTGTTTCTATAGTTTTTCCATAGTTCCCATTAATATGTATATTAAATTAAATATTTGAAAATCAAAATTTTTTTTTTATAATTTTAAAATACCATATTACTAATTTCTGATTCGACAAAACCTATATTGCTAATTTCTGATTGGACAAAACCTATGACAAGACTAATTTGCTCTGGTGTGAGGTTTATTTGTCAGAATTTAAAAATATATTAAAATTTTAAAAATAAATATTATTCTAGTAAATAATAAAAAATCAAAATTTTGACACGCGTACTCTTTTGGTTTAAGTTTTCTTATATCATTATTAATAGTAATCCCTATCGTACATGGGCTTGCAGAAGAAGATTACTAATCAGTCATGCCTGTGTCAATATAGTACACCGGCAACTATATGGGCCGACGTTGATTAGTACTCTAACATTCAGGCTCATCAGGTTCTATATAATTGCGACAATCTTTCAGGAAATTTTAGATATGATGAAGTATATTTGGGCGTACCAAGTTATCTCGATATTCATGGGCAGAATAGCTACCAGTTTCCTCCGGTCGAAGGAGTGTAGGATGATGTCAAACGGTATTGCTTAATGACGAAGGTAAGGCAACACCAAGTCCTAGAATATTCAGAGCAAATAAAATGTTGGATTTTGAATGTGAAGGTGAATCAGGCTAGGTTACCGTTTGGGCACAAGACGGTCACATGTACGATATCCATTCTGTTACTGCAGCTTCTCTGGTCTCGTTCAAATAGTCATTGCCTTCCTTTGAAATGGACGTTTTAAATCTAATTTTCTTGGACGGAAAGTTGTGCGCGTAGCAAATGTACCTCATCTATTTACTGTTTTAATGTAGGTCATATGTTCCGAGTGCACCGTAGGTCATCTGTTTGATATTGTAGGCACTTTCTTGGACGAAAAGTAACGAGTCGTCCATGAACTCTCATTTGCTTACGTCGTTTTCTATGTCGATTAGGTTATCTGCTTAATATTCTACGTTGCACGGAGTTTTTTCTTTTTAATCGAGTTTTCTCCTAGCGACTTAATAATCAAATGAGAAAAAAAATATCGTCACCTTTCATATGACAAAGACCGCACTCCACTCTAATTACATAATCAACCTGTTTTTTTTTTGTTGGCAAAGTGGTGGAACCTCCTTGACTAGCAAGTTTGCCTTTGGCTAAGTTACCACGAACCAGGGGCATCTAAGCCGTCAAAATCACCCGGGGATCGCCCCCGGCCTGGACCGCACCAACCCTTAACATGGTTGGATTTTATGGTATCCGCAGGATTAGAACCGGCGACCTTTCCGCTTAGGGGACGTCTTAACCATGCCCCGCCACCAACTGTTCTACATCTCACAGATTCTAATTACATAATCAACCTGTTACGGACTCTTCCATAGCTGTTATATTTCAATTTTCTTCATTTATTGAATTAAAATTACTACATATTTAGCATTTTACTTTTGGTATAACATTACAATTTTTTCCATTTAAAATGAATATACGATGAGTTTTAGGTTTGGAGTTTTAATTTTTAAAATTAAAATGGATTTATAGTGATTTTAATTTTTTATGGAGAGTTAATATATTAAAACATTTTTAAACAATAATATAAAAACATTTTTTAAATTATTATTTCTAAACTATTTTCATTTTAACTTTTACTTTTGGACTATATACAATTATTAATTAAATTACTTATAAACTATTTTCAAAAGGCAGGTATAAGTAGCTTTGCTGCTATTTTTACTTGTTTCTTTTTGGAAATATAATTTTTTTTATTACGTATTTTTAAATTTGAAGAATTACGAATTTCAAATTTACATTTAAAAAATAAATAATTATTTAAATAATTTTATGAATAATAATTTGTTTTAAAGAATATTTATCATCGTTATTTAAATCATTACGATTAATTAACTTTTGATAATTTGGATTAACTCATTTCTTTTAAGAAATTGAATTTTTTATTTTTAAATTTAGATAATAATGAATGTCAAATTTACATGATTGTTATTTCATTTTTATGTGAGTAGTTGATAAATTTAATTAAAACATATTATCGTTATTTTATTTTTATGTAAGTAGTTGATAAATTTAATTAAAACGCATTATTGTTATTTCATTTTTATATGAGTAGTTGATAAATTTAATTAAAACATATATTGTTACACAGTTTAATGGTCTGAAGTTTTATATAGTGAATCTTATCTAAATTATGAGGTCACAACTTATGAATCTAAAAAGGTAAGTGGACTAAGAAAATATGGGATGGATTTGCATTTATAATATGTACATTAGTTATGACCTCTTAGTACTATGAGTTCAACTTATATTTTAAGGTGTTTAAATGACTATAAATGCTTGAAAAACTATTGGGAATGGACCTTGGTTAATAATATATGCCTTTAAGAAAACTTAGGACTATGTTAAGGTCATTGATATGTACATGGAGATTTGCTTGTGCCATAAGTTCATCCCCTACCTCCAAACATCTTATGATTATTCTAAAATATTAGGTAAAATCTATAAATCTAGTACTCGGAGTAAAGATGTAAAAATCCTAACTACTTTGTAGTATTATAAGTTAATTAAGTTAAATTTTTGTTTAACTTAATAAATCCTTTGCATATTATGTATTTAATAATCCCTAAAATAGTGGTTTGACTTGCCTTGAAGACATAATGACAAAGGAGGCCACGAGTCAAATCCATCTAGGTCAATCAAGGTAAGGCATACATGTTGTCTACCACAACATTAATCCCATAAACCATTCATAGAATATGAAGAAGTGCCTAGATAGTTTCCCTAATGAATATTTCCATGGAAAAAAGTATGTATTTAAATATGAAATTACACTCTTCTCTTTGGTCCACACCTTTGGAATTAAATCCCCATCCATCCAATGTAAGTTTGGTTAGCATTTATTTAGCAAGAGTCATGGGCAAATATGCAATGCGGCAACAATTTTACATGTAGGGGGAGCTTATCCTATTGTCTCAAATATAGGCACGAGTTAATATGCTTTTAGAGTCCCTAGGCATTCTAGCGTGTGTTTGTACTATACCACACTTCTTCCATTTAGTGCATACCTTTTGGTTAATAAATAGTTGTTTATAGCTTATGTGATCTTTTTATCAGTCCCTGCATAGCAGCAATATAGTAATTGATCAAGCCGATTATTTCATCCATACATGACTTTAAGTTTTTTATTACTAATGTTTCACATTAGAATCGAATTTTTATATTAAAATATTTTTTTTAAATAACGGATTTATCTTGTGTTCTATTTGTTCCATGTCACTGACATCCTTCTCGGATTCTGTTTCACGGGACATGGACGTTCTATGTTTGCATTGATATGGTAGTCTATAGTCTTTACTTGTAACATATCAAATCGCCCATCTAAATTTTCAAACACCCCATTCTGGAAGGTGCAAATGTGCCTTACTGGTACCACCAAGTTACATCAACCACATAGCTTGTACATAGTGAAGGTTTTAATGAGACATCAGTGGTAACCGAGTTTTATAATGGGCATTGTGAAGATACAAATGCATATGAAGGTCCCTCTCACTCAACTGCTCAGAGCTTATCTCTGTCAAAAGTAATGACAACTTTGTGACATAAGACCTTGGAGTAAAAGTTGAGGCCCAGCTCACCGCGTTTCGTGCATGGGTCTGGTGAGACATTTAATGCCATGCATTCGGACTGTGTATGGTAGATGCTTATATTTATTGGGAACCCCTGATAACTTGTTGCTCACTTGAGCATTTGAAAGACAACTTGGTGGTAAGAGATGTATCTAGTAATTTTTGTTGGCCCTTTTGAGTGAGTTGAGGTGTGAGAAATGGCTGGGAATGGGATGATGAAGGTGGTTTTGTGTGTTGGGTGCTGTGAGAATTGAAGGTGTTATAACATGTAGCCAAGTGGTGATTTCCATGACTTTGTACGCTAGATACCTCATAGAAAATGTAGCGACGCCTGCTCTGGAACCTTGGGATTGCAATAGAACCCTCCCTCCTCCCCTCCACTAATTTGGTTCTCATGTGTTAAATCGGTGCTAGATTCATGTAATGCAACAAATGGTTCCATGCTGACCCTTTTTTCTTTTCTTGTTTGTTGCAGGTGATTTTGTGCAGGAGTTGTATGTGTATGAGATGAATGAGTTGGACAGAGGGAGCCCTGCTTACCTTCATCTCAGCTAGAAGCCCGTCAATCACTTGGGAGATCTAGTGATTGCATGTGGGTGCTTTGATTTGATAGCATCAGTTTAAATCTGTTGACATTATTGGTTCCTCTGTCGAGTGAGAGACTGTCATTTCACACCTCTGCCATCTTTAGTTTTTAAAGCTAGAAACCAACAAATTTTTGCCTATTGGGTGTTTGGAATCTATCGATCCTCGTGAATGAACAACTCAAAAACCTTGTTTGTTTAGTATTACCTTGTGTAGTCACTATTGTTTTTCAGTTGAAAAGTTAGTAGTAATTGTTGTCACAGCCCATTCACACTAAACATTTTATTAATAGTACATATTTTTTACTAGCATGTGTCAAAAGAACATGTTTGGTTAATGGGCTCATTCATTGTCCTCTCGACCAATATCAAACTTGAATCCTAGATATTACATCAGCATAGAAAGGAGTGTCTGAGTTTATCCAGACCATTTATTTACACTTTGGGCTGTGTCTGGATTTTTGTTCTACCATTCTTATAAAATGTCTTCTAAGAAAATCACACAACAGTCATCCACTCACCATTCTCTTTTTTCATTTATTCATTGGAAAAGGATCATTCTTCAGGGTGGATGGATGCTCACACCATCCGGGAAAATTGTTTGCACTACCATAAGATTGGCATGCCTCTCTTGTCATGGAAATGGCATTGTCATCCATATTTATGTGGATACTACTCTCTTTCATTTGGAAGATATCACACTGTTTAGATGAGTGTTGGTAGCCCAATTCTCAACTAGAATTGGCATTTTTAGAAACTCCCTTGAAATTGGGGCCAAGGTGCATATGCCGACCCTTGTTGCCTTTATAGGAAAGGGTGGTTTGTGTAATCATATCTTAGTTCAATGATGTATGATTCTTGATGTATTCCTCATTGTTTAGTGATGAAATATAAGATGCATTTTCCAAAAAAGAAAATTGTACCTAATGCTTGTTTGATGTGAAATCCCAAATGCATGTGTAATGTTCTTGTATATTTGTTGCAGAAAATGCTTGAATGGAGGGATGCCAGAAACACACTGGAAGCATCCTTGTGCCTTCCACAAAATGACATTCCTGTTAACTATAATAATTTTATATACCTAATGTGAAATTTCAATTGCACGTACAACATGTACTTTCTTGTATCTTTGTTGCAAGAAATGCCTTAATGGAAGGATGCCAAAAACACACTGGAAGCATCTTTGTGCTAAAAAAAATGACATCCATGTTAACTATATGAATTTTATATACCTAATATGTATTAACTATACTAATATCTATTAAGAAGGATCATATCTATTGGCATAGTTGTGTCTCATGGGTACAATATCTATGAGCCTTGAGGGTTAGTTCAAGTGGTTTGACTTGCCATGTCAAAGCCAAATTGGCCAAGGAGGTCACGAGGTCGAATCCATATGGATCCCTTAGGGTTAGGCATACATGTTTTCCACTGGCTACGTTTACCCTGGGCACCATTCACAGAATGGGAGAAGTGCCTAGAAGTTTTCTAGGTATGTCACAATGAAGGAACTAAAAGAAAGTGTAACACTATGCAGACAACGGTTGATAAATTTTTTTATTCAAATCATTTCCTATACAATAGATTAATCAATATACAAAGATCTCATTAAGAAGACCGGCATAATTGTCTCCATTCTATCTCTTGGAAAAATTGTATTCATTCTATGCTGAACTTAGTCGGGTAAATTTAGATTAGTATTTTGTCAAATGCAGTTCTCCTTTTGTAGGAAATTCAATGATCATTGTAGACTAGATGCCTGTATTATCTTATGCATTGTGATATTATTTCCTCAGCCATCTACTACATGGATAGTGATGTACTTTTGAGAGCCATTGACCTAATCTAGTCATTTGTGGACATCAATATAATTTCTTCCTCTCTTTAATGTGACAGGTACATGTGAAACTTTGGTTCCATAAGATGACATTTTTGGAATTGGTGGATGGCATACAATCCAATTTGCAAGTGAAATGGATGGGCCAACATACTTATTTCTTACCTTATTCTGGCACCAAAACTCCACAAACCCATTGTCCAGGATGAGTGCACATCAAAACAGAGAAAGTGACCTTCTAATAAAGTTGAGAACAGACATGAAGACCATTAAACCTAAAGTGGCCCATATATTGGAAAAACTCCCAAACTGGTGTGTTTTTTTTGGTAAATCGACATCAACCTATATGCTCTCCTACGTTAGTAGCCTTAGTATCAATTTTTGAGCTAGCTATTGGTTGTCTGCAATTACTACCAAGCCAAAGACAGTTTTGCATAATGAAGCATTTCAAGGACCTTCTATAGGATTGATAGTACATACATACAACAATCCAAGTTCATGTTTGGAATAAATTGCTCTTCTCTGCAGTCTCGAATGTTAAATTACTTGTGTATGATTTTTTAGGTAAACGTGTATATTTTGAGTTACCTATCTTTCCTTTTAAACCATGTGCTATAGTTTGTTTAAAGATTGTACAAGAAATGGAAGCTTGTTTGATGAAGCTTAAATTATTTTTGTTTTTGAGTTTTTGAATACGTTGTTGGTGTTTCTTTTATATTATGGACTTGGTTCTTCAAGAAATGCATCACTTATGGTTTGCTAAATAATGAAATAAACTACTTCACCATTTAAAGACCTTAAAAGCAATTCTTTTACCTTGCCAATATTTAATAATTTTATTTAAAAAATTTATACCTTTATCATGAGGTCAGTCAGGTAGCACAGACTCCATAGCACCCCACAAGTGGATGGCAGGAAAAATTATCACCAACTTCTTACCATCCTTGGGTGTTAGGAGAGTTGTAGGTTGACATATTTCTTCATTTAAGGCTCCTCTCTCGTCATCATCCATCTTGTACATGGGATTCTTAGTGCTTGGTCTTATCCCTTCGTAGAATTTTCTCCTCATATTGCTCCTCCCGCTTATTCTTAGAGTTGCTTTGGCACTCACCTTCTGTTTTGTTTACTCTATTGCTTTGGGAGATGCTTCGGCATTCCCAATGCTCACTTTATATTATATTTGTACTTTTTACAGCCCCATTGGCCAAGTTTGGCCACTATTAGTCATTAATATTTAAATTGAACTTATGTTTGACTATGTTTTGTCTCTCTTCTTTGTTGTCTCAATCCAATATGACCACCATTTTATTTTGATCCTAACTTTGTACCATGGAAACTTAAAAATGCTCGTGTCATCACTGTTAAATGAATGGAAACTAATGGGACCATCACTAACATGGCTTAACAAATCGAGCCAACCTGATTGAGGAAAGAAACTACAAGATTCGTACAATTAAAATGCGTACTTGTTGAGAGTTTGATTGCATTGCATGTAATAGCTTGCAAAGTCCATTCGTTGGTAAATTTTGTTTCAAACTTTTCATTTGGAACATGTTATTAATCAATGTTAAAATTACCAAGTATATTTGATTCTTTCTCATTCTTCCTACTATTCAAAAAGTTTATGATGTGTTTTAGAAGACTAAGAGGTTAACAACTTAACCTTGTTCTTGACATAGGTTTGTGGTCTAATGGAAAAAGTGGAGAAATCACCAAGTTTAGGTCTCAATTTACACCCTCGTTAGCGATGACACTTTTGCAGTGACCACTGGGTATTGTTGTAATTTCACCTATTGGTGCCTAGCAATAAGTAAATATTATCTTTGCAGAAAAAGAAAAGATGCCAACTTTGTTCACAAGCATTTTGTACAAGTGAAAAAAAAATTTCTAAGTTTGATCTACATGTTTTTTTATTCTTTTATATTCATTTTAAAAATGCACATAAATATATAATAAACCTGTCTCGTAGAGACACATGAGAGCATGTATTTTTTCCCTTGAACACTTAAAGTTGTTTTATGTTTAGAAAAACATGGAAATTGTTTACAGTGGAAAATAAAGTGTTAATGCTAACACCAGGGTTCAAGTCTCTCCATTAAACACTCATGCTTGTGCTCATCATATTTTTACACCAGTGCTTGCAATAGGGGTCAACTTTGGATGAATATATACATCCCACTCGCCATTGAAGATCTCAAGTCAAACCATGCTAACTACATTGGATTGATTCTATCAACTTTGCAGCTCTATACTTTATTACTTTGATGCCCGATTATAACTAACTCTGTATTTTCAACCAAAGTAGGAAATTAAGTTGAAATATATCTCTTTAATAACATTATAATATGTTTTTCATTGATAGTTAATATGCCTTTTATTTACCATTTTTTAATTATAATAGGATCATTTTAATTATAACTATCGCATATCATAAATAAAGTAAATTGTAAGCAATGTGTTGGCTTGTGTTATGCACTTAAGATATCATTTGTTGGAGTAAATACTACAATTTAATTTTATTATTTTGATTGATGCGTAATGGGATCAAATTGGAGGGAAAAATGTGTAATAACTTAGTGACATGATGAAGATTGTTGGCCATCTGAGAAATGTAGGAAGGTTTTATAGTCATCTTGTGATGCATTACTCTCATACAAAATAAATATATGTATGGCATTTTTAGCTACATTGATAAGGATGTTTATAGAGAGTTCATTTAATAATCAAGATTGTTTAGTTATCTCAATCTATTATTACAAAAGGTTTGTCATCTATAGTCATCTTGTGATGCATTACACTCATATTAATGAGAACAATGACAACAATACCATATACAAAATAAATTATATTCATGGCATTTTAAGCTACATTGATAAGGATGTTTATAGAGAGTTCATTTAATAATCAAGATTGCTTAGTTCATCTCAATCCATTATTGCAAAAGGTTTGCCATCCATAGTCATCTTGTGATGCATTACTCTCATACTAATGAGAACAATGACAACGATACTAT
Source organism: Larix kaempferi (assembly GCA_027924585.1). Classification (NCBI taxonomy): domain Eukaryota; kingdom Viridiplantae; phylum Streptophyta; class Pinopsida; order Pinales; family Pinaceae; genus Larix; species Larix kaempferi. Next base: position 222,433 of record BSBM01001460.1, on the reverse strand, counting down.
ATACAAAATAAATTATATTCATGATATTTTAAGCTACATTGATTATTTAATAATCAAGATTGCTTAGTTCATCTCAATCCATTATTGCAAAAGGTTTGTCATCCATAATCATCTTGTGATGCATTACTCTCATACTAATGAGAACAATGACAACGATACCATATACAAAATAAATTATATTGATGGCATGTTAAGCTACATTGATAAAGATGTTTATAGAGAGTTCACTTAATAATCAAGATTGCTTAGTTCATCTCAATCCATTATTGCAAAATTGACTAGGTCTTTGATTGAGGATTTGTTGGTTCGGGAGATAGCATTCTTTTATTTGGAGATTTTGATCATTGAAAAGATGACATTGAAGATAAAGGAAAATAATAATAATAATAATAAATTATTACGCTTATAATTTTATTAATCAATGATATATCGATTGATATTTGTATTTAGTGATTAATTTAAACTTCTAATAATACAACATTTGTTGAAAGGCAAATATATGTATTGAAGGTAGATGAGGGGGCTTGAAGAGCATGTTTTTGCCCATTTCCAATTTTTGGATTTGATTTGTTTTGAACTTATAATAAATGGTTGCAAGTTCAATATAGCTCTAGTTTGATTGTAATCTTACATTTGGTTCAAGGTGATCGTTGGTTACAAAGCATGTATATTCGGAAGGGTTTTATATTGTATGTTTTATTTTTTTGTTTTGTTATTTATTTATTTTTATTTTGTATATTATGTTTATTATTTTTATTGTCACTCATGGGAAAATATTATAAAATGAGATTTATATTTTTTTAAATACACATATTCAATAACTCTCTATTTTTTTTTTGTTTTGCTACACATACTATCATTATTATTATTATTGATCTAGCCACTTACAAAAGGAAAAAAAATCAAAATCATTTACTTTATCTATGAGTAAATGCTTAAATAAGATAATAATAAGATTTTTATGAAACATTTATAGAACAAATTCTTTATAGGTTTGTATCATTCCAAAGCGTATTGATGAAATGTTACAGTGAGGAGGGAAACACTCCATCCCACAACCACTCGGGTTAGACCCAATTAACATGATATTTATTATCAATTATTATATATACACAATAATTTGAATTTAGAATTGTTATTTTAACTATTATCTCATAATTCTATATTAACCTAGCTTACATGGTAGTGTGATGGGGCATACATTTTCATGTGGCAATTTTAATAGAAGGCCAATTTTGACCAAATTTCCTCTAATAAGTTGTGTTGATAATGGACAACCTTCCTAAGTGCTTCTAGGATTGCACTTGGTTTTAAGATTTTGAATATCTTTAAGTGTAGTTTTGAGAGATAAAACATGAAAATGAAACCTCAGAGAATGGCTCAATACTCTATAACCCTAGCCTACCCTGTAAACCAAATTGTTGGTAAATAATTTATAATTTATTATTTTAACTCTTTAAAATGTTTCTCTATACATCATGCATCCCATTTTAAATCTTAAACTATCATTATATTTTTCTATTCACATGATTATTGATGCTCAAATGGAGTATATGTTATATCTTTATTTTGTATCTTATGTATACTAATCCATAATGTGTTTTTGGTGAAAGTTTTATTATTTTGTCACATTTTGGTCTAAGTACAATAGATATAGTATGGCATCGGTTGGCGCAGTTATGCTAGTAAAGTGGTATGCTCAAATATAAGATTTGAGTAGTAGTTGGATGGGTCATCTTTGTTTCCCTCAAGTGTGGAGCATATAGAGTTGGAACTCATGGCATCCATCTAGAGCTTCAGACCATTTTGTCATTAAACCACATTTTCACATTGTATACGAATCTTGTAATGTGGTATCATTAATTTTTAATAAACGCATTCAATGGAAAGTTGTATACTTGTGTTTTAATAATTCTTGGGTATGAACTCATAAGTGCAATAAGTAAGATTATGCTAATTGATATGTTTGAATTGAGTACTAAATAATAAATCTACATATATGATAAAAGTAATAAATCATAGCTATCAATATTGTATTTATTATATGTGTGCGTGTGTGTGAGAATTACATTTGTTTAGTATCACGAATCATAATTATATCAAAATCATAAGGGTATTCTCTCATGGTATTAGTTTTTATTTAGCATTACAATTTTTTAATAAGTAAACATTTTTTTTTATGTGTAGAGAGTTATAAGTCTCAACTTTGCATTATTACAATAAATTTAGCTCATTACATCTAATATACCCAATCACCAAAGGGTTACTAGCTAAGCACTGCATTGCCAATTAAAATTTGATACCTTGATTGGAATAACCACCTAAATCCCTATCAATTGTCAAAATTGTTATTTCTCATTAATAGGGATCCAACATTATACATTCCAAAATTTATCCATCTCCCAATTAGACTAATTCCCCTACCTGTCATTATTTCATCAAGACCATGCAATATGAGCAATTCCATCTCCTACTTATTGGATTGCACAAAGTAACTTGGGGTATTGGACTTTATGAAAGTTAAACTTTGCACCTCTGCTATGAAAGTTTTTACCAACCAATCATGGGTTGGTATTATAGTTAAGGCTTAATATTCTTGACCAAATTCTAATCAGATTTAAAAAAAATTAAGTTAACCTAAATTATCTTTTTTTTGTTACAGAGAATCTCAAACTCCTAAAATGTGTGTTGCTTTGGGGATTCTCTTTTAAAATGAGGATATGACTCTAATGAAAAATTAATGTACATTAGTTGTTGTAGACTCCCACCAAACAATAGTTGAACCACGTCAAATCATAAAATCTAGATTGTCCTTTAAATACATTTAGACTTCAAATATTAGTTATTTAATAAAAAAAATTGCAAACATAATTTGTACTTGTAACATGTCAAATCACCCATCTAAATTTTCAAACACCCCATTCCGGAAGGTGCAAATGTGCCTTCCTAGTACCACCAAGTTACATCCACCACATAGCTTGTACATAGTGAATGTTTCAATGCAACATCAATGGTAATTGAGTTTTATAATGGGCATTGTGAAGATTGAAATGCATACGAAGGTCTCTATCTCTCACTCAACTGCTCAGAGTTGATATTTGTCAGAAGTAATGACAACATTGTGAGATAAGACCTTGGAGTAAAAGTTGAGGCCCAGCTCACCACGTTTCGTGCATGGGTCTGGTGAGAAATTTAATGCCATGCATTCTGGCTGCGTATGGTAGATGTTTATATTTATTGGGAATCCCTGATAACTTGTTGCTCACTTGAGCATTTGAATGACAAATTGGTGGTAAGAGATGTATCTAGTAATTTTGTTGGTCCTTTTGAGTGATCTGAGGTGTGAGAAATGGTTGGGAATGGGATGGTGAAAGTGGTTATGTGTGTTGGGTGCTGCGAGAATTGAAGGTGCTATAACATGTAGCCAAGTGGTTATTGCCATGACTCTGTGCGATGGATACCTTGTAGGAAATGCAACGACGCCTACTCCAGAACCTTGGGATTGCAATAGAACCCTCCCTTCCCCCCTCCACTGATTTGGTTATCATGTGTTAAATCAATGCTAGATTCATGTAATGCAACATATGATTCCATGTTGGCTCCTTTTTCTTTTCTTGTTTGTTGCAGGCGACTCTATGCAGGAGTTGTATGTGTATGAGATGAATGAGTTGGATAGAGGGAGCCATGCTTACCTTTGTCTCAGTCAGAAGCCCGTTAATCACCTGGGAGATCTAGTGATTTCCTGTGGGTGCTTTGATTTGATAGTATCAGTTTAAATTTATTGACGTTTTGGTTCCTCTACTGAGTGAGAGACTGTCATTTTACACCTCTGCCATCTTTAGTTTTTAAAGCTGAAAACCAACAAGTTTCTAGCTATTGGGTGTTTGGAATATGTCGATCCCCATGAATGAACAACTCAAAAACCTTGTTTGTTTAGTATTACCTTGTGTAGTCACTGTTGTTTTTCAGTTGAAAAGTGAGTTCTTCCCAAGCTTTCTGTAAGGCCGAATTTGAGCATTTGGGTTTTGCGGGATGGAGATTTCTAATAAAATGTTAACTAACTAGTTTTCTCTCTCTATGAGGAGGCAACTATATAGGGGTAATTTGAAGAAACATATAGGTATAATAGTAGGGATTTGTATTCTCGTCTAGGATTTTCTTGAGAAGAAAGGAAACCATTATGAAAGCAATCTACAACTTTTACTTTGGATATTATGACCACATTGTTGTGCAGGTAAATCATCCTCTTTTCTGATTCCATTCAAAGTTTATATTTATATTTTTGTTTGATGCTCAGAGTCAAGATAGGCTCAAGATGTGATATACTTCATTGCTTCCTTGTGTTCATGTATATTACAATACATTACAAGGGCCTTATTTGACATATGAGGAATCATACCTTCCAATCACTAGGGGTTCTGTCATATTCAATGGAGTTCATGGACAAGTGAAGTTAAAGTAGATTGTTTTTCCTTTCAAGTTATTCTACACTTTTTACTTGGAGGGCATTACAAGCCTACCCAAAGATCTATTAGATGAGCTTGTGCCTCCAACACCCAATGTGAAGCTATCTCCATCTGCAAAGAATGAAGACCCTCATGCCTACTTACCCAACTATACATAGTAATTAGCTTAGCTTACTTTACCTGCAATGAAATGAATAACAACCCTGCAACCCTAAATAATATACTCTACTTGTATCAAGTGTTGCTTCTTCTCCTTCGTCATTGTTGGTGGTGGTCATGATATAGTATAAGCCAAGGTACAAGAGAATAAAGAATAGAGGGCAAGTTCATGATGTTTGACCCCCCTCTCTCTTTTCAGAATGTACAAGACAAAACTATATTTTTGAATACCATGGCCTTCTGAATCTATTCTTGGTAAATTAGGTATGGATGACATATCAAATGTTAATGCTAAGGCCTTAGGATTTCCAACAGAATCCTTGTAGCAGCGACGTTTTCTGGGGCTCCTTATCGAAATTCGAACCAGGGATGGCCTGATTTGCATTAGAGTGGAAGTATAAAGAAGCCTCACCACGTGTTTGAGACATCAAAGGATAGATTTGGCACAATCGACGACAATGGGCATTACATGAGATGGAATAAAGGAATAAAGATTAGAGCGATGAATAAAAATCTTCTGCATCGTACTAGAGTTATTGGTGCCAAAATAAATTATTAACCACCGTGGGGAAGAATTATTGAGATTCTAAATCTATTTTCACTACTTCCGTATCCACGAAGGCAATAAAATTAACAACAGTGTTGCATCATTATTAAGGTTCGAAAACTATTTGCACTATTTTTGGATACAAAATTGAATGCAACAAATGAACATATGAAATCAAACCTTGGACATGGGTGTTATGAGTATTTTAATTAACTTTAGCTTATATTTTGCAATTAATTTAAGTTTAGTTTATATTTTGCAATTAAATTCCATGTATATGATAATAGCTATTCATATTTAAAGTTGGATTTACTAGTGGAGGAAAGTACAAGGGTAATCAAACCATCACATGAAAAGTTCATAACTAATAGGTGATCATTAAGAAAAGTGAAAACCTCAAACTCCATCAAGCTAACAGTAAAGGAGATGGATGGTATGACTATATCCCATTTACTTCCTTTGCACAGAGGAGAGACGATAATGCCAAGAGAACGAAGCGCAACTTGCCAATAAGGTCCAACTTTTGTCAATTCTATGTGTCATTTTGAAGAAAAATTTATAGCAGCTATTGATATTCAAAATTACGAAGTTTATTTAGCAATAGGCATTGTATTTTACAATTTCAAAATTGTAAAGTTTGTTTAGCAATACACATTGTATTTTGCAAATATATATTTCCAATAGGAAAATATCCATCCAAATAAAAAGTGATCATGGACTGTCCTCTTGGGACTTCATTATATATCAAAAAAGATTACAGTACTGATCATAAGTTCATAAGTCTGTTTGCCTTTTAGGGTACATAGGTAGATTCAAAGAAAACTATTCAAAAAACTGACTGTCTTTCCCATTGTTTTTTACTGCATATATTCACTATCTCATTCTAAATATCCATCAGTTGGTTGAAATCTGGCTAGTTGTTTGTAAACCTGCTACCTCTAGTCTCTCAGGAGGTGAGGCAAGCGCCAATTTTGAAAGGTAATTAGCTTCAGAGTTTAATTCTCGATATACATGTGAGAACTGGATCTATTCAAAATTCAAAATAAGAACTCTGATTGCATGAAGGAGGTGCTAAAGATGCGATGCATTTATTTGGATTTTTTCATTTGCCCAGTCAATAGTCATTTTAGAGTCTTCGAATAGTTGTATGTACTTCACCTGGATATATATATATATATCGCAAGAAGATATTCAAAATTGCAAAGTCTGTTTAGCAAAACGCAGAGACTTTGCCACTTTGTAGCTCTTGTTAGTTGGTGAGATGAAATGTTGTTATTCCGCGCACGATTAAAATCTCCAAAATATAACTTTGCCCCTTTTATAGATTAGTGAATTTTTATTGATTAATATGTTTTTAAAAAAGGCTTTTCTATACCACACTTCTTCCCACTAGTGTAAATTTTTATTTGTTTATTTATTTTTCCTAAATACTTTGTAAACTCACATGTCGTAAACAAATAACTTATAATTAGAATCCTTCGTAAGCTCACATCACACGTTATAAATAAATAAATAACTTATAATTAAAATGAAGTGTAAGCTCCCATGTCATAAACAAATAACTTATAATTAAAATGCTTCCTAAGCTTACATGTTATAAATAAATAAATAACTTATAATTAAAATGAAGTGTAAATATTTTACAAACTTAATAAAACAAATATTTAAAAAAAAAACTTTTCACTTAAAAAAATAAAATAATTATTTAAATAATTTTATGAATAATATTTTTTTTCAACATAAAAAGCTATATTTTTATATAAAATATAAATAACTTATCAATACATTACATCTTTTAAAAGACATAAATTTGTCCTTCACAATCAATTATATATCTGAAACATTTCTATGAGAAAGCCTTACCTTGTCGGCATTAATTTGGTACCTAATTTTAAAGGGCCCAAAGAATTAAACGCTCAACCTAACTATGTGTCATCTTAATCCCAGAAAATCCAACCAATTGAGCTACCCCTCAAGACTATTAAACTCAATAACTTATTATGTTATTCACCCAAAACCATTTTTTAAAGTTTTAAAAAAAAAATATATTGAATAGCTTTAGTACATAAAAACCTTCCATTAATAGAGAGAAAATGAAAACAACCTTCCTTTTAAGAAACCTTTAGCGTTGATATTTAATCCCATCACGATTAATTAAATTTAGAGAAAATGAAAACAACCTTCCTTTTAAGAAATTTAGCGTTGATATTTAATCCCATCACGATTAATTAAATTTGGAAAATTTCGCTGGACTTGTTTCTTTAATTAAATTTGGATAGACTTTTTTTTTTGGAAATAGATTTTTATTTTTTTATTTTGAAGAATTATGAATGGCAAATTTACATTAAAAAAAATAATTACCTAAATAATTTTATGAATAATATCTTTGCTTTTTTAAGGAGTACTCGTTAATTCAGGGCTGGAATTTGACGGGCTAAATGCCCGTCATGGACCATTTTGCCCGTCAAATACTGCCTACATTTTTTACTAACCGTCATAAAAAACAAAGCAACCTGTAAAATGTGTGTATATATTGTCAAAACCGTCATTTTTGACGGGTAGGATTTTTCCCAAATTCCTACCCTGCTCGTTATGTCCCAGTCTTATTTTGCCACTTTATTTATACCTTTCCCGATGCTTCAACGTCTCAGTACACGAAAATCCCTGGCTCCATTACACAACAATTTGTTTAGATAAATCCAACATATCCTCTCAAAATCCTCTTTGGACGAATCACATCATTAAAAGAAGAAATTGTTTTTAGGATGTATTAGTTGTATTCTTTTTTTTTTTCACACATAAATTTAGGAATAGTTGTATTCATAGTGTAATGATTTTTTTGAGTGAATTTCAGAAATTTTGGATTAGGTCGTTCAATCATCTTCTTAAAATAGAAATAGAAGTGATATCTTTCGTGTAATGTGATGGTGTGACGTATGCTTTAATCGAAGAGAAATAAAGTGACGTATTCTTTAATCGAAAAGAAATAAAGTGTGCTGGGTTTATACGTTCATTGCTATTTAATTCCGTTACTATTAATTAAATTTTGATAATTTGGATGGACTTAGCTCATTTTGGAAATTTATTTTATTATTATTTTTAAATTTGGAAAATTATGACGGTCAAATTTACATTATTGTTATTTCATTTTTATGTGAGTAGTTGTTAAATTTAACTAAAACATATATTGTTATATAGTTTAATGGTTTGAAGTTTTATATGGTGAATCATATCTAAATTACGAGGTCACAACTTATGAATCTAAAAAGGAAGGTGGACTTCAAAAATTTGGGGTGGGTTTGGATTTATAATATGTGCATGAGTTATGACCTTTATTTTTCACGATGGTAGATGAACTGGTGCGCGCTTTGTGGGCGAGGGTGCCTCGATGCCACTGGTCTGGGGTCGATCCTGGGTGGGGACGGTCACAGCCGACTGCCCCAACCACCCAACCATAACGGTGACCCAAATGAGTTATGACCTCTTAGTACTGTGAGTTCAACTTATATTTTAAGGTGTTTCAATGACTATAAATGCTTGAAAAACTCTTGGGAATGGACCTTGGTTGACAATATATGCCTTTAAAAAAACTTGGGATTGGGTTAAGGTAAGTTAGTATTATGTACAAGCAGATCATCACTTTCTTGTGCCGTAAGTTCATCCTCTACCTTTAAAGAGCCTATGATTATTTTAAAATGTTAGGTAAAATCTATAAATTTAGTACTTAGAGTAATGACGTAAAACTCCTAACTACTTTGTAGTATTCTAAGTTAGTTAGGAAGCAGTTAGGAGCCTTCAAAAGGGTAAGAGCCCCAGCCCTAATGGCTGGACAATAGAGTTTTTCTTAGCTTTTTTGGTTATTTGAATCTGATATGCTTGAGGTTATTGAGAAATCCAGGTTGAATTTGGTAGAATTATTGCAGCCTTTAATGCTACTTTTATGACCCTAATTCCAAAATCTAATTCAGTCTAGAGGATTTCATACTCATTTCTTTATGTAATTACATCTATAAGCTTATTGCAAAAATTATTTCTAGCTGAATCAAAGGGATTTTATCTTCATCCATTTCACAAGAACAATTTGCATTCCTTTCAGGAAGGAAAATACATGATGTTATTGGTATAGCACAAGGGGTATTACACATTGCTAAGATAAAACATGCTCCAACATTGATAGTAAATGCAGACCTATCAAAGGCATATGACAGAGTTAATATGCTTTATTTGAGATTGTTGCTGCTTCAGGTGGGTTTTCAGCTACATATGGTAAATTGGATCATGTTTTGTGTTACTTCAGTTTCTTTTGTAGTGCTAATTAACAGTTAAACTAGTCCTTTTTTTTACCAGGAAGGGGCCTCAGACAAGGCTACCCCTTGGATCCTCTTCTATTTATTTTGGTAGTTGAAGGATTAAGCATAATCATTTTGAACACAAAACAAAGAGGTACTCTCAAAGGTGTAGCCGTGGGAGGTTATTTATGTTACTCATTCGTTTTTTGTTGATGATATTCTCCTTTTCTCTAATGGTTCAAGGAGAGAGGTGTTATTGTTACATGGATTACTGAATCTTTTTGTTGAAGCAACATGTATGCAATATAATGTAAGGAAATCCTCAATATCCTTTATGAATATTGGTAAAGAAGACATTGAATGGATTTGTTCCTAGCTAGTATTTCCTTTGGTGAACAATGAAAATGGGCTTAGGTATCTTGGGTTTGTGTTGAAGCCCAATGATTATCAGAGAAGGGATTGGGCATGGCAGGTAGGGAAGATTGAGAAAAGACTTCATTTATGGTGTAATAAATGGTTGAGTAGAGGGGGAAGATTGATCTTCGTAAAATCTATGCTAGAAGTACATGTTTATTGGACTTCTTTGGCCTTTGGATACTTTGGATCAATTCAGGAAAATTAGTTTCAATTTTTTATGGAAAGATAGTAAGGATGCTTTCTCTCCTCACTGGACAGCTTGGAAAAATCTTGCCAAGACAAAATATTTTGGAGCTTGAGGGTTGAAAAACCCTGTTTTCTTTTCAAAGGCATTAGTTGCCAAAAGTGTTTAGAGAATCTTGAGGGGAGAATTCATGTGGGTAAAGGTTGTTTACAACAAGTACATTGCCCCTCTATTAGTTGAGGAATGGTTTAGGACAAGAGAGAAATATTTGAAGAATGTTTCAATCATGCGGATAGTTGTTTTAATTTCCTTTGAGGTTATAGGTGACTTGCTAGTATGGCAAGTTGGAAATGGAAGGAAGATAAGGTTGGGGCAAGATCCTTGCATTGGAAGTGGTGGAGATCATAGAATTTCTTTGGATCTGGTGAATCTGTTGAGGGACCAAGGTTTTACTTTCATTGCACAGATTAGTGATCCATTAAACATTATTGTATTCTCCTAGGAGTGGTTAAGTGCAAAAGCAGTGGGGATTGTGATGGAGGATGACATATCTGCATGGGGTAGATACACCAAAGCTCTCAGATACGACCATATCAGGATAAAGGAATATGCAGACTTGCTAGTATGGTTAAGGAATCCAGTTGGAGGAGTTTACCTTCCCAAACTTGGATACAAGGTAATAACAAAAGAGGAGGATCATTCAAGGCTGCTTGGTGGCATGAAGCTGCATGGAAGTACAAGTTCCCTCTCAAGTGCAATTTTTTTATGGTTGGATTTATCTAACAAAATTCCTATCTGGGATCTCCTTCTTCATAAAATATGGAGTGGACCACGCATATGTCCTTTATGCAAATAAGGTAATGAATCCACTGAGCATCTTTTCATTTCTTGTTCCTATATTTCTAAGATGTGGGAATATGCCTCTTAGGTATGTGGTCTTCCCTTTATTTGAACGGGTTAACTGTATAACAAGTTTTAGCTTCTTGGACTAACAATTTGGATTTTAATCATCACTTATCTCTGGCAGTTATCTTCACTTTAGGAGTGTGGCTAGCCAGGAATAAGACTGTTTTTAGGACCTTTTTATTCACCCATTTGTTTTTGCTTCAAAAGGATTGGCAATTCTTAATCATTTTCCTCGAGTGGTTAAGAAGCCCAACGCCAAAAGGATAGCGGTAGAATGCATAGATAGAGCAGTCCGTTGGCTCTATTTTGATGGGGATTCACAAGGTAACCCTCCAATAGGGGGAGATGGGGGAATTATGCACCTATCTAATGTACACATGACTAAATTTGCTACAGGTGTGGGTAGTAGCTCAAATAACATAGCAAAATTAGTGGCCTTAAAGTTGGCATTGGTTCTAGCACCCGAGGAGGGTGTTTAGTCCCTACAGGTTTTTGGTGATTCAAAACTTGCAATTGATTGGATGAAGGAACGGAGACCTCCTAAAAATATCCACCTGCTTCATATTTATGAGGAGATCATCAGATTGAAGGATCTTTATTAGTCAGTTATCTTAACTCATATTGATAAAGAGAGAAACATTCAAGATGACTGTTTGTCAAAGACTGGCCTTGAGGTTGAGGAAGGTCAATGGCTAAAATGGGATCAGGATAATGATATTGATAATTTTAATGGCCCAGGTCCTTACCCGAGATAAACCCTATGGTATTTTTCTTCATATCAGTTACTGCTTGGCCTTTTTTGTAAGTTTTGTTTGATGCCAATTTTTAACTGGTCACATATGTGTTATAATATACTATACATAGTGTTTCTTTGTAGAGGGTTTCAACCCTGGGAAAGTTATTTGACTTATATTGTCTGTAAGATCCATGGATCTATGTAAAAAGTGTCATATTTATAATATACATATTCTGCGGTGTTTTTTCCAAGGAAAAAATATTCTAAGCTAGTTAAGTTAAATTTTTATTTAACTTAATAAATATTTTGCATATTATGTATTTAATAAGCCCTAAGGATTAATTCAAGTGGTTTGACTTGCCATGAAGTCATAATGGCAAAGGAGGCCACGAGGTCAAATCCATATAGGTCAATCAAGGTAAGGCATACATGTTGGTTACCACAACATTCATCTCATAAACCATTCATAGAATGCGAAGAAGTATCTAGAGAGTTTCCTTGATGAATATTTTCATGGAAAAAAATATTTATTTAAATATGAAATCACATTCTTGTCTTTGGTCCACACCTTTGGAATTAAATCCCCATCCATCCAACGTAAGTTTGGTTGGTACTTATTTAGCAAGAGTCTTAGGCAAATATGTAATGCAACGACATTTTTGCATGTAGGGGGAGCTTCTCCTATTGTCTCAAATATAGGAGTGAGTTAATATGATTTTAGAGGAGGCATTCTAATGTGTGCTCATACTATACCACACTTCTTCCATTTAGTGCATACATCTTGATTGATAAATAGTTGATTATAGCTTAGGTGATCTTTTTGAGCGAAGCATTGCTGAAGCTTGGGCGGCAAGGGCTTGGCCCAGCCGCCCCTCAGAACGGCGGATCATCTTTCTCGGCGGCAAGCTAATCTTCGACGACGGACCCCTGACGGCGGCTGATCGATATCGGCGGCAATCTTGGTTTCCTTCGTCCAGATCTGAGCCCTATTCATGCTGCCTAGGGCTTGGAGGACGGCAGATCTTCTTTCTCGGCGGCAATAATTCCAGATCTGACCAGGGATTGGAAGAATGGAAGCCGAGCTCTCGCTCGGCGGCCATGGCGGCCATGGTGGCCCTGTAACTGTCTTCCGGTGGTGCTCTCGACTTGCTACTCGACCATTTTACGTGGTGAATTTCGGGCGTAAAACTACAGAGATTTCTTGTTAAAGAACTCCCGAAAATGACGCAGGCCGCAGAGTACTCTTCCGGAGTTTCTTGGCACCTGGTGCCGTGCACCTATATTTCGGTTTTTCTTGAACCGGCCGCCCTCTTCCCGTTTCTGTCGCCCTCCCAAGGAAGCCCTCGCCCTCGCCCTGAGCAGCAACTGATGCATCTATATGCGGGCACCCTGGTGGCCACGTCCAGGCCGGGGTTTGGGGCTTACACGGCTAGCAAAGCGGAGATGGAGACGATGACTCAGATTCTGGCAAGGGAGCTTGATCACTGCTAACTGCGTAGCCCCCGGTAGCCACCGACATGTTCTTCACCGTTAGGGACGAGGGTTCCGTTAAGCGCATTGCCATGGCTCCTCCTCTGGAACGGCTTTGTGATTGCAAGGACATCGCCGGCGTGGTTGCTTTCTTGGCTCGATCTGATGCCCGCCGCCCGGCTCGCTGTAGGTGTTCAGCAAGCTCGCCAGATTTGGTCTATGAGTTGGAGGAAGCGGTGAGGGGCGTGGTTTCTTGCGAGGCGGCCAGGGCTTGGCCCAGCCGCCCCTCCTTTCCTTGTAGATTGCTGGTTCTTTGCAGGAGACGGCGTGCGGTGGAGGCATCGCAGGATCTGGTGCCTAGGGTGTCTGGCCGTTTTCTTCATCAGTAGTTGCTGGCTGAGTTCGCCGGTTTGGGAGATCCAGAGTTTGCTGCTTGTCCACAGACTTGGATCTGCTGTTTCTTCTGCTGAGGGTTTCGGTTTCCAAGGGCTTCCCAACCACCTGGTCTCCTGCTGCACAAGATCTTTTTCTTGTGGCATTGTTTGGGTTTCTCTTTGCTGTTCAAGATTCATCTTCTTGTGGCGAAGTTTTATTGGGTTTATCTTTCTTTTTTTTGGTTCATCTCTTTATAAGCTGTTGTATCTGCTTATATGGGACAAAAATATGTGAAAATGTAGGGATCCTTGTGATTCTACTACATCTGCAGAATGTAATTTTAATCATCTTTTTGAAATAAAATTACGGACATTTTCCCAGGAAAAAAAAGCTTAGGTGATCTTTTTGTTCGTTGGTGGGGTGAAGTTTTGTTATTCCCCGTAAGATTAAAATCTCCGAAATATAACTTTTCCTTTTATAGGTTAGTGAGATTTTATGAGTTAATATGCTTTTAGAGGAGGCTTTTCTATACCACACTTCTTCCATCTAGTGTAAACCTTTTGATTAGAAAATAATTGTTTCTAGCTCAAGTGATATTTTTGTTAGGTGGTAGAGTGAAGTGTTGTTATTCCCCACCAAAATTAAAATTTCCAAAACATAAGTTTGTTTTTTATAGGTTGGTGAGTTTATATAAATTGGTCATTTAATGCAACTAAGGACACTTGTAAGTGAGTAAAAAAATCTTATAACAAAATGATTATTTTTTGAGCCAAAATTTGACAAAATTTGTCAGATTTTGTTCACGCATGAGTAGAGTTCCACCATGGTCCAAGTTCCATGCATGGTGGAATGATGCTCCTAGAGGTTTTACCTAATTATGAATTGACCTTGATAACTAAAAACACAATTAGAGTTTTGATTTGATATGAACTTTAACTTCCTACATTGTTGAATTTTATAACAAGAAAGAAATTTTGCTACAAGATTAAGTCCAAAACAACTTTGATGAATAAATGCTTCAACCACAACAATTTAAGTGAATAATACTTTTATAACATAGATACAATATCCATATTGAAAGGCATCGATTGTTTTTATGAACTACAAATATTAAAAAACATTAAATCTTTCTATATTTCCACTAAATATAAAAACTTCTTTAAGTATTGAATAATATTTTTATAATATAGATATAATATCCATATTGAAAGACATCGCTTGTTTTTATGAACTAAAAAGATTAAAAAACATAAAATCTTTCTATATTTCCACCAAATATAAAAACTTCTTTAAGTAGTGTTTGAAATGAAAAAAGATGAAAAATAAAGGTGTGTCACAATATTTTTTTGGGACCAATCCTAGAGAAAACAAAGCAGCTAAAAGTGTATTTGGAAGCTATATCATTTAATCATGTCTACATGGAAAGGAATTATGAGGTCGATAGTTTGTCAAAGCTTGGCTTGAATCCGACACAAGGGTAATGACATATTATACATGATGGAAATGGACAAAAAAATATTATATCCATGATCCATTTTGATCAAATGTAGGAAAGAGGCTGTTTCTAGTAGTTTTGAGCTGAATAGGTGAACCAATTAGAGATGCTGATTGGATTTGATGATCATAGTGATTGTACTGTGGACTCCAGATCAGGGTTATCTTTGTTTCCGAGTTTCAAAAGTGCATAGTATTGATGATGTAGGTACGCGTTTTCTATGTCTTTGTCATTGAGACCTGTTAAGTCTCTATTCAATTAAGAGACTAGTGTGTTTTTTGAAGAGATTCATTTTTGTTAAAAGATAACTATTTAACAGGGCATAGATGCCTAATTTGATCTATGATATGATTCCATCTATAGGGTTTCTAACTATAAAAGCTTTTGAATTTTCTTAATGATGCCAAAAGGACATTTAAAAAATGTAAACTTTGTTTCGTAATAAAATTTTTGTGAACTAGACCCAAAAGAGTAACAACTATACAAACAATATATTTGGTTTTCAAAAAATTTATAATATCATTTTTATTTAAAACATATTATCCATAATTTAATAATAATCTTATTCACACATCATCAAAATTTAAAAATAATTTAATTAAATAAAAATTAATTATTAATTTTCAATATAAAAAATAATTTATTATTATTTTTATAAATATAATAAATAAAAATAACATCATCGTCCTCATCCCAATCCCAAGTCTAAACATAACCAATCAAATGAGGATTGAAATTTGACGTTCTCAAGAAATTTTTATATGACATTTTAATTTTAAGAGTGCCTTTCATTTGATATTTAAATCTTAATTTTATCGGTCATAATAATTTATAATGATTATATGAAAAATTGAATTCTCATATCTTGCCTCATATAATACAAAAATAAAAAGTTTTCAAAAAAATAACAAAGAAAAAAATATAATAAACATAATGATTAAACCAAACACACATAATGACAACTAATATTTATCCTCAAAACATTTAAATATGTTTTTGCACAAACAATACAATGGGACATTATTATGGGCCACCAAATACTATGAACCCAAAAAACTATAACCAAGTCAAATTTCCCTAACAAAAAGAGACAACGAATCTATGACAAAATAAAAATTTTCATATTAAAAATAAAATAAAACTGTAAAGAGAATACACATTTAATTCGTAATCCAACCATTAAAAAGCTATTAAAATAAATTTAAAGTTCTCTAATTACTTCGAATGGTTTCCAAGTCAAACCCATTTGAGATCAAGGAAGCCGGATTTCGAAGAATGAATAAATATATGAATATGAATAATGAAAGTTCCGTGTCCCTTTCCTTCTTTGCTTTTTGTGTACTGTTGGGTTGTTGATGTATTGAGCTGCAGTGAATCGTTATGTTTTCTGTGGTAGTCTGATGTCTAAACTAAACTGAGGAAATTCACGCAATAATCATCATGATGATGACGACAAACAAATCGAATATCTTGTTATAGTATTGAGATCAGGGAAGGAAGGGATTGGAGTGATTATGATCAGGGAAGAAGCATGGAGAAATTTTCCGAGGGACCTGATGGCAGGTGCCCTAATGGGAGGAGTAGCCCACACCATTGTTGCTCCAATAGAGAGGGCCAAATTGCTGTTACAAACCCAGGAGAGCAATCTGGCCATCACCGGGGGCAAACACAGAAGGTTCACAGGAATGCTGGATTGTATATTTAGGACTGTTAGAGACGAGGGTATGCGTTCTCTTTGGAGGGGAAATGGCAGCAGTGTCCTCCGCTATTACCCATCCGTGGCACTCAATTTTTCTCTCAAGGTATGCCTCGAATTATAAGGTTTTCTTCGTGGGGTGTCTGTTTTGCCAGTCGTTTGATTAGTTCCTTTGTTTTGGGTGTTTCAGTATTTTGAATTTCTAGAGAATCACATGCACTTCTGCCTGTTTCTTGAAAGTGGGTTTGCATTCTCTTTTTAGGCGTTATATATGTGATAAGTCATGTTACTACAGTGACATATCCCTATTTTGGGATTTCATTTCACCTTAATATTCCTCTTCTCGAAGCCTATATAGATTTCTAAACGATTCCACATAACATTTATAAGGGCTGGGAGCAAAGGCCTGTTCCCATTGAATTGTAAATTATTTTAAGAGTATGCATGGCACATTGATCACTCGGGAGATTTCATCCACTTGGCGCATGTTAATCTTCATGGACACCATTGCTGCCGACGATCAGATATACTGCAGCAACTACTAGTTGCGGATAATGTCAATTGAATTAACGAATCTAATAACAGAGATCCTAGGTCACAGAGCAACTTGTCAACATCATTATACTATAGTTATATGGATTAGTATTGTGTGAATGAATGATAAAAGGTTTACGATCAACATTCACTCAAGTCGACAGTCTGTTTGGATCGAATCGTAATGCATTAGACTCCCACACTAAGTTGGTCGCGATTCCAGTGATCATCTTGTGTACACATTTAGGGTTATATATATAACCATCCTTTGATGCCCAATGAATTTTTCTGGGAAATGCATTCAAAGGATATATATATATATATATATTAAATTTCCATGGAATGCATTTCTCAGAGAAATTCATTGGGCATCAAAGGATGGTCCTCAGAGTAAACTGGATTTTTCAGGGCTAGGTCAACATCTCAACAACAATCAGCTCACAATCAGTTAATGAAGAGCAAACATGTCACATGGTGAAATTTGAACCTGGGCGGGGTAGGAACAATCTTTCCTCTTAGCTGCATCCAGTTGACAAGTACTGATTGAAATAATTACGTTGTTGGATTTCTTCCCCTAAAGTGACAATCACTTATGACTTCTGCGGTCTCTGGATGACAAGTTCCCGACTCTCGCCCTTGCTATCATGGGAAATGAAAAGCTGACTGAGAATGACAGATGTGGGACCACTGCCCTGGATGCTGAGGTCGCTTATGATTGATGGGGCCCACCCTGAATGACAAAGATGATCCTCTTCCGGTATTTGGTTCTAATCTGAAGGGCAGCTTAATTGATCTCATGGCTTTGTGTGATCATTGCTGTTCGTGCCATAATGGCAAGTCTTTATGTTTGTTATTCTTTTATCATTAAGTTGCTTTTAAGGTCAATAACTTTGATGTTGTATCCTTCAGTGGCATTTTTGACAGGCAATTTTAACTGTATTAGCTTGTGCTTTGTTTGTCAAAATGCCTACTATGTACATTTTTGATTACATTAATAGTTAAATGAAGCATTTCTTATAATTAAATTTATATATCATGTGGCGCCATTGTTGCAATTACACTCACCTGTGAGAGAAGAATAAATATTTAGTAGTCTAGACTCTAGATCCTATCAGCATTGGTCCAGTTTCATCTACCATTTACCACAAACTTGGAAGACCTCAGAACTGTGTTGAAAGTGGTCACACTTTCAACACATATGGACCTTCAGACATGCTTTCCATTATCTTGATTCTAACTGCTTGCTGTTGCTGTCTGACCAAATGCACATGTCTGACCAAATTTATAGAATTTTCTTGTATATGTGATAAAGTATTTTAAGCAACAATGGAAGACCTCAGAACTGTGTTGAAAGTGGTCACACTTTTATTTTACCCTTGGCATTATGCAGCCAAAGCTGCAAACCATTCTTTTAAAAACTTCCAAACTTACTATATTTGATCCTTAGTCAAGGGTATAATCTACCACATGCAACAAAATGGGCTTGGTTTAGCATTTTTGGTGTGTCATTTTTTAACTTCGGAAGAAAATTGCATTCTACTCATGCGAAAAGAAAGCATTCTGTACATGCAAACTGCATTCTCAACCATCCAGCATATGGACTTCAAGCAGCCTTGAAGGGCCTTACAAAAGAGTCCCGAAGGACCTGTGAGAATTTAGATTGCCTAGATCTAGATTCAATAAGACAATTTCACTTGGAATATTTAAGAGAATATGAGAAGAAGAATAGAGAAGATATCTTGAGAAAAACTCACTGTATTTTATTCATCAATATGTTTACAATATATAATACATCTCAGGAGAGAAAATAGAATGCCTTGAAGGCAAGTTGTAAAGCACAAAAAAGGCAGGCTTACTAAAAGCTAAAAAATCCCCTAGGTGGCAAAAACACTTTCCAAATCAGTCAAGAGGCTCACGAATTAGCTAAATATGGTATGGCAGCTAGTGAGTGATGAAAATGGAATGTGATGATGACTTTTGGAGAGAAGAAAGAGGTGGAGGTCGAATTTGCCAAGTAGAGACAATTTCCAAATCAAACTAGCTTTACCTTATCCACTAGAAAGCAAACAAAACAGGATAAAGCTGTCTAAAGCAAGAAGGCACCTTTCTAATCCAAGAATGGAAAGAAATCAGACAGAATGAGGAAATATCTTATCTATAATCTTTCCAAATTCACCCTAGTGACTTAGGATAGCATGTGGTCTCATAAAAGACAAAATTTAGGCCAACTACATAGTCTAAACCTAAGAAATCAATCATGGAAGATTAAGAAAATATATCCTAAGTCTAAAGTGGGTTTTTGAATGTTCCAACACCCCCCCTTATGTTGATTTTTCTGAGCAGCTTCGAGTGCCATTCTCTGGGAGAATGGAGGCACCTGGTCAGTTACCAAGATATTGACCCAGTCTGGGACTGGGAACTCAGCCTGGGGCTGAGTGCCATTCTCTGGGAGAATGGAGGCACCTGGTCAGTTACCAGGATATTGACCCAGTCTGGGACTGGGAACTCAGCCTGGGGCTGAGTGCCATTCTCTGAGAGAATGGAGGCACCTGGTCAGTTACCAGGATATTAATCCAGTCTGGGACTGGAAGCTCAGCCTGGGGCTGAGAGCCATTCTCTGGGAGAATGGAGGCACCTGGTCAGTTACCAGGATTTCACTGTAAGCCCTAGACCGGGTCTGGGCAAGTGGTGTACTTCTCCACTTGGACTTGTTGACCACAGATGGGTGAAGTAAAGAAATTAAATATCTTCCTATGATGATGTACTTGGAGTGGACATGAAGACCCTGAAGGACACCTGGATGATTTATAGAACCCAAGCACCACTTGGCTTGGTCCGTGAACCCACCAGCTAGAAGAAGGAGAAGGAAAAATAAATATGTATTTATTTATTTATTTTTGGGTCAACTCAATAATGGAGGAAAAACAAATAAAATGATGAATGTTGTGAAAATACATATGGGACAGCCTCAAATTATTTTATTAAATGGAAAACAAACATCTATATATTGGAAGGTCGGCCTCATTCTTTTTTTTTAAGAGAAAAGAAAAAATAAATAATAAAAATATATATATATATATATAAATAAGGACAGGTCGGCCCCAAATAAAAGTGGAATTTATTCCACTATAAATAAAAGGTAAAACTCATCATTATGACAATCAATTCGTGGGTTTTTGAAGGACAGTTCAGAAATAAGTTCGCTGGTCTAGAAGGACAGTTCGGTGGCATCTAGAAGAACAGTTCAGTAGTCAAGAAAGTCAGCTCGGTGATATTGCTGGTTTCTCTCCACGTTTGCTGGGTTCTCTTCATTGTATACTGGGTTATATATATCTTCTGTTGGCTGCTACCCGAACCCTGTCAAGGGTGTTATTACTGCTGGCTGCTATATTACTGCTGGCTGCTATCTTACTGTTGGTTGCTACTCGAGACCTGTCAGGGGTGTTAATACTGCTGGGTCATCTCTGTATTACTACTGGTGTATCTTCATACTATCTTGTTGCTGGTTCATGGTTCAGTACAGCAGAGTTCTGGGACTGCCATAAACTATTGGCAGCCATTACAAACATCTACTAGCCACTATAGCTTCTGGAAAAGGCCATAACAGACATCAGTAAACAGTGAACAGTACAGGATTGTTGTACAAGTTTGAAACTACCTCAGCTACAGCAGAACAGGTTTATTCTTGGTCATTGTAACAATTCTAAAGGCTTATTTAGCCTGCTATTGTAAAACTCAGACATCTCATAAGGAAGATATTTTTGCTGGGGTTTTTATACCTTAAAAGGTTTTCCCCAGGGTAAACAGTTGTGTTCTTGTGATTGCATGTTGTTTTAGTTTTGTCTATAGTTAGCTATCTCTGCAATTTTTATTTTACAGTCTGCTACTGCTATCAGTTTTTGAATTTTTAACATGGTATCAGAGCTCTGCTTGTAAAACACACAGTGTTTAAGCAGCTGATTGTGTCTTACATAGACCTTGGGACAGTACAGACAGATCAGAGATGGCTGCTTCTACCTCCTTCAGACCAGAGGACAGGCTTGAAGGCTCAGCAAACTTTAACTCATGGAAGGCAAGAATTATGGCCACCTTGGAAGAAAATGACCTTGATGAATTGGTCATCAATGTTATAGAAGAACCCACGTCAAACACAGGAAGGGCAGCGTTCAAAAGGAAGCAAGCCAAGGCTAGGAGGATTATATATGACTCAGTCAAGGAAATTATAATGCCTGCCATAACACCACTGAAGACAGCCAAGGAGTGTTTTGACACTTTGACAAATTTGTACGAAAAGAAAGCACCCAGTCAAAAGAGAGTCTTGAAAAATAGACTTCGTACATTGAAGATGGAAAAGGATGAAGGAGTGGCCTCCTTCTTCACAAAGATTGCTCAGGTAAGAGATCAACTTTCTGCTATTGGGGTTACAGTAGATGATGATGATCTTTTACAAACAGTTTTTGATGGTCTTCCAAGTTCTTGGGAAACCTTCTTAGCTTCTGTTAGTGGGCGTGAGACTCAGCCAGACTTTGAGAGACTTTGGCATGACTGTTTAGAAGAAGAAGGCAGAGTACAGAGCAGAACTAAGGGTCCTAAAGAAGGGAACCTTGCACTAGCAGCTAAAACTAAGAAGCAATTCAAGAAGCCCTTCCATCCCAAGAAGAAAGAGAACAAGCCACAAGGTAGGCAATTTGATATGTCACAAGTTAAATGTTTTAATTGTTTCAAGATGGGACATTATGCTAGGGACTGTAGGCTGCCAAAGAGAAGGCCCAAAAGAAAATTTGAAGCATCTACAGCTGAAGAAGAAGAACCAAAGAAGAAGAAAAATGCAAGGTCTTCCAAGCAAGAAGATTCAAGAAAAGAATACTATTTGATTTCTGCCCTAGCAGGGTCCATCACCAACAGCTCAAATTCTTGGTTGGTGGACAGTGGAGCCTCAAAACATATGACAGGTTCCCGTGAAGCTCTTACAAGCTACAGAAAGAAGAAGTTTGACACTCAAGTAGAACTTGGAGATGACTCCACCTACAAAATAGAGGGAGTGGGTTCAGTCTCATTTCAACTTGATTCAGGGACCATGTTGCACATTGAAGACATACTATATGTTCCAGGTTTGAAGAAAAATCTTCTTTCTGTTGCTGGTTTAGAAGACAAAGGCTACAGGGTTATATTCATGGACAAAAAGGTTTTGCTTTGGTCAAAGAATGAAAGGTTAAGTGCAGCAGAATTGATTGGGGTTCGAGAGGGAGGCCTTTACAAGGCCTCTGGGCATTCTACTCAAGCATTGGTTCACAACACCATCAACCCTTGTGAACTTTGGCATCGCAAGTTTGGGCACCTTCACTATGCAGCTCTCCCTGGTCTTCAAAAGATGGTTACAGGTATGCCTGAGTTTTCTAATGAACATAGTGGTATTTGCAAAGGTTGTGCCCTTGGTAAAAATACCAAGAAATCTTTTTCCAAAAGTCACAGCAGATCAAAAGGTATTTTGGATTTGATTCACTCTGACATTTGTGGACCCATGTCTTCACCTTCCTTAAGTGGTTGCTTATACTATGTACTGTTCATTGATGATTACTCTCGTAAATCTTGGATTTACTTTCTAAAGGCTAAAAGTGAAACTTTTGATAAGTTCAAGGAGTTCAAGGCGCTGATTGAAAATCAGACAGGAAGACACATTCGCATCTTGAGGTCAGACAATGGAGGTGAGTTTGAATCAAATGATTTTGATGATTTTTGCCAAGAAGCAGGGATCAAGAGGGAGTTAACTGTACCTTACAACCCCCAACAGAATGGGGTGGCAGAAAGGAAGAACAGAACAGTTTGTGAGGCTGCTAAAGCCATGTTGTGTGATCTAGATCTTCTTTTGTCTCTATGGGCTGAGGCTACTAGTACAGCTGTCTATATTCAAAACAGAAGTCCTCATGCCATTTTGGGGGAAAAGACTCCAGAAGAAGTCTTTACAGGAAAGAAACCTGCAGTTGACCACATGAGGATCTTTGGCACTCCAGTCTACATCCATGTGCCAAAGGAAAAGAGATTAAAGCTGGAGCCTTCCGGGAAGAAAGGCACATTTGTTGGGTACAGTGAAAATTCAAAAGCTTACCGTATCTATGTTCCTGGTCAAAGGTACATTGAAATCAGCAGAGATGTGATATTTCATGAGGAAGCTGTTTTCCGCCACTCCAAAGAGCTTCCAAAAGATCCAGAAGGATCTCTTTCTGACATTCCAGACTCTCCTCATTCAGAGAATCAGAGGGAGGAAGAAGATGAACCTCATGCTTACTCAGAACCAGAAAGACCAACTGAAGAACTACTTGAAGCTCCTCCATCCAAGAGAAGACCTACTTGGGCAAGAGAAATATTGCAAGAAGCAGAGAAGCATAAAGCTCCATCTGGGACATTCAGAGAAAGCAAGAAGCCCCAGAAATACTCAAGTCTTATGAGTAAGCTCATTGATGCAGAACCTTCTACATTCAAAGAAGCAGAGTCTCATCAGGTATGGATTGATGCCATGACAGAAGAATATAATTCCATTATGAAAAATGATGTGTGGGAAATTGTTCCTCGACCAAAAGGGAAGTCTGTGGTAACATCCAAATGGCTCTATAAAATCAAGCATGCTGTTGATGGCAGCATTGAGAAATATAAAGCAAGATTTGTGGCACGTGGTTTCTCACAGAAGGAAGGCATAGACTATGATGAAACATTTGCCCCTGTTGCCAGGTATACCACCATCAGAACTATTATCTCCCTCGCTGCTGTCTTTGGATGGAAACTCCATCAAATGGATGTAAAGACAGCTTTTCTTAATGGAGAAGTCGAAGAAGAGGTCTACATTGAGCAACCTGAAGGTTTTGTGACACATGAAATGCAGTCTCATGTGTGCAAGCTAAAGAAAGCTTTGTATGGACTCAAACAGGCCCCAAGGGTCTGGTATGCAAGGATTGATGGTTACCTTCACAGTTTGGGATTCTCCAAGAGCACTGCTGATCCCAACCTCTACTTTAAGGTTGTTCAGAACCATGTCTTGATCCTAGTTCTATATGTGGATGATTTGTTCCTCACTGGAGAGGAGCAACTGATAGCTCAGTGCAAGAGGGAGCTTACTTCAGAATTTGAAATGAAAGATCTGGGACTCATGCACTATTTCCTTGGTTTAGAGGTCTGGCAGAAGCCAGATGAGATCTTTCTGTCTCAAGGAAAGTATACAGTTGATATCTTGCAGAGGTTTGGGATGCATGACTGCAAACCCATGAGTGTACCTATGACATCAAACCTGAAGAAGTTACGTGACTCAGCTACTTCTTCACAGGCAGTGGATCCTACTCAGTATTGACAACTTATTGGATGTTTGTTGTATCTAGTGCATACGAGACCAGATATCTGTTATACTGTGAATGCATTGAGTCAGTTCATGTCCGAGCCAAAGCACATACACTGGATAGCTGCCAAACATGTGCTCAGATATTTGCGAGGTACTATTACATATGGGCTCAGATATACCTCCAACAGTGGGGTAATGCTACTTGGATATGCTGACTCCGATTGGGCTGGCAGTGCTGTGGACCGGAAAAGCACATCAGGGTATTGTTTCAATTTGGGATCAGCCATGATCTCATGGTCCAGCAGAAAACAGGGTTCCATAGCTCAGAGCACAGCTGAAGCTGAGTATATTGCTGCCAGTGATGCCTGCAGAGAAGCAGTTTGGCTTAGAAAGCTTCTCTCTGACCTGTTTGGTGGAAAGCTTGAACCAACTGTTATCCATTGCGATAATCAGAGTTGCATTAAGCTTTCAGAGAACCCTGTATTTCACGACAGGTCAAAACACATTGAGATGAAGTACCACTTCATCAGAGATATGGTACAGCGAGGTGCCATGAAGCTCCAGTACATTCGTACAGACGAGCAGATTGCTGACATATTGACCAAGCCCCTGTCATTGACAAAGCTTGTGCACTTTCGAGACAAGCTTGGTATTGCAGAGAATGACCCTCTCGCTGAGAGGGAGTGTTGATTTTTCTGAGCAGCTTCGAGTGCCATTCTCTGGGAGAATGGAGGTACCTGGTCAGTTACCAAGATATTGACCCAGTCTGGGACTGGGAACTCAGCCTGGGGCTGAGTGCCATTCTCTGGGAGAATGGAGGCACCTGGTCAGTTACCAGGATATTGACCCAGTCTGGGACTGGGAACTCAGCCTGGGGCTGAGTGCCATTCTCTGGGAGAATGGAGGCACCTGGTCAGTTACCAGGATATTAATCCAGTCTGGGACTGGAAGCTCAGCCTGGGGCTGAGAGCCATTCTCTGGGAGAATGGAGGCACCTGGTCAGTTACCAGGATTTCACTGTAAGCCCTAGACCGGGTCTGGGCAAGTGGTGTACTTCTCCACTTGGACTTGTTGACCACAGATGGGTGAAGTAAAGAAATTAAATATCTTCCTATGATGATGTACTTGGAGTGGACATGAAGACCCTGAAGGACACTTGGATGATTTATAGAACCCAAGCACCACTTGGCTTGGTCCGTGAACCCACCAGCTAGAAGAAGGAGAAGGAAAAATAAATATGTATTTATTTATTTATTTTTGGGTCAACTCAATAATGGAGGAAAAACAAATAAAATGATGAATGTTGTGAAAATACATATGGGACAGCCTCAAATTATTTTATTAAATGGAAAACAAACATCTATATATTGGAAGGTCGGCCTCATTCTTTTTTTTTAAGAGAAAAGAAAAAATAAATAATAAAAATATATATATATATATATAAATAAGGACAGGTCGGCCCCAAATAAAAGTGGAATTTATTCCACTATAAATAAAAGGTAAAACTCATCATTATGACAATCAATTCGTGGGTTTTTGAAGGACAATTCAGAAATAAGTTTGCTGGTCTAGAAGGACAGTTCGGTGGCATCTAGAAGAACAGTTCAGTAGTCAAGAAAGTCAGCTCGGTGATATTGCTGGTTTCTCTCCACGTTTGCTGGGTTCTCTTCATTGTATACTGGGTTATATATATCTTCTGTTGGCTGCTACCCGAACCCTGTCAAGGGTGTTATTACTGCTGGCTGCTATATTACTGCTGGCTGCTATCTTACTGCTGGCTGCTACTCGAGCCCTGTCAGGGGTGTTAATACTGCTGGGTCATCTCTGTATTACTATTGGTGTATCTTCATACTATCTTGTTGCTGGTTCATGGTTCAGTACAGCAGAGTTCTGGGACTGCCATAAACTATTGGCAGCCATTACAAACATCTACTAGCCACTATAGCTTCTGGAAAAGGCCATAACAGACATCAGTAAACAGTGAACAGTACAGGATTGTTGTACAAGTTTGAAACTACCTCAGCTACAGCAGAACAGGTTTATTCTTGGTCATTGTAACAATTCTAAAGGCTTATTTAGCCTGCTATTGTAAAACTCAGACATCTCATAAGGAAGATATTTTTGCTGGGGTTTTTATACCTTAAAAGGTTTTCCCCAGGGTAAACAGTTGTGTTCTTGTGATTGCATGTTGTTTTAGTTTTGTCTATAGTTAGCTATCTCTGCAATTTTTATTTTACAGTCTGCTACTGCTATCAGTTTTTGAATTTTTAACACCTTAAGCCTGACTGTATGAGTAAAATATCATAAATATAGGGCCGAAGCAACAAGGCTTATGGTTACCCCAATACAAAAATTTATTAGTCCATGTAAAATGAGGAAATAGGGAAAACCTCATGGGAACAAAAGCCTCCCTAAAAAATGGACATGGCATATAAATAAGCAGAATGTCTTCATATTGTCTTGTTCCTCACTTGGATGAGCTGAATGAACTGCTTCTGAGTAACATACTTGGTGAAGAGGTTGTGGATGCCATGATCATGCATCAATGGATCAATGTAGTGTAGGCAAAAACCATGTGTAGAGGCTCCATGAAACTCATCATCCGATGATGGAGGAGTATCATATGAATGCTTCTTGCTGTTAAAACATACATGATCTGATCTGGATACATAATCAATTATGGAAAAGAGATCTGTGCAAATTCGTTCCCAAAGAGCATCAATGGACTCAACAGAATCAACTTTCTTGTGCAATTGCAATATGGTGAATCAAACCTTGCACCTCCTTCTCAAACTGATGTAGCACTTTGCTGATACTATAAAGGAGCTCATGCAACTTTAAAATATTAGAATATCAGTCATATGGAACAACAAACAACAAAGGTATAGTGTCTCCATGATCGGATAGGGTTGTAGTAGGAAAAGAGTGAGTAACTAGATCACATTGACAGTTGAGCGAGTCTGGAGGACTTGAGGACTTGATATTTGAACCATGAGCGATGGGATCAGGTCCAGACATGTGGAACAATAGTTCAATAATGGCCAAAGACATGGCTGTCCAACCAATGAAAGATATGACAGACATAAGAACAACAGAGACACGTGACACAATGTAGGAAACCATGGAATTGTGTGGTTTCTTAACTGGAGAACTTGGGGGTTGTAGGGTCTTTTGTGCATCCAATGGTTGGGAAAATGGTGTGGAAGGTGTCATGACCTGCATATCAGATTGTATATCATCTTCAAAATCAGAATATGAAAGATTTGAATGAAGGTGGAAAGACCTTACAGAAGACAAGTCAGAAACTAGTGAAAAATGACTAGGTTTGGGAGAAGACTTTGGTGAATTGATTGGAGATTGTTCCAAGGAATTGGTGAAGGTTTCTGATTTTGATATATCAAAATGTGAATCAAAATTAGAGACATGAGAAAGAGTTTTGGCTCTAGCACTCAAAGCATACATATGATTACCTTTGTGAGTAGCTTGGAGACACTATTCTTGTTCAATAGAAAGCTTGCCTTGCTCTTTTCTTGCAAAATCAGGAACATCAATATTATGTTCTTCAAGCATCTTGGTTATGATGTCCAATTTCTTCCTGAAACAAGATTGCTCAGAATGGGTACCTTTGCAGCAACAAGAACACTTGGATCTCTCTTTCTTGTTCTTAATCTTCCTTCCTTTGGAATCTTCATCAGAGTCCTCTTCATCTGACAACATCTTTTGTTTTCCTTTGGATTTGACATTTTTGGAACACTTTGCTCCATGAGCAACAAGTGCATGGTCCTTGGAGGGTGTTAGAGACCCCATTTGAACTAACTTGTCCTTCTCTTTAGTGAGCGAGGCTATGAATGCATCCAAAGTTGGCATCTTCCAGTTGGGAACTGCAAGTTTTGTAGCATGAAAAGTAGACACAAACACTGAGTATTCAGGACTCAGTTTTGACAGAATGGTAAGACTTAGTTGCTCATCCTTCTTATCAACGCCACACTGCTTGAGTTGAAGCACTAGGTTCTCGAATCTTGAGATGAATTCTTCCATTGAATTAATATTGTTTGGACTAGGTGAGATCAACTCAGTTTCCAATAGATGAGCTCTGAGCTCATCTTGCTTTCCAAAGAGAGACTCTAGCTTTGTCCATACTTGATTTGGAGTGGTAAGAGTATCAATATGGAATAGAAGATCTGGAGAGACAGAGAGGCAGAGCAAACCATAAGCTTCATCAAGCCTATTTAACCATTCGGATTTTAATGCAACAACTATTGGCTCAGTTTCAAGCGCCATAGTGACTCTATAAAGTCCTTTACTTTGAAGTTGGATGATCATGTGCGCCTTCCAGTCAAAGTAGTTGAAGGGAGTGAGAATCACAGTTTGAGCTTGATTTTGGTTCATGCTGGTGCGCTCCTGGTGATGGCAATAACTTGCAAAAAACACTCTGGAAATTGCTTTGAATCAGGCTATCTTTGATACCATGTGAGAATTTAGATTGCCTAGATCTAGATTCAATACGACAATTTCACTTGGAATATTTCAGAGAATATGAGAAGAAGAATAGAGAAGATATCTTGAGAAAAATTCAATGTATTTTATTCATCAATATGTTCACAATATATAATACATCTCAGGAGAGTAAATACACTACCTTGAAGGCAATTTGTAAAGCACAAAAAATGCAGGCTTACTAAAAGCTAAAAAACTCCCTAGGTGGCAAAAACACTTTCCAAATCAGTCAAGAGGCTCACGAATTAGCTAAATATGGTATGGCAGTTAGTCAGTGATGAAAATGGAATGTGATGATGATTTTTGGAGAGAAGAAAGAGGTGGAGGTCGAATTGGCCAAGTAGAGACAGTTTCCAAATCAAACTAGCTTTACCTTATACACTAGAAAGCAAAAAAAGTAGGATAAAGCTGTCTAAAGTAGGAAGGCACCTTTCTAATCCAGGAATGGAAAGAAATTAGATAGAAGCAGGAAATATCTTATCCAGAATCTATCCAAATTTGCCCTAGTGACTCAGGATATCATGTGGTCTCATAAAGGACAAAATTTAGGCCAACTACATAGTCTAAACTTAGGAAATTGATCATAGAAGATTAATAAAATATATCCCAAGTCTAAAGTGGGTTTTTGAATGTTCCAATGGGACCTCTCCTCAAAAAGTAGCAACAACAACAAAAAAGGCTCCAATTACAAGTCATAACATACCTATAATACCAACATGATGGTGTTGTTCATAGGTTCATATACAAAAAAGTCTGTCACACAAAGTTCATGTACCAGTCACATAAACTCCAGTAGATAGTGCCCAAACTGATGACTCATATACTATCTTTAGAAAATTTACAGTGAGATTCAACCCACTCTTTGAAAGACCACATAAACAACAACAAACCAACAAATAAAGCCTGAAATAAGATGATGAATGAAACTGCCTGACAGGTTCTTGAAGTTGTCCCTCTCATGATTCCAGCACTGTCCAAGTACCATCATCCAGCAGAAGACCAGCTTTTGAAAGGGAAGCTTCCTTTTGATTGTTTTCTCTGAACATGAGAAAAAGAGATAGAGTTAAGTACAACTTTGCACAAAATAATGTCTTCATAGACAGGCCTTAGAAAAAGATATAACATCTTGTTCTCCCTCCTTAGCCATTTGTTATTCACCATTGAATAACCATAGACATAAATCTGAGGGACTCCCTTTTCAACAACAAGCTTTAATAGCAGTTATAAAACAAAAAACTTAGCAAACTTATTTGACCTCCCTCCTAGACTTGCCTTGAATCTATCGAAAAGAGAATCATTCAAACATAAAATCCCTCCTGCACCACATCTTGAAAGAGAGCCCTGGCTTGCTCCATCAAAAAAACCCCAAGTACCCGACTTATCATTAGGTACTGAGTTAATTTGTCAAAGACTTGAATTCCCAATTATAACCTTACTCTGAGTGGCACTTTGAAATGGAGGGATTATTTTCCCTTCAAAAATACTTTCATTCCTAGCAATCCAAATAGCCCAAGCTGTGATTAAGGGGAGAGCCTTGAAGTTTTTAATTCTGGCTTGGAGAGCCAATTCTTGAAACATTCTGCATCGTGTCTTCTTTCTAGCTTTCTCTGACTCTTGCAAATATTTTCATTTAAGCCCAAACCTGCTTTGCATATTCACAGTGGATAGGTAAATGGCTTATCGTTTCCTAATCCCCTTTGCCACAACACACACCAACTAGGACCATGCTTTTCCTCTTTTGGAGCATTTCCTAGGTTAGGCATAATGGCAACCACTTAAAGATTCTTGATTTCATGGGAGATCTGATCTTCCATAGTGGTTTCCACCACCATCGAATATTCTCAGGTCTCTCCTATCCAAACATAGCTTTATATCCTGTTGCTGTCGGAAACACACCTGGGGTTAACGTGGCAAAAATCTTCAAGCCACTAAGTGTGTCCTTGGGGACAAGCCTCGAGTCAAGTACTGTCACTTGATTCTTGACTCCTCCGTTTAGGCAAACTCCTAACGAAGCCAAGGGGGGTGGACCCTAAAAGTTGCTAAGGCTGATTAAGCTAAGCTAGTTATGGTGGATGAGTTAGTTTTTTAGGAGTTTTTTATAATGACAAAACCGACACAAGAGAATTGCAATATAACTTGAAAGCATAACATCATAAAGATTTAAACAACATAGAAATTAAACATGATTACCAATTCATTCAACACATGATAGCAATTAAATATAATTTGCAATGATAAGTAAGAGAGACCAGTGCTGAAAAATGGAGTCAAAATGAAATGCTGTTTGTAATGCTGGAAATAAAATGTTGTGCAAATGTTCTTGGTCAATTTTAATTTAATGTGGTAATGAGTTTTTCTAATGGATGGGGGGATTTCCAATATACCACAAGGTACTGGAAATATGTCCGGATGATGGCAAGGTGGCTTCTCACTCAGAAATGTGGGCTGGATCGGAGTCTCTGGGAGGTGTTCAACACTACACCAAACGAGGGTGTAGTCTAACAGTATCCCGAGGTCGCTACCTAGTAGTTCCCGCTTCCTTTGAGAAATTTGCCCACACTATGCTAAACAATCGATACATCGGATTTTCGTATATGAGTGGTTTATTGGGAAGTGTTAGACTAATTACTAGTAGCTAAGCCCCTTTCTGGTTTGATCAGCATGTTCAAACATAGCTGTAGTGATCTAGAGCATACTCGGGACAGAGCCTTGTTTATTTTAAAAGTGTTTTGAACAAAATTTTTACTTTTTTATGCCCCAAGAGTCTCTTTTCGGGCCAGTACACGGGCAAGCCCTTATCCTGAAACCTTACTTCGGGAAAGCAAGAGGGTGTTTTGATTGTATATAACTGAAAAAATAAATGTTTTCTAATTACTACACTACCGAGGTAGTGGGTTAGTATCCGAATTACTTTTTTGCAAAAAAGATGAACAAGATTGTAGTGAAAAAGTATACGGTCCGCAAAACTGAAGACAACAATGTTTCTACGTCCTGAGAGAGTCAATGGCCCAATATTTGGATTGGACCACGACGTTAAATTTTATTTTGCTTGGTTGATTTTAAGTTAATCTAATCTAATGTGAAAGTTGTTAAAGTTTGAAAAAATGACAACAATCACAAAAAAATGAACCGACACCAATCCCCCCTGGGGGGATGAGAAGCAAGCTCTGTGAGCTTACTTCCAAAATACTTTTTATTACAAATTACAATGCCCAATACTGAAAATAAAAAATTCCTCTTTCTCCTTATAGATCTAGAAAAAAGAGGTTACAAATTGTAGAGGCAGAGTAAGGAAGGAAAGGTAAGGTTCAGTGAAGGTTCTGGATCATCCAAAATGGTCAAAATGTGTGCGTAAAAACCTTCTATCTGCTATCACAGTACAAAAACCAGCAAACTATATTAGTTTAAAAAGTGCCCAAAATCACTTTAAAAGTGTCTTGGGCAAAATAAAAAAATACTGGAAAAAGTTCCAAGTTAAAACTAGTTAACTGAAATAAGGAACTAAGATGGATTGGCTAAAAAGCCAACCTCTTAGGGTCTTGGACAGCCTTGAAAAGGCAACCAATAAAACACTTGATTGCTTGATATAAACTTTAAAACTTTTTAAAGAAGAAATCTTTAAACAATCCTAAAAAATAACTTGAACAAAATTTTTAATGATTCTTTTCCAAGCAAGATCCAAATAACGAAATAAAGATTTGAAGTATCTTGGATCTATGCATAAAAATTTCAGAACTGAATAAGCATGTAAAGAATATCAGATCTGAAAGCATCCAAACCAAAGTAACCAAGAATAAGTTATTTTTTAAAGGAGAAAGAGAAAGTATGAGAGAACTTGTGCCAGAAAATATCAAGCTAAGAGTGCTTCACTGTGGAGTGCTGAGGGACAATGTTTCTGAATTTTGTTGAAGATGGAATGGAGTCAAACTTGATCCAATCCTCCTCCAAGCTATGCCACTTGAAAACTAAATCACAAACACTTGCATACCCATGAGATCTTGTAAAACATATATAAATCAGAAATTAGAATAGTATGCAAATAAACTTATTTAACATGCAAATTTTGTGTTTCCAATCATACATGAAAACAGGAAATGAAAGTAAACTTACTAACAATTTCCTATTCCTATTAATTCAACTGAGTTATCAAGGCAAGATCTACAATAAGCATAAGAAAGAAATTTGCAAGTAGGAAACAGTTACCATATAAAAAGCATCACAATGTTGATCCACACATATATATGCACTACCCCATTTAGCCTCCAAAGCTTTTTATTCTCAATGCCAAATTGATATCAAAATTACAAGAGCAAGCCCTCTCTCATCCAACTCTAGCTAGTTTGGAATGAGAGAGGTGCTCCATATATAGAAAAAAGAATAGAGGGGAGGGTGCACATGTGAAGGAGAGAGTGTGCCATGAGTTAAGGAGAAGATGGGGTTGCCTCCCACTTATTTGGTTGCCAAAAATCAACCCCAAATCAACCCATACATCAGCCCAAAGAGGGCCTAAAAATCAGCTGCAACAATCCCCAAATTGTGGGCACTCTTTTTGGGAAATGTGCCCAAGTCATGGGGAAGTGATCCCTTAAAGTTAGCTGCCCAAAAAGTGTCATAAAATCTCTTACATGCCCCCAAACATAGCTGATCCAAAATCTCTTACACATCCCCAAAATTTAGGATTTTGATTTTTGGGATTTTTCACTTTTTCTGCATTTTTTCATTCATTTTTGACTTTTTTGACTTTTTGCAAAATAGATGAAAAATAAAGTGTCTAAACACTTAGGAAAGTGGGTTTAGGGGTAATGTGGGTGCTCCAGGTTAGAAAATGAGCACCCCCATGGCCAAAAGAACCCCTAGACCATAATTTTATCACTTTTTCAATTTTTTTTACCCAAACCATTAAAAAATGGCTTGTTTTTATGGAAAATACTTTTTTTTTTCTCGGAACATAAAAAAAACCTAGGGGGACCTAATCAGTGTTACAAATATCGTGTCGACGAATATATCGTCGAGAGTCCAAAAATAAATTATCGGATTTATCGACGAAAATGTCGGCAAACATCGACAATATATCGACAAACTTAAAAAAATACAAAAATATTCATTTTTTTTCAATTTTCTAAACATCTAAAGCAACAAGAACATCAAATAAACACATTGCCACATGCATATGGAAAGAAAATTGATATATAAGATGTATAAGACGTATCGCTAGACATCACACATAAAAAATGAATCGTGTCCTTTAGTTTTTTTCAATTTTCTAAACATCTAAAGCAACAAGAACATCAAATAAAGTTTAAATAGATTGCCACATGCATATGGAAAGAAAACTGATATATAAGATGTATAAATAATAAGACGTATCGCTAGACATCACACATCAAAAGTGAATCGTGTCTTGGATCTTGATTCCTCGACTCATGAATCACCATAAAAATACAATCAATGTATTTCATAGAGTCAACTGTCATATGCAATGAAATCAACTAAATAAAGTAAACTATGGATTCCCACTACCCCTTTTACGGGTAAAGTTAATCACTCTAGTAATGGCTCTGCCTCTAGAGCTAGAAAGCCCAGGTGCTCGTGGGGGTTGTCGTGGAGTATGGCGTCCTCTGCCTCTAGAAGTGCCTGGAAAATGATGTACTCTAGAAGAACTAGAAGAATGATAAGGTACTAGGTCACTCTCATCAAGTCCTCTACCACTGCTACTGCTACCACTGCCCCTATATCTGGGTCCCTCTGGCTGCGACTGTGGCCATGAAACTGGTGGCTGTGCAACTGGTGGATGTGCTACTGGTGGCTGTGGTATTGGTGGCTCCGGTGGTGGCACACTCTCAAAGCCAAACCCCTCATCCTCCCATATCTCACTTTGGGGATCCTGTGTATCATGATCATCCTCTAACCAATCAGTGGCTACCTCCATAACAGGTTCCTCAATCTCCACTCTCCATGCAGTAGTGGTGTCACCTCAGCTTTTTTCTCAAGCTGCTTCACCCACAACTTGATATTGTAGGAGACGTACACTAGATCATTCAGGCATTGGGTATCCAACTTGTACGAGGACAGTAAATTTATTAAATTAGAATTTAGAATACATAAATTAGAATTACCTATGGGACATAAATTACAATAGATAATGAATTTCGAATTTAATTTCAAATTCTCTAACTTGTTGTGCTTCTTGGTGTGTATTTTTTCAAACACACTTTAGTTGCGCTCACAACCAGAAGAGATGCATGTCTGGCTAAGGATCCGAACAACAAGCTTTTGGAGATGGGGTACTCGTCTGCCATAGGTTTCCCACCAAGTATCTACAATGAATTAGAGAAAGTTAGAAACATAAGAGAAGACATTGAAAATTTAAAATTTAAAACAAAGAAATAAATAAATTGAATTTTCATTCTTGAAAGTTGAACTTGAAACAAGGTGAAGCTTACTTGGCATTATGTTCTTCCTGTCAATGATAGCCATATCAAACCCAAATGTTCCCATGACCCTCCTATAGACTTCCAACTCTTTGGAAATCTCTGAACGATCAGCTTCACTTGGCACCATCCTCTGGACACATTCCAAGAACCCATCCATTACCTTTGCATCAAACCCGAAGCCACAGGAGTAAGAGAATGCGGGGTTGAGGAATAACCCTGCAGCATGAATGGGGCGATGAAGTGTGTTGTTCCATCGCTGATCAATCACCGCCCATATCAATTGTTGCTTCACTTGCCCCTCATCCCCCCTGTCCTCATAATAGGCACGAATGGCCTCTTTGGCCCTATCCATGGCCTCATATAGGTAGCCCATTGCGGGATTGTCTCCATCAACCAAGTGAAGAACCTTTACCAAAGGTTCATAGATGGCACACACCTCCTTCATCCCATCCCAGAAGCTCTCCTGGTATGACACTAGTTTGAATATGGCAAGTCCCTCCGGTTTAGCGCTAATCGATAAAGCACGCCACTTAGGTGAAAGGAACATAGTCTGCAAGTCCCACATAGAAGTAAGGAGAGACTGAAGAGAGATGAAACAAGTGGCAAAGCGAGTGATGGCGGGACGAACCAACTCCCTATCACGAGTAAACTGCCTCATCAAGCTAAGCACAAAAGCATGATTGTATATAAATTTGGTGATGCTTCTTGCTGAATCAATGACATCCCTGATAAACTCAATCTTTCCCATATCCTCTAAGATCAAGTCGATACAGTGTGCAGCACAAGGGGTCCAAAACAAAGTAGGATACCTGTCCATGAGCATCCTGCCAGCTTCCACATAATTCGCAGCATTGTCCGATATTACTTGGACAACAGGTTGCGGACCTATCTCTTGGATGAACCCATCCAACAACTGACATAGTAATGCTGCATCTTTGATATGTGCAGATGCATCCATGGATTTTATAAACATTATGCCCCTGGGACAATGAACCAAGAAATTGAGAAGGGTCCTACCCTTCGTATCAGTCCAACCATCTGACATCACTGTGCATCCCGTGACCTCCCATGAACCTCGAAGCTCCTCCAACCTAGAAGTGCAATCAACCTTTTCATTATCAAGGATGGGCCCTCTCAACTCCTCATAAGTGGGGGGCTTATACCCCGGCCCAACAATAGCAACAACCTCAAACATAGGAACGTAGAATGGGTTCCTCGCAAAGTGGAATGGTATATCACTCCATAAAAGGCACCGACCCACAAGTTTGTCTGCTTCCTTTTTCTCATTTATCTTGTACATTGACCTTATACATGGTTGTCCACTAGGCACGAATCTCGAAACAAAGAAAGGAGATGTAGATGTAGGGATGGCAGAAGATGAGGATAAGGTCTCACTCCCCCCTCCCCCTAAAGTGTGTCCGGCTATCCCGGATCCTAATGACTCTCATTCCAAGTTCCTGCCTGAAAGCTTCCCTTTCATCTTTCTTCTTGCCAATACTTTCAATTGCTAGTTTGGCCCTATGAATAATTTCAGGCGTGGAGTTTTTACAAATATCCACCTCATGCCTTAAAAGTTGTGCGAGGTGGTATTTGAACCTACTTATCCCCTCGTCATCTCCTTCCCACACAAATTGCATTTTAGCTTTTGTCGATTATGTGGATCAATAGGCTCTCCATACTCCCAAAATGGATCCGAAGTCTTCGGCATGTTTGTTGAAACTTGAAACTTTGAAGTTTGAACCTGCAACATAAAAAAAAAACGTTTTTTAACATAATTTTATTGCAAAAAAATTAAAAATAGCAAATCAAACAAACAAGGAAAAATAAAAATTAATTTACGTTTTAATTTTTGACTTTGTTAAGTTGATAACAGGGAATTAAACTCTGATTTTTCATTTTATGATGTAATTAATTAATTCTAAAGCAATCTGGTAATTAGTAATTGCTAATTTTGAGTTAGTAATTTAGTAATTAGTAATTAGTAGTTAGTATCAGTGTTAGTAATTAATTTTATGATGTAAACTGTGTTAAGTTTTTTATTTTTTTTCTTCAATTTTTAGGTCCTAAACCATACAAAGAATTAGTTCAGAGCAGACTGCGGAGTCACAGATGGAGAGTCGGGCACACATTAAGGAAGAAGGGCAGCCAATAGAGTCTAGGGCAAAAAAAAAAAAAAAAAAACAGTGTGAAAAGAGAGGGCTGCGAGCAACATACCTTAACCGTTGGAAGCTTGGAATCCCGACCGGCGTTCTCTTCCACAGTGTGGCCTTCACAACCCGCGTCCCACTGCCAACTCTCCTCCCCACCGACGTTCTCTTCCACAGCGTGGCCTTCACAACCCACGTCCCACTACCAACTCTCCTCCATGTCCACTCTCCTCCAACCAACTGTCAACACCCTATCTCCTCAACGGGGCTCAAACAACAAGCAATGGGAGGGGATTGTGCTTCTCCACGAGCCCACAATCCGGCGGCAGCGTTTAACTGTCATTCCCACACCCACAGACCCTAGAATCAGCTCGTTCAAATTTCAAAAAACCGAAAAAAAAATTGTTTTTGTGCTTTAACGACCCCGTGGGCACCCCCATCGACTCGCGATTTTTCCTGTCACATCACGATTTTATTGCGCAAAACATCGCCGAAAAAATCACGATATTTACCGATATTATCGCCGGGCAACTCACATCGCGATGTTGGCGATATTTGTAACATTGGACCTAATACATGTTCATATGACTCAAAAACTATGCCTAACATGGTTTAATACATTATTGACACATAGGCTCTAATAACCTCTTAAGGCTTAAAAATTACGCCGACCACCCCAACTTTGGAGGATTGAGTGAAAAACTAGAAAATTATTAGTCGTTTGGTCAACAACAAATAATTTCCAAGGAAAAAAAGTAAAACACTCTGGGCTAGTCAGTTTAATGTTTAAATCCTAGGAAGCCAAGTCTTTTACATAAAGACACCATGCTAGTACATTTTATTACAAATTCCCCGAGGGGGCATGAACATGTGGTTATTAAAAAATGGGCCAAAACTTGGCCTGATGGATCTCGGAACACTGATGATGAACACTTTGACATGTTCAAGTCTTCGATGGTTCACTCGGAATCCACTAAGTGCAATTTAGTGGATAACATATCCTAGTTCGAGGGAATAGAACCCTAGAGTAGGATTCTTTGTTCCGACTAATTCATCTTCAGCCTCTGTAATTTTAACATGGCTGTTCTTTAGCCTAGATATATAGTCTTCCCATTGATCTCCTTCCTCACCATCCAGCTCAAGAAGAGCTGCACTTTTCCACTCGATGCAATATTGAAGTCAAATTTGGGTAAGCTGCTTGAGCAAGATTATAAATGCCTTTCTCATGCAATGATTCAGTCAAGTTTCTAGACAACCTGAAAGTTCCCTGCCAGCCAACCCATGGATCTGCTTCTGTCCCCATTTCCAACTTTCCATGCAAGCCAGCTTCCTGTTAGAGGAAAGGACAGAACCATTGCCTTCCATACGATGGAGGGATTGTGAGCAGATTTATTAGGCTTCTTGATCCAATCTACCAGAGAATCAGGTTCTATATATTTTTGAATTATAACGACTCCACATCCCCTTAGTGGAAATCAGCCTCTATATACATTTACCTGCAAGGGCCTTCCCAAAGTGATGAATGCTTTTGAGGCCCCATTCCCCAGCTTTCTTGGGTTTTGCCATATCCTGCCATCTAACTAGAGGGATGCCTTCCCTTTCCTTCCCTCCTGCCCACATGAACCTAAAACTAGTCCTCCTTATTTTCTCCAACACCCCCTTTGGAATGAAATACAGTGAGTGCCAGAAGTCTGGAATCGCCTACAGTACTGATTTCACCAGGACTAGTTTCCCACCTCTAGACAGCCACCTATTACACCACAGTTTTATTCTTTTTTCGACGTTGGCTATTAATCACCTCCAATCATTAATTCCGTAGTCATTAGGTATAATGAAGAACCCAAATACTTAACCCCAAATATGGGTAAATTTTCTAATTGAATTATTGGACACCCCATAAAAAGATATAGAATATTTTTGCAAATTAACCATCAACTAGTCTCTGAACAATACAAATTAAAAATTTCTTTAATCTTTTGGCGTCTCTCCTGGATCCATCACAAAATAATAGAACATCTACAAACAGTAAATGAGTTAAGTTTAGGGTTCTTCCCAGATTTATATCTTTTATTGCTCCAGGTCTTGTTGCCTCCAGAATAGCTCTGCTTAGACCCTCTACTATAATAAAAACAAGACTGGGGATAAAGGACATCCCTGTGAAGCCCCCGAGATGGCCTAAAAAATTCAGAAGCTAAGCCATTAAAACAGCAAAGAACACTGATTTCAAGCAAGTCATTATCCAGTTTACAAAGTGCAGTTCAAACACAAGGTGAAACAACATAAGTCTGTATAACCAATTGGCTTGATTGTAACTTTGTAAGCTTTAGATAAATCTGGTGTGACGACCATAGCTGAGAGATATTTTGTTTTTATGTTGTGCTTTCCTTCCTGAGCCATTTAATGGCATCATGAATCTGGCTACCATTTAAAAACCCAAACTGTTCCTGAAAGATTGATTCGGATAGTAACCTTTTGACCTTGATTGCAGTTATCTTGGACATGAATCATGATCTTATCAATGCAGTTACACAAAGAGAGGCCTACATTATCAAAAGATTCAGGCTTGCTTGTCCTTTTAGGGATTAGGGCAATACAAATGGATTTGAATTTTGAAAGCTCCCAATATCATTCCAGAAGTTCTTGACGTCTCCACCACTCTGGTTGGGTCATCTTCTATCAGCTCATAGAATCCCAGAACAAACTCAATAGTCTAACCATCTAGCCCAGGACTCTTGTTTTCTGAAAACTATGAAGGACTTTTTATAATTCAATTTTAGATATTCCCTCCATCATTCTCTCATTGCCTTGGACATCAACAAAACTGGGAAGAAGGATGTCATTTTTGCCACCTCTGCAATATTTACTCTGTCATCCTTTTTGTAATCTGTCGGAAATGATCCACACCCAGTTCTGCTATGTCTTTCAACGTACAACCTTTTGTCCCATCATCCCTTTGAATTTCTCAAATTGTATTTTTATTTTTCCTATAGTTTGCAAAGTTATAAAAGAATTTCTATGTTGCACAAGTTTCTGGAACGCGGGAACATAGGGAACGTGGGTACGAGTATTGGATACGTCTAGATGTTTCCCCCAAATTTGCAAGAAATGGCAGGTTGGGAACGACAATAATATATATTAAAAAATATTAAAAAAATAAAAATAAAATAATTAAAAAAACATGAGATGAAAAGAAACATAGAGAAGAAAAGAAACATCAACACTAACCAGATGACTTAGCTTATCCCTTATGTTACAATTGTAACTAGAACCTCTTAGTAGATGGAAATGGCAATAAAATCAAGATTATCATCCACATCATTGATTATATAAGGTAGACTCTTTCTAAAGTCGGGACTTTTAGAAGTTATTGTTCCTATATTTGTGGCTATATGTATAGAGTAAGTTTTCAGTTTTGTGTCAACTATGTTTAAAATGTATTAGAATATTATATGTTTACAAGACATTCTATCTACGGTATTTGCAAAGCTGAATAAATAATCAAATTTAAATTATTATAAAACAAAAATCAAGATAATTTTTACTTAAATGTAATATATGAATTTAGTTTTAAATTAAGATTTAAAACTATTTCCAATTAGTTAGAAGTTTATGTATTTATTCATAAAGTAGATAGTAAAATATATAAATTTACTTTCTTTTAGTTAATATATAAAAAGTCAAAATAGATTTAGATTTATTATTGATTAGCGCACCAACTCGACAAGGTAGCACGAAAT
Organism: Larix kaempferi; assembly: GCA_027924585.1. Taxonomy (NCBI): domain Eukaryota; kingdom Viridiplantae; phylum Streptophyta; class Pinopsida; order Pinales; family Pinaceae; genus Larix; species Larix kaempferi. Next base: position 181,017 of record BSBM01001460.1, on the reverse strand, counting down.
AGACTTTTACTGCAACTTAGTTTTCTAGAGAATTTTTTTTGAGTCAACCATGTATATGTGTGGTCGCGAGGAAATAGGAATGCTGTTAACAACCCATGCAGCGATCATGAATGCGTGGAAGCTCCCGGTGAAGGAAACGCACAAGAAAAAGTCCCCAAGTTCCCGATTTTAGAGGGTAAAAGTTCCCAACCATCCGGAATGGTTCTCGCTGGATTTGGAAAGTTCCTGTTATCACATATATAGTAGCCGGGCTACCATACATTATTTTTCAGATTCCAGAGCACATTTCAGCCAGTTCCTTTACTTTGAGATGATGAGATGAGCAGCTATCTTTGGATCACTATCAGATTGTGGATAGCAGTTGTATTCCCCATGCCATGACTGAGTCTCAGGACACTCAGAGAGATGACCGATGTAGCCATTATACCATTGGTACAGAGCAGTCAGTAGTGCCCAGAGTTACAGCAACAGTTTCGGAGGACAGATGATGGTACAGGTTGATGAGCATTCAGGTATATGACTCAGCAGGTATATCATGGTGTTATGGTTAGATTACTTTTATACTTATTCTTATAGCATGTCTTAGCACTCAGTGTCATGATCTGGCGATCATATAGATATTTGGACCTGGTTGATCTATTATATATATTATATTGTCCCTACTCAGACTTAGAAGTTCACTATTCATACTCATTGGTATGTACCCTCCTTAGGGAGAATAGAGGTGATCATTCCACCATATCTTGGCTTGCTAGTGTTGGCTCCATTATTCATTGTCTTCATCCATCCATGGCCTACCTTCTAGTTTATCACCCTGACTTACTACTTGACTAGTGACATGGAGGACTTTTCCCCACTGTAGCCTCTGTATTGGATGAGCTCCCCTGTTTATTGTGTCTCGGCTCTGAGTTGGTGACAAAACTTACCTATGGTGAGTTGGAGTTCCTTGGAATTCCCCCTAGTCACTTAAGTTGTGTTGGCTAAACCTGAAACTTTTAGTGCTGCCATGAATACAAAATATGGAAAAATGAAATGCTATATCTTGTATGAAAAGCCCATTCATGCAATGTGTTTTTAAACACACATGAATGAAAGGCGTGCCAAATGAAAATGGCCATAAAAATAAAATGTTATATCTTGTGGAAAATAAATACCTAGGTAAACAAGCTGTCCATGACACACCTAGAAGTGCTCAGGTAAACAAGTGCCTTAAAAACACACCTGCAGCAGAAAGCCTAAAAGAAAAATGTAAATCTATGCAATGTGTTTGTAAACACACATAGATCAAGGCTATGGAAACTTCAGGCCCAAAAAGCAATGGAACTTAAAAGCTACATCTAAACAATTGCTGGCCTTATTTGTATTATGGATTGTGCGCATCTGTGAAGGTGAATAAACCCTCTTTAAACAACTCATCCATTTGTGAGACACCGCCATTCCCCGTGTTATTGCTCATTCAGTATATACTATGGTGTATTCCCTTTCCCTTGCCAAAGTGTCACAAAGTCAAGACAGTTAAGTCATCCCTTAGCCTAGCCAGTTAATTTAAGCCTTCACCCTTCACTAGCAAATTGATCACAACTATGAAGTGAGTATGATCCTGAAAGTCTAGTTTGAGTAATAATAATAATTAATGACACTATATATTTGGATTTAGATCGCCAGTCATGATTACTCTGTGTTATAATTGTTATTTGAATAAGTTGTAGAGCATATATTAACCTTGACACTTTGCAGCAGCTATTAATGATGATCTGAGTTATATTTGGTCTTGGTTAGACCTAGTTTGACCATGGAGGACCATGGGACATGAGATGTTGGACCTTATGATGATATGGATAGATGATATATGGTCTATGTATACATACATGATGACTCTATGCAGCAGCTACAGGGTTATGATGATGATTCTGGGGTTGCAGCAGTGTTTGTATATGTACAACGCATTATTATTGGCCTTGATCCGGTATATTGGATATTTATTTTGATCATGCAGAGATTCATATGGTGTATGAGTACACATCTTGGATGGATTTGGACCTTCTGAGTCCAATGGGACAGTTTGTTTTCAGTTCCGGGCACTTACAGTGATGATTTAGCCTCAGTAGGCTGTCCTAGTGCAGTTTTGGTCTGTCGGAGGCCCTGTCGGAGCAGATGTGATTTTTATCCGGTTGACCTAGGGCGCTGATGATGGAGGAAGTGGTCCAGCCACTTGTTTTTACCATATTACCCCCCTCCCGGACACACTGGTGCCCTCACCTTGACAGCGCAGGCACTCCAGGAGGCTGTTTGGGGCAGTTTCACGCTTCCCGAGGCATTTCAGGATTGGTAGAAATGGCTATTGAGGAAATCGATTTGGGCTATTGAGGCAAAGTTATGGCATGGGATGATCAGTGATGATAGATCGGGACCTTCCACACCTTCTCCAGCAATTTCAGCTTCATCGGGGCCCGCATCCATCACTTATGGCACTTTCTGTGGATTTTTGAGGTCTTTTGAGGACCACGACTTCACTATGGAGGCACGATTTGGTACATTCATGATTATTTTTTTTGGTTATTGTGCTATGGGGATTGACCAAGGAGGGATAAAATTACCCCTTGGACCCACCATAAGCCTCTTATGATATTTTGTCATCATGATTTGGTGGGATTCCCCTCTTGTAGGGCGATTTTGTCCACTTACATTATATTTTATTAGTGATCCATGTATTTTATTGTTGAGCTCATCTCAACCATTGATTAGATCATGAGATCTTTTAATCTTAGCCGCTCATGTAAAAAGTGGTTAAGATTGTACTCTCTCCCCATCCTATTTAAGGAGGGAGCCTCTCATTGTAAAATTCATCTAGAGATTTTTGGCTCTTTGCTCTTGGAATAAAATTTCTATCTTTTGGAGTACATGCTTGGATTGGAGTGAATGTTGGTTGTTTCGATTGTAAATGCTATTGTCCATTGCACTGGAGGATCTATTGTTGCTATCTTGCATATTTGCCATATTTTATTTACAGGTTAAGATGGCGATTTTGGACAAGGGCGAATTGGTGGGGAGGCTTGCCCTTCAATCTTGGAAGAAGTCGCTTTGGTTTGACAGGGAGTAGTTTTGTCTTTGTGTCAACTATTCTATGTTTCTCTCTCTCTCTTGCTTGTATCTACCTTCAATTTGTTAAACTGATTGATGCTTTGCTCCTTGGCTTGACAGGTTAGAAGGAATCACATGTGGCTTGGGAAAATCGATTTGGCAAGAGGGCTTCAACAATTCTCCATTTGATCTTTGGCAAAGTAATCCTCGTCTCAACTAGCATTCATCTCTTCATCCAGGTATGTTCCAAGAGGTATGATCTTCTATTCCTTGAATCTTCCATAATTTCTAGATCACAAAAACCCTAATCAAATTAAAACCCTTGTTTTTGGTATTTTTTTAGATCTACTTAGATCTAGCCTTGCAATTGAAAAGATATTAAAAACCCACCTCTATAGGATCCACCCCTATTTGGATCTATAGTTTGGTGGTGATTGGCTAAAAATTGACACACTTTTCAATGCAAAAAGCCTTCTTGAACCTAAATCGATTTTCCTAAGAGAAGCTTGTTGGGTTAGATTTAGCACACGGGTAGGTGAGATCCCACTTGATTTGAAATCTAGACACTTGATAACCTATACCCATATCCTTACTTTGGTGAAAACTACCTTGTGGACATCTCTCCATGTTTTAAGGGGTTGAAACCCCCTTTTGATCTTCTTGGTACCTTAAAACTTAGATCTACTAAGATCTAGCCATTGGATTTACTTGAAATTTTGAACATACATAGATCGGGACACTAGCATCCCGGATCTACAATTTGGTGGCCATTGGACTTGATTTGGTCCACCAAACCCATCTTTTGCCCTTCCTTGAGCAAGTCGCACCCCCTTGAAGATTTGAGTTGGTCCACTTCTAGGAAGTGGGTGTTTGAGTTCTTCGTGGATTTGGAATGCCCATGCCTTGAAACCTAGGTCTATACTGTCTATTTGTCAAGATCCACCTTGGGGATTGCATTCCTTGTTTTAAGGGATTGTGGTCCACTTTTGGTCATCACTTAAAAACCTAGATCTAGTAAGATCCAACCATTGGATCTCTTTCAACCCACTTGACTTGGCTTCTAGGTGTCCCGATCTACACTTTGACATCCTTCTTGACCCCATTAGCCCACTTAACAAGGCACTAGTCCACCACCAAGCAAGTCGCACTCCTTGGGATTCGTGTCAAACCCTAGATCTAGTACATGGGTATTCCTAGAACCAACTCAAACTTATAGATCTAGCTTAGATCTAACCTATAGTACCAACCTCACATCTAACTTCATCTTGTGGGTCCACCTAAAGCCATTTCACGCTTCCCAAGAAAACAAGACCCACTTGTATAAACATATGGTACTATACCTAGTGATCATACCCCATTATGTGGCCTAAACCATACATAGGTTGAAACATTAACAATCTCTTATACTTCCCTCAACCATACTTTAACCCTTAGGTCCATTTAGCCTTGCATTGGTTTCCGTAACTCATTACTTACCTACCCTTAGAAACCTTTGTTTGGATCCAATCAACTGTGATTGGGGTATAGGGTCTCCCCCTTGGTCTAATTACACATTGACCTAAAGCGAAGAGTGCCTCGGTTGACGTGACTCCCACCTGCATTGGGAACCGTGGCATCTCTTGGGTCACCTCTTTAGTTGCCTAACTCCTCTACCGTCCCGGATGGGATACCACTAGGGGCAACTACAAGTTGTGTGATAACATTTTTGGCGCCGCTGCCGGGGAAGGTAGAGGCCTACCCTGGTTCAACACACCTTTTTGTCTCACTCTCTCCCTGCACTTTAAACAACATACATCTTGGTAGAAGAGTTTTAAAATCTACCTGGCGACTCCACATAAGCGACTCCACTGGTGATCGATCCTATCATTATCTAGAACCCATGGGGTGCATCATTTGGTATTTAGGTTCTTGATAAAAAATAAATAAATTAAAAGAATAAATTTTTTTCCATCCATGGCTGCTTCTGAGCGGCCTAGGACTTTTGGTCGTTTGAAAGTTTTTGACTTCTCAAAAATTGTTGGGTATCCTCATCACATTCCTCATCAAGCCCGTGAAAGGTTGTCTAAATTTGATGGAAGTCATGAAGTATCTGCTAAAAGACACCTTGAACTTTTTAGGGAAATGATTAAAGATTTATCCATAACCCATGAGGATGTGTGTATGAAACTATTGGCTTCGTCCTTCAAAGGAAGAGCTGAGATCTGGTTCTTAAATTTGAAGTCCAATAGCATTTCCGGGTATGACATGTTTGAGCAAAGTTTCTTAGAAAGATGGGGAAGTGAATCCGATGATATATATTTTTCAAATCAAAACCTTCCCCTTTTTGATCCTATTGTTGAATCTGTTAATAATCAAACATCAAGTGAATTGTCAACATCCGAAGATGACCCCTCCTGCTCAATTTCCTTTGAGGATAAGTCTTCCACTTTTGAGTCGATTGATAGTCAAATCCATAATCATTGTATAAATCATAAGTTTTCAAAATTCTTTTTAGGTAGCCCTAGTCTTGATCCTGAGGAAATTTCTAAGGATGAGCCTTTAGTCAGTCAATCTATTGAAGTTCCTCCCTCAGAGAAACTCATTAATCATTCCATATTTAATGATCATTCAATTCCTTATCACCTTATTGAAGAAGAAGAAAGTGGAAACATTGACCAAGACCCTTTAGTAGTGCTTTCACATGATCATTGTGCAAATAATCAGGATGTTTTAAATAAATTTGTTAATTTTATCCCTGATCAATTTAATGAAAATGATCAAGTATCCTCTTGTGATTTTAATGATGAATCAATAGAAGGAGAGGATGAGCCAGTAGATCACACTAGATGCTCTAATCTTTGTTCCACTTCTTATAATGAGTCTTTAAATTTCTATTTTTCTGTCCTTAGTCAAGATAGCTTTTTCTTAGAGTTAGAATCTTGTCCTCAAATTGTAAATATTAGACTTAATCAAAAGTTTGAATTCATTCCTAGTGTTATTTTGAAAGGCCTTTCATTTGGTCAAATGTCAAGGCCAAATCTTTCTATCCATCTAGGAGACTGTTCATATTTGCAATCCACCCTCCCTTCCCAACTCTTTCAATCATCTTTGGGTTGGTGCTCTAGTCGGTCTTTTGCCTTGGAAATTTTCAATAAGAAGTATAAGCATGATTACATGATTGGAGAAAAAGCACTTCATTTCCCTTTTCAGTCACCTTGGAACAGTGATGCTTGTTGTCAAATTATCAATCATTCTTGGTGGCTAGAAAAGGTGTTTAAAGATCAATTTCATCTTTTCTCCATTTTTGAGCATCAAGTGGGTCTAGTTTTGATTTTTCGTCTTTCAAGCCTTGATTTGTCCCCACTTTGTTTTTATTTGATCATTAGTCCCAACGAGAACCATATTGAATATGCAAATAGAGTGAATGAGGAAAGTAGTTTATTAAATAAAATGTCATCTGTTTTCCCTCCATCAATTTTAAACAAACATTTACATAAAGTTTATGATCCTATCAGTTCTTTGATGGAGGATGTCTGCTTCAGTCAAATTTCTCCTTGGCATGATTTCATTTTGCTCCATTCAAATCCTTCTTCAATTTCTGAACAAGTCAAGAAGATTGTGCTCTCAGTTTCATTAATCTTTAATCCAATCTTGACTTGTTTTATCAATAAAAATCAAAGAAGAATCATTAATTTATTTGATGAATGGTTGCACTGGATTTATGATTTTACCTAACATTTGTGCTGAATGGTTAGAGTAGGGTAGGTAGGACCAAATAAGCTCACTTGAGCAGTAGGATTTGTGTGTTTTTTCTTTTTCTGTGTGATGAGTATCGCCCTTTTTCTTTTCTGCCTGAGTTGAGTCTTGCTCCTTCCTAAGCTTATCTCTTCTCCTGCATGCATTTAAGAAATTGTAGTTAGCATTTCTATTGTTGGCTGCCTGTGCAAGTTGGGATTGCCTGATTTACTCTTTTCCTCCTGCACAGTAAATAAAAATGATAAATGAAAAATATATGCCATGTTAGTTATATTTATATTTTGGTACATTTCAGTTTATGCTTTAGATTAGATTTCAGTTCAGTTTTATTTTATATTTGTCCCATACATGCTCCATGATGGTATTCTAGTGTTTGTGAGAACAGGAACAGGTGCAAGATAAAAGCTGAAAGCAAGGATGGTGCAGTGCTGGATTGAAGATTGATGCAGAGCAGTTCGAGACCAGAGATTCTGAGGTTCTCAAGCGCTCTCTCCCTTAGAGCACTTGTCCCAGCTGGAGCCAAATGTTATCACATATATAGTAGCCGGGCTACCATACATTATTTTTCAGATTCCAGAGCACATTTCAGCCAATTCCTTTACTTTGAGATGATGAGATGAGCAGCTATCTTTGGATCACTATCAGATTGTGGATAGCAGTTGTATTCCCCATGCCATGACTGAGTCTCAGGACACTCAGAGAGATGACCGATGTAGCCATTATACCATTGGTACAGAGCAGTCAGTAGTGCCCAGAGTTACAGCAGCAGTTTCGGAGGACAGATGATGGTACAGGTTGATGAGCATTCAGGTATATGACTCAGCAGGTATATCATGGTGTTATGGTTAGATTGCTTTTATACTTATTCTTATAGCATGTCTTAGCACTCAGTGTCATGATCTGGCGATCATATAGATATTTGGACCTGGTTGATCTATTATATATATTATATTGTCCCTACTCAGACTTAGAAGTTCACTATTCATACTCATTGGTATGTACCCTCCTTAGGGAGAATAGAGGTGATCATTCCACCATATCTTGGCTTGCTAGTGTTGGCTCCATTATTCATTGTCTTCATCCATCCATGGCCTACCTTCTAGTTTATCACCCTGACTTACTACTTGACTAGTGACATGGAGGACTTTTCCCCACTGTAGCCTCTGTATTGGATGAGCTCCCCTGTTTATTGTGTCTCGGCTCTGAGTTGGTGACAAAACTTACCTATGGTGAGTTGGAGTTCCTTGGAATTCCCCCTAGTCACTTAAGTTGTGTTGGCTAAACCTGAAACTTTTAGTGCTGCCATGAATACAAAATATGGAAAAATGAAATGCTATATCTTGTATGAAAAGCCCATTCATGCAATGTGTTTTTAAACACACATGAATGAAAGGCGTGCCAAATGAAAATGGCCATAAAAATAAAATGTTATATCTTGTGGAAAATAAATACCTAGGTAAACAAGCTGTCCATGACACACCTAGAAGTGCTCAGGTAAACAAGTGCCTTAAAAACACACCTGCAGCAGAAAGCCTAAAAGAAAAATGTAAATCTATGCAATGTGTTTGTAAACACACATAGATCAAGGCTATGGAAACTTCAGGCCCAAAAAGCAATGGAACTTAAAAGCTACATCTAAACAATTGCTGGCCTTATTTGTATTATGGATTGTGCGCATCTGTGAAGGTGAATAAACCCTCTTTAAACAACTCATCCATTTGTGAGACACCGCCATTCCCCGTGTTATTGCTCATTCAGTATATACTATGGTGTATTCCCTTTCCCTTGCCAAAGTGTCACAAAGTCAAGACAGTTAAGTCATCCCTTAGCCTAGCCAGTTAATTTAAGCCTTCACCCTTCACTAGCAAATTGATCACAACTATGAAGTGAGTATGATCCTGAAAGTCTAGTCTGAGTAATAATAATAATTAACGACACTATATATTTGGATTTAGATCGCCAGTCATGATTACTCTGTGTTATAATTGTTATTTGAATAAGTTGTAGAGCATATATTAACCTTGACACTTTACAGCAGCTATTAATGATGATCTGAGTTATATTTGGTCTTGGTTAGACCTAGTTTGACCATGGAGGACCATGGGACATGAGATGTTGGACCTTATGATGATATGGATAGATGATATATGGTCTATGTATACATACATGATGACTCTATGCAGCAGCTACAGGGCTATGATGATGATTCTGGGGTTGCAGCAGTGTTTGTATATGTACAGCGCATTATTATTGGCCTTGATCCGGTATATTGGATATTTATTTTGATCATGCAGAGATTCATATGGTGTATGAGTACACATCTTGGATGGATTTGGACCTTCTGAGTCCAATGGGACAGTTTGTTTTCAGTTCCGGGCACTTACAGTGATGATTTAGCCTCAGTAGGCTGACCTAGTGCAGTTTTGGTCTGTCGGAGGCCCTGTCGGAGCAGATGTGATTTTTATCCGGTTGACCTAGGGCGCTGATGATGGAGGGAGTGGTCCAGCCACTTGTTTTTACCATATTACCCCCCTCCCGGACACACTGGTGCCCTCACCTTGACAGCGCAGGCACTCCAGGAGGCTGTTTGGGGCAGTTTCACGCTTCCCGAGGCATTTCAGGATTGGTAGAAATGGCTATTGAGGAAATCGATTTGGGCTATTGAGGCAAAGTTATGGCATGGGATGATCAGTGATGATAGATCGGGACCTTCCACACCTTCTCCAGCAGTTTCAGCTTCATCGGGGCCCGCATCCATCACTTATGGCACTTTCTGTGGATTTTTGAGGTCTTTTGAGGACCACGACTTCACTATGGAGGCACGATTTGGTACATTCATGATTATTTTTTTTGGTTATTGTGCTATGGGGATTGACCAAGGAGGGATAAAATTACCCCTTGGACCCACCATAAGCCTCTTATGATATTTTGTCATCATGATTTGGTGGGATTCCCCTCTTGTAGGGCGATTTTGTCCACTTACATTATATTTTATTAGTGATCCATGTATTTTATTGTTGAGCTCATCTCAACCATTGATTAGATCATGAGATCTTTTAATCTTAGCCGCTCATGTAAAAAGTGGTTAAGATTGTACTCTCTCCCCATCCTATTTAAGGAGGGAGCCTCTCATTGTAAAATTCATCTAGAGATTTTTGGCTCTTTGCTCTTGGAATAAAATTTCTATCTTTTGGAGTACATGCTTGGATTGGAGTGAATGTTGGTTGTTTCGATTGTAAATGCTATTGTCCATTGCACTGGAGGATCTATTGTTGCTATCTTGCATATTTGCCATATTTTATTTACAGGTTAAGAGGGCGATTTTGGACAAGGGCGAATTGGTGGGGAGGCTTGCCCTTCAATCTTGGAAGAAGTCGCTTTGGTTTGACAGGGAGTAGTTTTGTCTTTGTGTCAACTATTCTATGTTTCTCTCTCTCTCTTGCTTGTATCTACCTTCAATTTGTTAAACTGATTGATGCTTTGCTCCTTGGCTTGACATGTTAGAAGGAATCACATGTGGCTTGGGAAAATCGATTTGGCAAGAGGTCTTCAACAATTCTCCATTTGATCTTTGGCAAAGTAATCCTCGTCTCAACTAGCATTCATCTCTTCATCCAGGTATGTTCCAAGAGGTATGATCTTCTATTCCTTGAATCTTCCATAATTTCTAGATCACAAAAACCCTAATCAAATTAAAACCCTTGTTTTTGGTATTTTTTTAGATCTACTTAGATCTAGCCTTGCAATTGAAAAGATATTAAAAACCCACCTCTATAGGATCCACCCCTATTTGGATCTATAGTTTGGTGGTGATTGGCTAAAAATTGACACACTTTTCAATGCAAAAAGCCTTCTTGAACCTAAATCGATTTTCCTAAGAGAAGCTTGTTGGGTTAGATTTAGCACACGGGTAGGTGAGATCCCACTTGATTTGAAATCTAGACACTTGATAACCTATACCCATATCCTTACTTTGGTGAAAACTACCTTGTGGACATCTCTCCATGTTTTAAGGGGTTGAAACCCCCTTTTGATCTTCTTGGTACCTTAAAACTTAGATCTACTAAGATCTAGCCATTGGATTTACTTGAAATTTTTAACATACATAGATCGGGACACTAGCATCCCGGATCTACAATTTGGTGGCCATTGGACTTGATTTGGTCCACCAAACCCATCTTTTGCCCTTCCTTGAGCAAGTCGCACCCCCTTGAAGATTTGAGTTGGTCCACTTCTAGGAAGTGGGTGTTTGAGTTCTTCGTGGATTTGGAATGCCCATGCCTTGAAACCTAGGTCTATACTGTCTATTTGTCAAGATCCACCTTGGGGATTGCATTCCTTGTTTTAAGGGATTGTGGTCCACTTTTGGTCATCACTTAAAAACCTAGATCTAGTAAGATCCAACCATTGGATCTCTTTCAACCCACTTGACTTGGCTTCTAGGTGTCCCGATCTACACTTTGACATCCTTCTTGACCTCATTAGCCCACTTAACAAGGCACTAGTCCACCACCAAGCAAGTCGCACTCCTTGGGATTCGTGTCAAACCCTAGATCTAGTACATGGGTATTCCTAGAACCAACTCAAACTTATAGATCTAGCTTAGATCTAACCTATAGTACCAACCTCACATCTAACTTCACCTTGTGGGTCCACCTAAAGCCATTTCACGCTTCCCAAGAAAACAAGACCCACTTGTATAAACATATGGTACTATACCTAGTGATCATACCCCATTATGTGGCCTAAACCATACATAGGTTGAAACATTAACAATCTCTTATACTTCCCTCAACCATACTTTAACCCTTAGGTCCATTTAGCCTTGCATTGGTTTCCGTAACTCATTACTTACCTACCCTTAGAAACCTTTGTTTGGATCCAATCAACTGTGATTGGGGTATAGGGTCTCCCCCTTGGTCTAATTACACATTGACCTAAAGCGAAGAGTGCCTCGGTTGACGTGACTCCCACCTGCATTGGGAACCGTGGCATCTCTTGGGTCACCTCTTTAGTTGCCTAACTCCTCTACCGTCCCGGATGGGATACCACTAGGGGCAACTACAAGTTGTGTGATAACAGTTCCCTTCATGTTCCCAAGTTCCCTGGAATGTCGGAACTTCGAGAACGAGTTTCCTAAAAGCCAGAATTTCTCGTCTCTTGGTGTGTGTCATTTGCAAACTGGTGGTCACAATGTAATATCTTGAGAGTCATTATGCTCATAAGCATATGGCTTGTTTGAAAAAATGGAAGTTTTTGGGAGCATAAGAAGCCCATTTTTGGCCACTGGTTGAGCCCTTAATCATATGGGTGTGGCCCAGCTTGTCTGCACCTTTTGTTGACGCTCTGAAACTCTCAAGCACATATTTTGGTACTGCTGAAAAGCCCAGGCTACTTGGGAATGGCTGGATAGCCCGTTTATGTGATTCACTCGGTGTCAGGGTTCAACTAGCATGGACAGCTGCTCTTCTTAGAGTCAAAGAAGTATGGTTAGTGGATTTTGTTGTGGCGCTTGGCAGGTTTTCCAAGGGAAAATGAAGTGCAGGTGATATGTGTATATTTAGAAAAAGGCAACAATATGCATGAATGAAGAGAGAAAACCCTATGAGAAAGCATCCACACATGAACAAGAGAAGAGAGATTGCTGCATCTGTACACACTCGTGACTCTATACACTATAATCCATTTGATATGTATAAGAATACAGAGAGCGGAAATTGATATGTGGGGTAATTAGTGGAGTGATTGATGGAGTAATTACTGGTGTGATTTATTGAGTGATTAGTGCAATGATTGATTACAATGTGTCTCCTTAACATAGGAGTTGCAAATACAAGTATACTTATTACTAATATGGTACATTTTCCACTTTCACCTACTAATTCTGACCATTTCCTCCTTGTTTAGAGGAAATCCCCCCTGATTTTTGCTGTAGTTTGGGTTGCATGCCTTCCAATGAAGTACAGAATAATTCTCGGGCCTCATGTATTTGGGGGTACAGACCTATGTCCGTGCTAAATAGTAAAAATGGAATCCTTGAACAAATGGTAGAATCTTTGTAAAAGGGAAGAGGTTCATGGAAGAAAGTTATTGGATGTCCTTTCTGCTGAAATGATGATAGGGATTTTATTTTTAACTAATAAGATGGAAATAAATTAATAACTGAAAATCCATCTGACAAAGTAGGAATAAAAGTTTAGATGTGTAAAATCTACTTGGAAAATTTTAGCTCAACCCAGGAATTTTGAATTTCTTTTTGCATGTACCATGAGTACAAAATGTAGAGTTTAGGTTTATTGTAGAAGCAAATGTTTTTTGTCCACCATGAGATCTTTTTGGTGGTAAAATTGCAAGCCGAACAGATGAATTTAATTCCGGCATTGGGGTCATAGAAAAACTATGTACAAAGGTTGATTCAGGGATTGCGGCACAAGGACAGAATGATCTACTGTCTACACAATGAGATCTTCTATCCAGGGAAGTTTAAAGTGGAATGAATGACTTTAATTCTGGCTTGTTTCCCAACTTTGTACAAAAACACCATATGAAGGCTGATTCAGTTTCTTTTGTAGAAGGATAAAATGATCTATGGAATCAGATCTCTTGTCTTGGAAAATTTCAAGCTGAACAAAGGAGGTTGGGTTCGGCACTCTTTCCAAAGCTGGATATTGAGTGGGTCATAAAAGCCAAAATTTAAACTGAAATCAAGGTGGATATAAGGCTTGATCGTTAGGCTTTGATACCAATTGACATGTGCACAACCTTTTAGAACTCACATAACCTTTTAACTTTGGATATGGATCCTTAACCAAAACCGCACTTGCAAATATTGATGATATATCGCAAGGTTTTCAACTCCTTGATACCTTCAACTGAAAAATCAATATAGTTCGAGGGGTATGAAAATATCGGGATATGATGGAAAATATTGATTATGTATGGAGATCTTTCAATTTTTTGGGATTTTTTGCTCATTTTAAAGAGGTAACGCAGGGGATTGAGAACAAAGGGGTTACTCACCATTACCTTTGCCCTAAAAGGGGTAGAGGGAGGGGATTGCTATAGAATTTCTTAAAAATGAAAAAAATTGAATAAATTAGTATTTTTTAAAGTTTTGCCATTATTCCCTTATATTTTCCCTAATATTTCTGATAAGTTTCTTTTCAGACCCTCGATGATATATTCATTGACATAATATTTGCAACATTGGCCAAAGCAACACCAAACTAGGGTATGAAAGTTACCATAATACTTATTTCAATTTCTTGTAAATGGAGGTGTAATGGTGCAACAACACTGAGTGAGAATGAAACATAAAATTTACTTGTGGATATTGATCCTTAACCAAAACAACACCAAACTGGGGTGTTTGGCAATATACCCACATCATCGGTATTTATTCTGATTTCTTGTAATCGGAGATTTAAAGATGCAACGACATTGGGAGGATGGAACTCATAACCTTAAACCTGTGGATATGGATTCTTAACCCAAACAACACAAAACTGGGGTGTCTGGCAAGCTACCCATGTGCATTTACTGATATGCATGAATGAATAGAGAAACCTTGAGAGAAAGCATCCACACATGAACAAGTGAAGAGAGATTGCTGCAATTGTACACACTGCATATAATCTGTTAGATATTTATAAGAATACATGGAACTGAAATTGGTACATGGAGCAATTAGTGGAGTGATTGGTGGAGTTATTAGTGGTGTGATTGATGGAGTGATTAGTGCAATGATTCATTACAAGAAGATCCTGTCACAGGAATAGCTTTGGGCACACCGATCACAATTTTCACTATCCAATATCCAAACCAAAATTTGTATGTGGAGCAATTAGTGGAGTGATTGATGGGGTGATTGATGGAGTGATTAGTGCAATGATTGATTCTAATTTGTCTTCTTACCATAGGATTTACAAATAGAAATATATAAATATGGTACATTATACACTTTTCACCTACTAATTTTGACCTATAAGATATTTCTTTTACTTGGTTTGACAATTTTTTGGTTATGGTCTGTTCGTCTTTGCAGATTCATGGCCAAATTGAGAAATGTTTTTTGGATGTCAAGCACTTATCAACACTTGGAGTACTAGGGCAGGGCCCCTTGCACTATGAGTTGTGTTTCGCTTCCTAGATCTTGGTTGTTGATGCTCTTTCAGGTGTCTTGTCAAGGGCTGGGCCAACTTAGGCCTCGCATTGTGCAACTAGTAGGTGCATGAGCATAGGAAGCAAAGGAAAATATGGCCATGTGGGAAACACATTGAGGCTTCTTGGTTGACATGGGATGATAAAGTGCCATGTGTCACATTGGACATTAGAGGTAGCAAAATTGCATGAGGAGGAGAATGGAAGATGGGGACCATTGGTTGTTGCTGATCCTTTATAGATGATTGGATGGCCCAAGCCTAGGGATGATGACCTGGATTGTGTAGCTTCAATGGCTTTTGCTTATTTTTATGGCGATTATGCTTATTTCTGGTGCATCCCATGGGGCAGATAGTAATGATCTTTATGGTTTCCTATCACTTGGTTAGATCTTGTTGGGAATTTGTTTGTTTAATGCCCCCCTCATTGTGAGGACAAACTTCAAAATTCCTCTTTATAAGCCCTTGATGGTGGTTGTTTACTTTCGCTACATCTTTTTTTGTAAAATGCTAGTTGTAAATATTGTTATACTATTTGGAATATAAGAAGCATTTTTACAAAAGATTCTGTTGGCAAGCATGTCATATGTTATTACGACCTTATGTTGATGTGGATCTTGTACAAAGTGGGGAAAGTGTAGTGCAAACACCATAAGTGGCTTGAGATTATCAAATTTGCATTTTGTAATATTGATGATTTGTTGAAGCCTTTTGGAATTTTGACTCAATTGTGATACACGTGATTCATTTATGATTGATTTTGAATGAAAAGACATTTTTTCATGATTGCTATTGAGAGGCATTTTTAGTTTCTTTATTTATTTTCCCTAAGGGAGTGTTTTTGTGGGGTTGTGTGGCACCTTCTTTGAATTCCCTTATTTTACAGATTGTGTGAATATGTAAAAAGTTAGAAGATGGGGCAAATAGGGAACCTTGGTGCCAAGTCAATGTTACCATAGATGTAAAAAGTTAATGTGGCAAATATGTGTAATTTTTCCTTGGTGCCAAGTCAAGGTTACCATAGATGTAAATATTGTGTATATGTGAAATGTGTGGGTCTAAGGCCAAGACCCAACTAGAAATTGTAAATAGCGTAGAGGCTGTGTTTTATGATTTTTGCCTAAGTTGAGGCATAGATAAGATAAGATTAAATGAGATAATTTTTTTAATGTCCAACAAGTTACCACAAAGAGGTCAATGGGATTGCTAAGTACAATAGTCTCATCACACTGTGGGAGTGCAAAGGTCACTCCTATAAAAACTAAAAGCAGATTTAATCTAAGATCTAAAATCTAATAGCATAAATTTAATGGTGTAGTTGTTGAGATTCATAAGAGATAGCAGAGAATCGAACAAAATCAACACAAACCCTAATTTACGATAAAGCTAAAAAATAACCAGCACTAGGGCAACACGACATTTGAAGAGATATCACACAAGAGAAGTGCAACCTGAAAGAGAGAAAACAACCCAAAAATGAGTGCGCTAGAGTTAAAGAAACCCAAGCACAAGAGAGAGCACACTACTTGATAGCTTCCCTTAAAATACTTTGTCAAGATTGAAATGAATCACTTGAATGATGAAATGCAAATTAGTGGTGTTAAGGAGGAAATCAAAGCCCAAGTGGAGAAGAACCATGCCGCTACTTGGTTGGAGGCCACTCGGCTTGCTTGTCATGCACAAGTTGTATCCTATGCTTAGTTCAAATGCCCCAACTTTGCTTCATGCCCATGCCCAAATGCGGTGTCTCCTTAACGGCCTGCTCCATCCCTCAAGGTCCATAGGCCTAAATATGGGAACACGAACTCAAGCATCTTTGCTGCAATTGTGATGAAAAATATTCTCCAAGGCATCAACGCAAGGAACATAATTATTTATGGTAATTTCTGAGGACATTTTTGATGATGAAGTTGATGCATGGGGGGATTTGAGAGGAAGTCACCCCTTCCATCAAGGAAGCTCCTCTTCTTGACCAATAGGGTGAAGAACCCCAAATCTTTCTTCATGCTTTGACCAGTATTTCCTCTCGTTGGACATTAATGTTGGTCAACTATATCAAGCATCTAAAGGTCATTATCATAATTGACAACAACAACACTCATAATTTCATTCATTTCCAGATTGCCCAAGAAACACATTGCTATATCCATGTCATTGTCAACTTTCAGGTTATGATTGCTAATGGGGGATCTATAAAATGTGGTGGCTGGTGTGAAAATGTGAAACTTCAAATGGGTGATTATTCCCTGAAAACTCACATGTTTTCAATTGTAATGGGTGGTTGTGATATTGTTTTGGGTGTTGAATGGTTGAGAACATTAGGCCCCATTACCATGGATTTGCTGGAGTTATACTTGAGTTTCTAAAAGGATGGGCATTTCTACATCCTCAAAGGTCTCAAAGTAGTCTCTCTAGAAAATGATTGACAACATTAGGCCCCATCACCATGGATTTGTTGGAGTTATACTTGAGTTTCTAGAAGGATGGGCATTTCTACATCCTCAAAGGTCTCAAAGTAGGCTCTCTATAAATAGTTAGCCCTCGTCGTATGGAAAAGCTCCTAAAAAAGGGTCATTATGACATTATTGCACAATTCCATGCTATTAAGCCTTTGAGGATGCTTCTCACTTAGTGCATCTAGACTTGCAGTCAGTTCTGGAAAACACAAATAGATCTTTGAACTTCCCCAAGGACTACCACCCTCACGTGGTGAGCATGATCATAGTATCCCATCGCTCCTAGGTTGCATACCACCCAATGTGCGCCTGTGTAATCGTCCTTTTGCCAAAAGAATGAAATTGAAAAGTTCGTCCACGAGTTGTTGGTGCATGTGTCATTCGTCCTAGTACCAACCCTTACTCTTCTCCGATCGTCGTGGTTCTTAAAAATGAAGGCATTTGGCCCATGTGTCCCTAATTTTGAGCTCTCAACAACTTGACTGTCAAAGATAAATTTCCCATTCCGATGATTAATGATCTCTTAAATGAGCTACACGGTGCTTAGTTCTTCACCCAACTTGATATTTGCTCTAGTTATCACCAAATTCACATAAGGAAGCATATATTTGAAAGATTGCTTTCTATTGATGCCAAGGTCATTACGAGTTTTTGGTGATGCCCTTTGGTCTTGTAATGCACTTTCCATTCTTCAGAGCCTCATGAACCACATCTTTCGACCCCTTGTATGTCATTTTGTCTTGGTCTTCCTTAGTGTCATGGATCATGTGTTGCAACTCCTTTGTAATCACCAATTGTTCCTTGAACATTCTAAATGTGCTTTTGGTGTTTCAAAAGTGGAATATTTGGGACATGTTGTTAGTGGGGAGGGTGTGTGTGTTGATCCCAATAAAATTGAGGCAATGATAGATTGGCCTAGCCCCAAAACCCTCAAAAGTTTGCATGGATTTCTTAGCCGCACAAGTTACTACAAGAAGTTTGTATAGAACTATGGTAAAATTGTAGCTCCCTTTATCACCTTGCTTAAAAGGATTGCCCTCAATTGGAATGAGGATGCCAAATAGACTTTTCAGGTTTTAAAAGATGTTATGTGTACTACCCCAATACTTGCTTGCTCGACTTCAATAAGACTTTTTTCTTGGAATGTGACGTCTCTGCCAAAGGGATTAGGGTAGTGTTAATGCAAGAGGGACACATGTTGGCCTTCACCAGTAATTAATTGGCATGCCTAATTTTTAGACTCCATGGCATGCCTAAATTAATTGCAACTGATTGCGACCCCACCTTCACTACTAAATTTTGGTAGGAGTTCTTTTGGCTTCAAGGTACCCAATTGATTCTCAACACAACATATCACCCCCAAGCAGATGGGAAAATGGAAACAACCAACAAGTGTTTGGAAGCTTATTTACCTTTTTTGCTTTGTATCGATAAGCCGAATGGGTCTAGTGGTTACCCTTGGCAGAATGGTGGTACAATACCACCCATCATGTTGCTACTAAATTGACTCGCTTTGGTGTAGTATATGGATAACTGCTCTCGTCAAATCTTATACTTACCAAGCCTCTGTAAGGTTTAGGAGGTGGATAGAATCTTGATAGCCCATGTTGACATTCTTCATACACTCAAGGTCTAAGGATAACTTGTTGTTGGACTAGAATCACATGAAGTAATAGGCCAATAAACATCACTTTGAATGCCACCTTGAAGAAGGGGGTCAGGTGTTCTCGCGTCTCCAAGCCTATAAGAAAACACCACTCAAAGAGAAGAGTCACCAAAAGTTGGTCCCCAAGTTTTATGGACCTTATTACTATACTCAAATGTAGAGGTCAATGTGCTTACAGATTTTCTTTTCTCAACCGTTCCAAGCTCCACTAGTCTATCATGTGTCTTGCTTGAAGAAAGTGCTTAGGTTCAATTGCAAAGTTCAAACTAGCTTTTTTTTATTTTGATGTAGATGATTCCATTTCGTTGCACTTTGAGGCCATTTTTGACAGATGTGACTGTTGTATTCGCTAGCACACTATCCATGAAGTTTTCATCCAATGGGATAATACATAATTTGAAGATGCTACATGGTATCCAATAGAGATTCTTCATCAGTTTTGTCATCTCCAGCCTTGAGGAGAAAACTGCTTTGTAAGGGGGAGGGCATGTTTAGGGTCCCACCCTAACTCCCCTAGTTAGGAGAATAGGTTATTACTTAATGTATTGGGGCCATGCTTATTAAAAGAGGCCCACAAGGTAGTAGAACGTGAAATCAATATATGTAAGTGGCCGCATTAAAGAAGGTCCACTAGTTTTAGTGGTTGAGACCTCATCAATGGAGGTCCATTAGGTGGTTAGGGTTTTGGTCAATTAGAAACTATTTATAGTAGTAAAAGCTATGTAATCGATTGCCAAGAGAATATTATTGTATTTGGAGCTTTGCTCTGTTGGAGGTTGCCCCTCGAAAAGGCAAGTGAACATTGCTCTAATTTTAAAATATCATTAAAGGTTTGCTTACTGTTGTTATTTCCCAATTCTTGTTCTGTTTATTTGCTTTTTGCATTTATATTTCTTTTTATTTTGCTTTGAATGTTATATTTCAATTAACAAGAAACACCGCAAAAGGCTATATTTGGTCAATTATGAGTAAGGTAAATGAGAGTACTACCAAAAGTTGTTAGAGTGTAGCATCAAACAAGGGTGAAGGACATTTGGCTTGAACTTTCATCCTAGAAGTTAGAGTGGCGTGGACATTTTTACAATCTTCCACCTTGAAGTGACATAGAAGGTCCAATGCATATTGAGACCGAGAGAGTGATATATGAAGGAGGACTAAGTGATATGAAGTCCTAGAAAATAGTGAAGTAGGCCTAAATCAGTGATTACAAAGTGAAAGGAGTCATTGAACTATAGTTTCAGTTCCTTTAACATGGATGTTGAATTACCAATAATGACGAGGTCGTTAATATAATGCACAATAATGAGGATTTCCTTGCCATGATATCGAATATAGAGATCATACTTAACCTTTTAGTGGTTGAAACCACAATTGAGAAAGCTGTGGATTTTCTCATACCAAGCTTGAGGTGCCTGCTTAAGCCCATACAAAGACTTCTTGAGTTTTTAAACCAATGGTGTGGGCCCATATTGACCAAATCCTAGTTGTCGTGACATATAGATTTCCTCGTGAAGGTCTCCATGAAAAAAGGCACTTTTGACATCCATTTGATGAACCTCCCAATCCAGTGAAGAAACAATAGGTAGTATCACCCAAATTAAGTCCGTCCTTGGAACCAAGGAAAAAGTTTCAGTGTAGTCAATGTCTTCCTTTTGTGAAAACCCGCTTAGCAAGGAGTTGAGATTTATGCTTTTTGAGTTTGTCCATCAATACGAAACTTGGTCTTTTAGATCCATTTACAACCAACAATATTCTTAGCTTTGGGTAAGGGGACCAATTCCTAGGTCCGGTTCTTGATTAGGGCACCATACTCAATAGACATAGTTGCCTCCTATATAGGCAATCTTTGGCTTGATTATAAGTAGTAGGATCTTGGTTAGCATCTACCTTGGTGAGAAGGCTCATGGTGCCGAAGGCTTTTGATGATATTTTGGTTCACCTTATGCTGGAAGAAGATTGACAAAATAAAAAAGAGTGGATATAGCCCACTTGGGCATTGGCCTTGACCTATTTGGAGAAAGAGGACTTGGAGCAAAGGAACCACTCGAGAGGTCTTATTCAACATTGTTGCATTGATCAATAATTGGAAGAGGAGTGTTGAAGGGAGCATTCCTTATAGAAGAAGAGACTTCGCAAGATGGGATCCAAATGAGTCATTAATAAGGTCCTTGTCAACATTATCTATTTGCCCAGTCACTATACGAGGAGTGCATGAGGAAACAATAGTAGGATTAAGAGGAGGATCGACATCATAATTGAAAGGAGAGGATCCATTGAAACATGCTAAGAATCATGTATAGATGAATTATCTTTAAGAAAATGTGGAAAAGATCTTGATAGATTGTGAATAGGGACTTCATCAAAGTTAACATCTCTATGTTCAATCACCTTGTGAGTGGAAGGATCATATATACAACATGCTTTAGAAACTTCATTATAACCCACCAAAATGCAGTGTTGACTTTTAGGCTCCAATTTGTTTTGCTTTCTCTATGAATACATGCCCATGTACTTGATCCAAAAATTCTAAATTTTGGAATTGAGGGTCATACCTTGAAGAACACGAGTAAGCATCTGATTGATGATGTGGCTGCATAGACAGTTGCATCTGCATAGAATTTAAGCTCTATTTGCTTGGAGTGAAGCATACATTGAGCCATCTCCATAATATTTCTATTCTCTTATTCACTTGCTCCATTTTGCTGTGGAGTATAGGGAATAGTCCTTTGCCAAGAGATGCCATGAGATTTGAGAAATGTTTGGAAATCCTTGTCTATATATTTTCCTTTGTAATCAATCCTCCTACACTTAATCCTCTTTTGGATTTGATTTTCACTAATGTTTTGAATTCTTCAAGTTTCCCAAAATTTTTATTCTTGAATTAGATGGTTTATATCCAAGGAAGCAAGAGAAGAAATCAATGAAGGCGAAGAATTACTTATCTTCCCCAAGAGAACTAGTGGTCATAGGGCCACGAATGCCACTGTTTATATCTTATTCTTGAATTAAATGGTTTATATCTAAGGAAGCAAGAGAATAAATCAATGAAGGCGGAGAATAACTTATCTTCCCCAAGAGAACTAGTGGTCATAGGCCAACGAATGCCACTGTGAACCAAGTAAAGTAGTTGAGAGGTTCCTTGGCTTTGTCCCTAGGAAATGATTGTTGATGGTATTCCCCCAATGTACACCCTTCATAGATGTGGAAGATCATCAACCATTTGCAAATGATTCATATTTTGCAATGAGCTAAGCTTGTATGTCTCAAATGTTGATGCCATAACATGGTGTTGTGTTGGTATTGGCTATTGGAGCAATAAATTCTTTTCATGTTGAGGAAGGAGTTGTCGTCTTGAACTTGAACATATGATCATACTCATCACAATAACTCGAGGTAGCCACTTTAAAACCATAATATGTTTTTTAACCCATGATTTGGCCAAAATTCCACATTTCTATTGGTCTTTGAATGCAGTAAATAGAAAGAAGATTGGATCCAACGCCTAGAACATGAAGGGCTTCTCCAAACTTGACGATGTTAATTATGACATCGTGACATCTTGAAATTGGCAAGGTTGATTTATCATTGATGTTCTCTCTTCATTGCATTGCCGTCAATAATCAAAGAGAAAGTATTATTGCTTGGAAGCTCCAGAGTTAACAATCCATTCCTATGTAGTGGAGGAGCACTAAAATGTAGAGTGCACAACTAGATGTGCAATGTAAGATGAGTCCATCAAGTTCAACAACATAAAAAATAAACCCTCTGTAGGAAAAAATGAAGTCTTCAGAAGTTCGCCTTGATAGACTCAAGAGAGAGAGGTACCAACTTCTTTTGAAAATGACTCTATAGTGTGCTACCTTTAGCTGTAGAATAAAGGACTGAGGAAGGAAAGAGCACTGGCCTCGAAGGAGGATTTAAACTCTAGGAAAAACCTTTGGAAACCCTAGAAAAGGGGCATTGGCCTCAAAGGAGGGTTTAAACCCTAAACCCTAAAAGAGATGATCCAAAAAAATCCTAGTTTCACAATCACAAAGAAGTTTTAAGTGATGCCACCAGCCAAAAATCTTTTAGATCAATTGGTGAATTGAGGAAGTGAGACTTAAACCTGCTATGATTTAAAGCTAATATTCATGAGAGGTATTGACAGAATTGAATGGAACCAATACAAACCCTAATTCCGCAACAAAGAAAAAATAATCAGCATTGGGGCAGCACTAGAATTGAAGAGATATCACCAATGTTTTAAAAACCGGAACCGGGAATCAAACCGGTCTGGGGTCAACTCGGACCGGAACCGGAACCGGTAATGAACCGGAGCGGTTTGATTTCAATGAACCGGATTATTAAAAAATACAAAAAAAATTACAATTTTAATCATAAAAATTATATTTAACATTCCAAGGTATATTTCAAAGCATTAGACACATGATATGCATATTTGAAACCATTAGACACATAATATGTAAACTCTACTCATATATATAAATTGGAAATCCATAAACCATGTATGGGTCACAAAATGGCACCAAGTGCACTGTTGCCAACTAAGTTGCACTTGGTTGGATTATCAAGCGAGCGGGCAGAATGGAACATGATACATGTTCAATTTTGGTGATTTGATGACCAGCTGGCCTTTTAAAGGCCCCCGTTTTTTAATTTTTTTTTCCACATGTCCAGACCCTGCGGGGTTTGTAATAAAAACGTACTAGCATGGGGTTTTGTAAAAGACTCGGTTCCTTAGGACTTTTTGGCTAAGTCAGGTATTCCAAGGAGTTTTTTCACCTATCTATTATGTCTTGCATTAGTGCATAACATAATTAATTGGTTTTTCTCCTGCTCCTCCAAAGCTGGAATGCCTGGGGAGGCTGACGGGCCTTAGGGAGTTATTAGAGTCTATGGGTCAATGTATATGAACATGCTAGGCGTTAATTTTGAGTCATATGGACATGTGCTAAGTCCCCCTAGGTTGTTTTTTAATTTTCGGCAAGTTTTAATTTTTCCGTAATATGGACCATTTTTTAGTGGTTCAATTAAAAATTTTGTAATTGGCCTATAAGGGGCGTCTGGAGGTATTTTTTTCCTTAGGGGTGCTCGTTTTCTAACTCAGAGCACCCCCTAAACCCCTAAACCCACTTTTCCTAATGTTTGGGTGCTTCTATTTTTGTCAAAATCCAAAAAAGTCAAAAATCTCAAAAAAGTCATAAAAAAATAGAAAAATGGGAAAATGACATAAAAAAATATTAAATTTTTGGAGAGTTTTGAGGGACTGATTCGGATCAGCATATATTAAGGAGTGTATTGGGCTGATTTATTGTGCTTTGGCAGCCCCATTGGTGGAGATAATAGTGCCCATGAGGAAGGGCGCATTTACCTTATGAGGAGAGGCGCATTTACTAAGTGGGCAGCCCACGAACTTAGGGAACAGCAGCACCATTTGGGCTGACTGGAATGGGCATGGTTTATGCTGATTATGACGGCACATTTCAAGGGATGGGCAGCCCATTCTCCTCCACCATGCATGCCACCACTCTTTCTCACATTAGCAAGTGCGCCCCTCTTCACTTGGTTGTTTCTTTATAAATTGAAGTGCTCTCTCTCATTGTTGGTTAGTGAGAATTGGAGCAGCAGACTTATGATTGTAATATTTTTTTTCATTTGAATAAAAGAAGACTTTGGAGGTCAGCTTGTGGTGTTTTGTCATATGTGGATGTAGTATCTTGATTCCTTTTCCAAGATGACTTGTGCATAAGTTTCATTCTTCAAGGGTGTGGTGTGCTCATCTATGAGATAAGTTGTTTTCAATTTGTTTATTGTAGCAGCTTAGTGATGTGTGCTTGGTAAGAGATTATTTTTGTATCTTTCATTTTTTTATGGATATGCAATCATAGTTTCTTGTGAGTATATATCTACACTTAATATTTTGTTTGGTGAGATCTGTGATGTGCAGGTGTTTTCTTGAGTTGGCAAGAAGGAGGATCTTGTTTGTTTCCCCTTTTTACTAATCATTGTTTGCAGATATAGTCCCTTCAAACATCACTGAACCATCTTCAAAGCTTCGATTTTCAACAAGGATTTGTTCCATCTCTCTCTCTCTCATTCAAGAAAAAATCAAATTTTATGGTTATCTAGTACTTTCTTTTCAAAAACTAGTTTAAGTTGTCAAAATCTTTCAAGTTTTTCTAAAGTAGTATTAGATCTGATTTCAAAGTATTACCTGGCTGCCCTAGAGCTTGAAATTTGCAGCCATTAAAGGCTAGCAAAGATCCCAAGTAGACAAGCCCCATAGCTTGTTTTACTTGGTTATTTTTCGTCATTTTTACTTAGTTTTTAACTTAAAATTTTTTGGGTTTTTTAGGAGGTGTTCCAAAGACACTCTTAAAGTGTTTTTGGGCATCTTATACTAATCATTGCTTGCTGGTTTGCAGCAAAAGACGAACAGGTAGGAGGAAGTGCTGCCGAAATTTCGAAGATCCAGACAATCCGGAGGACAAATTTTCGTATTTTCCAAAACCGGTCATTTTTTCCTAGAATTTTGTAAGCCACCAAGTCACTTAAAGTAGACTGGGGCACCTCTCTAAATCATTGTAAACAACTATTAAACGAGAGCAAGTGGGCTAGCCAGCGCCCACACCCCATCCCCCCAGGGGTGGCCTGTGTCGTCTCATTCTCGTGGCGTGATTTTTAGAGTAGTTTATTTCTTTGTTTTCCGGCATTTAATAAAATCAATTAGGATTAAAATAAACCTTGTTGGTCCATTCCACTGGCGGGCCACAAGTTCACTCATAATATAGTTTTTCACATTTTTTTTACAAACTCATAACGCCCCCCTTGCTTTCCCGAAGTAGGGTTTATGTATGAGGGCTTGCCCGAAATACGTGCCTGAAAAGAGACTCCTGGGGTTTTAAAAAGATAAAATTTGGGTTCATAAAATTTTTATAAAAATATCAAGGTCTTCTCCCGTATGCTCTGTGGCCGACTTGCAGCTTAGTCTGATCCAGTTGGTACACGTCAGAAAGGAGGGGATGACTAGTAATAGGATCTAACACCGCCCTAATAAAAAATCCTTTTTGTGAAAATCCGGCACAACGCGTAATCTTGTTGTCGTGGGCAAATTTCTCAGAAGGCTTGGGACGACACTGAGTAGTGACCTCTTGGAAACCGTTAGGCTTGCCCTCGTTGGTATAGCATCTGAACACCTCCTCGAGACTCCGATTCAGCCCAAGCCTGAGAGGGAAGCCACGCTTCAAAACTCCGGACATGTTCCCCCGTACCTTGCGTATATTGGGAACCCCCCCTGCCATAATAAAAAGATCACCATCACATTAATTTTAAAATAAACCAAGAACACTCGCACAACATCTACTTTTTGCTTATGCATTTGTTTATTGACTCCATTATAAGGCACTGGTCTTGTTTAAGTTTCATTTTACATTATGGACTAATGTGCAGTTAAATGATGGTTATTCTAAATGGGAGTAAATGATGAATGAAATTTTTTATTTGACAAATGTATGTGCTATTTGTTCTTGGTTACCAAAAATAGTTTCCTAACTCCTAGGTTAGAGGCCTTAGTTTCTTTTTATTTTTTAGGGTCCACCCCCCTTGGCTTCGCTAGGAAAGCCTAGACGGAGGAGTCGAGTCCCAAGTGACAGCACTTGACTCTGACTTGCCCCCAAGGCCACACCAGCAGCTTGAAGACTTCTGCTGCGTTTTCCCAGGTGTGGAACCAGGCGGCAACATTTTGGCGCCGTTGCCGGGGATAAGTCTTTCTATTCCCGGAATACGACTTTTGAGTTTTCCTTTTTGTTTTTGCTTTGTTTGATGTATGTAGTGAATTTTTTAAATTGACTAAGAACATCTGGCGACTCCACTATCAACAAATCTACCAAGGCGTTTTACAAGAAGGAATCCTCAGAACTTGCTTCAGTTCTTTCCTGAGCCTGAAAAGGTCTATCATAGAAGGAAAAGCAAGCTATCTTCTCGAAAAACCCTTGAGGATCTTGGTTCTCAGTCAATTTCTGATATTCACATTTTATTTACAGAAAATAATTTGAATAATTCTATTGTTGAAATGGCTGAGTTTGGTCCTTATGATTTTACTGCTATAGTTGGTTACCCTCATGATATCCCTGAAAAAGCTATTGATAGGTTGCCATCTTTTCAAGGAAATAATGCTATTAGTGCTAAATCCCATTTGACTCGTTTTTGCCATTGTTTTGACAAGTGGTGCTTGGGTACCAAGCATGAAGATGTAAAAATGAAGTTGTTTGCTTTGTCTTTGGAAGAAAATGCTTATGAATGGTTTAACAAGTTGGAAGCTGACAAGTACAAAACCTACAAAGAAATTGAAACTGCTTTCCTGGCCAAATGGGGGACATCAAAGAAGACCGCTACCTTTTAGCTGCCTTGACCAATACTAAGAAAAATGAAAATGAGACAATGGAAGAATTTAACAACAAATTCAATGAAATTGTGGGTAGACTTCATGCTGATATCAAGCCACCTGATAATTCCATCCTCATTTACTACATGGAAGCTTTTAGTGGAGAGTTGAAATATCAATTAGCTAATAAAGAACCTGCCGATCTAAAGAAGGCCATGGAATTGGCCGAGAAAATTGATAAGAACATGTTAAATTGTGGCAAGTCTCATCTTCCTGGTTTCACAAGGGCCAATGTTCCTATGAAGCAAAGTGAGAGTAAGGAAAAGACCATTAGCACTGAGATCAAGGATCTTTCAAAGGAACCTTTGAAAGAAATCGCTCAACTCCTAAAAGAGGCTGTTTCAAATCAAGCTTCTAACATGACTGCCATACAGAACAGGTTGATCTCCATTGAAAGATCTCAAAACCACCAGGTTTCAAGCCAGTATGTGCCTAAGCCTCAATATGCTCCTAGGCCTCAATTTCAGAGAAAGGTTCCATTTCAAGATCAGAGGACCCCAAATCCTTTGGAAACTGTAAATGCTCTTTCAGAAGAAATTCCTCCCTTTTGTAGGGCATGTGATAGTTTCCATGAGGAGTCTACTTGTGCTATATTTAAATGGTCAATGGAACAAAATCCGTCAGAAGCCAGTAGCAGTGTCAGATTAGCAAGCGAGCCTGAGAACCAGCCTGAATATATCAATGTTGTGGGTCAAACTCACCCTGTCTCTAAAGAAACTTGGGAACAAGCTAGATGTTACAGCCAGGACTTGAAAGATAAAGCTACCCTTAGATTTGGTGAGATGCCTCCACCAGAGAAAATTCTTGAGATGTCAAAGTTCAAAGGCCTAACGTATCAAAGAAAGAACAATATTGGAACATCAAACTCAAATCAGAATATCCCTAAGGAACCAGAGATTCTTGGATTCTCGCATACTCTATTTGATTGAATCAGATCGAGCACACGTCCCGCAGTTGGAGCCAGATGTTGCCAACTAAGTTGCACTTGGTTGGATTATCAAGCGAGCGGGCAGAATGGAACATGATACATGTTCAATTTTGGTGATTTGATGACCAGCTGGCCTTTTAAAGGCCCCCGTTTTTTAATTTTTTTTTCCACATGTCCATGGCCCTGCGGGGTTTGTAATAAAAACGTACTAGCATGGGGTTTTGTAAAAGACTCGGTTCCTTAGGACTTTTTGGCTAAGTCAGGTATTCCAAGGAGTTTTTTCACCTATCTATTATGTCTTGCATTAGTGCATAACATAATTAATTGGTTTTTCTCCTGCTCCTCCAAAGCTGGAATGCCTGGGGAGGCTGACGGGCCTTAGGGAGTTATTAGAGTCTATGGGTCAATGTATATGAACATGCTAGGCGTTAATTTTGAGTCATATGGACATGTGCTAAGTCCCCCTAGGTTGTTTTTTAATTTTCGGCAAGTTTTAATTTTTCCGTAATATGGACCATTTTTTAGTGGTTCAATTAAAAATTTTGTAATTGGCCTATAAGGAGCGTCTGGAGGTATTTTTTGCCTTAGGGGTGCTCGTTTTCTAACTCAGAGCACCCCCTAAACCCCTAAACCCACTTTTCCTAATGTTTGGGTGCTTCTATTTTTGTCAAAATCCAAAAAAGTCAAAAATCCCAAAAAAGTCATAAAAAAATAGAAAAATGGGAAAATGACATAAAATAATATTAAATTTTTGGAGAGTTTTGAGGGACTGATTCGGATCAGCATATATTAAGGAGTGTATTGGGCTGATTTATTATGCTTTGGCAGCCCCATTGGTGGAGATAATAGTGCCCATGAGGAAGGGCGCATTTACCTTATGAGGAGAGGCGCATTTACTAAGTGGGCAGCCCACGAACTTAGGGAACAGCAGCACCATTTGGGCTGACTGGAATGGGCATGGTTTATGCTGATTATGTCGGCACATTTCAAGGGATGGGCAGCCCATTCTCCTCCACCATGCATGCCACCACTCTTTCTCACATTAGCAAGTGCGCCCCTCTTCACTTGGTTGTTTCTCTATAAATTGAAGTGCTCTCTCTCATTGTTGGTTAGTGAGAATTGGAGCAGCAGACTTATGATTGTAATATTTTTTCTCATTTGAATAAAAGAAGACTTTGGAGGTCAGCTTGTGGTGTTTTGTCATATGTGGATGTAGTATCTTGATTCCTTTTCCAAGATGACTTGTGCATAAGTTTCATTCTTCAAGGGTGTGGTGTGCTCATCTATGAGATAAGTTGTTTTCAATTTGTTTATTGTAGCAGCTTAGTGATGTGTGCTTGGTAAGAGATTATTTTTGTATCTTTCATTTTTTTATGGATATGCAATCATAGTTTCTTGTGAGTATATATCTACACTTAATATTTTGTTTGGTGAGATCTGTGATGTGCAGGTGTTTTCTTGAGTTGGCAAGAAGGAGGATCTTGTTTGTTTCCCCCTTTTTACTAATCATTGTTTGCAGATATAGTCCCTTCAAACATCACTGAACCATCTTCAAAGCTTCGATTTTCAACAAGGATTTGTTCCGTCTCTCTCTCTCTCATTCAAGAAAAAATCAAATTTTATGGTTATCTAGTACTTTCTTTTCAAAAACTAGTTTAAGTTGTCAAAATCTTTCAAGTTTTTCTAAAGTAGTATTAGATCTGATTTCAAAGTATTACCTGGCTGCCCTAGAGCTTGAAATTTGCAGCCATTAAAGGCTAGCAAAGATCCCAAGTAGACAAGCCCCATAGCTTGTTTTACTTGGTTATTTTTCGTCATTTTTACTTAGTTTTTAACTTAAAATTTTTTGGGTTTTTTAGGTGTTCCAAAGACACTCTTAAAGTGTTTTTGGGCATCTTATACTAATCATTGCTTGCTGGTTTGCAGCAAAAGACGAACAGGTAGGAGGAAGTGCTGCCGAAATTTCGAAGATCCAGACAATCCGGAGGACAAATTTTCATATTTTCCAAAACCGGTCATTTTTTCCTAGAATTTTGTAAGCCACCAAGTCACTTAAAGTAGACTGGGGCACCTCTCTAAATCATTGTAAACAACTATTAAACGAGAGCAAGTGGGCTAGCTAGCGCCCACACCCCCATCCCCCCAGGGGTGGCCTGTGTCGTCTCATTTTCGTGGCGTGATTTTTAGAGTAGTTTATTTCTTTGTTTTCCGGCATTTAATAAAATCAATTAGGATTAAAATAAACCTTGTTGGTCCGTTCCACTGGCGGGCCACAAGTTCACTCATAATATAGTTTTTCACATTTTTTTTACAAACTCATAACGCCCCCCCTTGCTTTCCCGAAGTAGGGTTTATGTATGAGGGCTTGCCCGAAATACGTGCCTGAAAAGAGACTCCTGGGGTTTTAAAAAGATAAAATTTGGGTTCATAAATTTTTTATAAAAATACCAAGGTCTTCTCCCGTATGCTCTGTGGCCGACTTGCAGCTTAGTCTGATCCAGTTGGTACACATCAGAAAGGAGGGGATGACTAGTAATAGGATCTAACACCGCCCTAATAAAAAATCCTTTTTGTGAAAATCCGGCACAACGCGTAATCTTGTTGTCGTGGGCAAATTTCTCAGAAGGCTTGGGACCACACTGAGTAGTGACCTCTTGGAAACCGTTAGGCTTGCCCTCGTTGGTATAGCATCTGAACACCTCCTCGAGACTCCGATTCAGCCCAAGCCTGAGAGGGAAGCCACGCTTCAAAACTCCGGACATGTTCCCCCGTACCTTGCGTATATTGGGAACCCCCCTGCCATAATAAAAAGATCACCATCACATTAATTTTAAAATAAACCAAGAACACTCGCACAACATCTACTTTTTGCTTATGCATTTGTTTATTGACTCCATTATAAGGCACTGGTCTTGTTTAAGTTTCATTTTACATTATTGACTAATGTGCAGTTAAATGATGGTTATTCTAAATGGGAGTAAATGATGAATGAAATTTTTTATTTGACAAATGTATGTGCTATTTGTTCTTGGTTACCAAAAATAGTTTCCTAACTCCTAGGTTAGAGGCATTAGTTTCTTTTTATTTTTTAGGGTCCACCCCCCTTGGCTTCGCTAGGAAAGCCTAGACGGAGGAGTCGAGTCCCAAGTGACAGCACTTGACTTTGACTTGCCCCCAAGGCCACACCAGCAGCTTGAAGACTTCTGCTGCGTTTTCCCAGGTGTGGAACCAGGCGGCAACATGCACTACATACTCATAGTAAAGTCTCATAGCATATATCTCAAATTCTGAAACAAAATACAATATCAATGAGGCTCTATATCCTCTACAGTCCAAAAAACATGATCAATGATGAGTTATGACTCATAAGTCATAACTAATCAATCATCAAAACTTGACTGCAGCAATGAGACAAATGACACTCTTGGCGGCAGCTATGAGACAAATGAGCTCTTGATTGTGAGTGAATGAGAATGTGGGGGCTGGGCACTTATTTAATGTCTTTTGGAGGGCGAATTAGGGTTAGGTATTTTGGTTTTTTTATTAAAAAACCAATAAAATTTTGAAAAACCCGAAACTGGGCCCATGGATGTGTTAGCTCAGCTGGCCGGCCGAGTTATTACAGAACCAGACCGGTTTATTCCGGTTAGGCCGGTTTGGTATTGAACCGGGCCGGTTAGGTCCGGTTCAATACCAAACCGGGCCCCTGGTCCGAGCTGAAGGCCGGTTTGGTGCTCCACTTCAGCTGATCGGCTCAAATCGGCCGGTTTCGGTTTGAACCGGACCGGTTTTTAAAACATTGGATATCACACAAGCGGAACACAACCCTAGAGAGAGAAAACAACCCAACAATAAGAGAGAGAGAAACCTGTTATCACATCCATGTTAACTGGAGCTGCCATGATGCAGATTGTATGGTCAGGGACCATTATCCAGATTTTTTTTGATCCAGAGCAGAGATGAGCCGAGACTACAGAGGGGGCATTATGTATTTTGATGGTCTAGATGCTACTATTGAGCAGTATTACAGAGCCCCTCTTCCTTTCTCACCTTTGCACGACCCTATTGAGAGGGATAACTTAGCCATATTATGATGAGAGCAGCACAGATCACAACTGGTTCACCACTTCTTGCCCGCACACATCAGAGATTGGTGTTCAGATCCACTTATAGCAACAGGTATAGGTATGGCAGGTATATCATTTTATGGTTATTGCTCATGGTTTTGCTTTGAGGGTTGTTTATTTATATTAGTACATAGAGTTGACATATGATGGCTGACTTGGTGATCTCATGTTTTATTATGTTGATACTTGTGGCCTATGGTGAGGTCAGGCCACCCCTTTCAGTAGAGACTCCTGTATATGCACACTGGTTCCTGCCCCCCTCTTTGGTATAGATTTGGCCATTTGACTTATAGGAAGCTAGCTTTGGTTCCACTTTTCGCTTCCATCCACTCATCCGACCCATCCATTATTAGCTCTCTCCCCGACTTAGACCAGGATAGGTGGCCTTGAGGACCCATTCCCCCAGCTACCCCTGAGTATACCATGATTCCATGTTGTTTTTGTGCCTCGGCTCTTTAGTGTGTGAGATGCATTCTCAAGCCTGGGATTCACTCCCTGTCAGTTGCCCTCGATGTTGTGATGCAGTATAAGATTGTGTAGACTCATCGGGTGCTCCCCATTAGTCCTCGAACCATGCACACTTGCCACCATTACTTTGCAGTATATGTATCATTGTTCTATCTGATGTGAAACGTAAAATCCAAGAATGTGTTTCTTAACACACACAGATCATAAAGCCTATGAAATGCAAATCCAAGAATATGTTTGTCGACACACACGGACAAAGGCTAGTTGTATTTATTTGAGCATGTAATGGTTATTTCCTCACCGAGTCCAAAAGGACTGGGAGGTGAGATGGAGTAAGGGACAACTAATTCTAAGTGTCCCCTAGAGTCTCAAGTTACGGTTTGCCGGACACCCAGTCATGGGGGCTTTAGAAAAGATCCTCACAGAGTCTGTTGCAGGCACGGATGTGAGTTGCAAGGTGTGTGTTAGAGGCTAGTTGTGGTTTCCCCTGCACTATACCCATTTGTGAGGCACCGCCCTTCCCTAGTGTTTCTCATGGTGTACTTATGTCATTGGGTCTTATTTTCCCCGCTTATTCGAAGGGTCACACAGTCTTGGTCTTTGTCATTCCCCTATCTTTTAGCCTTGTTGTCCACCTCACCCAAAGTTAGCTCAATGACCAAATCTATAAGTGTGCATAGCAGTAGAGCCTTTGTTGGAAGTGGTGGGCCCACCTCACCTTGGGACTATTTTTGAGATATTGTTTATTTATGATCACCATATGTTCGTCATTTTATGCTCGTAGTTATTGTACTAACATAAATAAGGGAGCCTTGGCATCCCATGTTGCATGCAGAGACATTCATTTTAGCCATTGCCATTTTTGACTAGAGTTGACTTGGTCAAACTAGTTTGACCAGGCCAAAAATGGGTCCTGAAAAAGTTGGAACCAAAACTTTGATTTTGGTTATTTGGTATTCATTGGGGTCCCATACAAGTCTTCAAGTGTCAGATCATGAAAATATTGAGGCAACTATGAGATTTTTAATTATTGATGGCTAGTAGGGCCATACTTTAATTAAAAATGCTTGGAATTGGGCAAATTGTGCTCAGATGATGGATCATGGTCGCTCCAGTGACCATTATTAGTGGATTTGGGGCCTACAATTGTGTTGGAACAGACGGCTTGTCAATTCGGGCAAAAGAAGTGGGTCAAAAGAGCAATTTTCATCTTCAGCTATGTGAACCAGCAAATAATTAATGGAAAAATCAAATTTGGCTAAGGTAAACTTTGACATGGTAAGTGCAATGTTGGGTAAAGGTAAAGGGGTCTCTAATTATCATTTTTGTATAGTTTGGACATGCTTATATTGGTGTGGGGCCCTCCATTTGGCCCAACCATTTGTATGGGGCGAATTTGACCCTAGTTGGGTGTTTTTGGCCAAGTGAAACTTCATATTTTGGCATTGTAATGTGATAAAACTTAAGGCATGGGGCCTAGGGGGCTAAAACAGCCTATAGCCACCGCCTAGGTGTCCCCACTTGGTGTATTCCACCCTTGTTGTTCCCCCTCACTCTACATGGGCACATTTGGGTAATTCGCCCCCCTCTCTTGATGTATTTTGGATGGATCTCAGTCGTTGATCTCTCAATTGAGAGATCTAATCTCAGCCACTCATTTCTTTGGCTAGGGATTGTGTATGGAGTTTCTCTACTTAAGAGAGAAACTCACTCATTTGTATCTATTCTTGGTACTCTTGGCTCTTGAATTTGAATAGAGAGAAAATTCTTTGGAGAGATTCTTGGTAGTTTATGGTGTGAATGTTCTTGTGGTGACTGAAATCTATCTTTCTATTGCATTGCTAAACCTGTTAAGTGATTTCCATATCATCTACTTGCTGGTTCAATTTACAGAGTTGGAGACCATCTAGAGGAGGGTGCAACACTTGGGGAAAAACTCCATTCTTGCATCCTCTCCGGAGTTTTATCAACAGGGAGTCAATTTGCATTTTGTTATTTACTTCCTTCATCATTTGTCACATGCTACTTGTGTTTCATTTCTTCATTTGCTATAGATTTTGATTTCATCTTCTTTGTGGCAGGTGAAGGAGGGCGCAGTTGGGCATTCCAGCAACAGTGAAACAAAGGGAAAATCCTTGCAAGCTTGGCACTTGATCTTTGGGGAATAGTCTTCATTCAAGGTGTAACAACACCATCACTATCACGTAAGTCTCCTCTTGCTCTTCTCTTCTTTTAATTTTCTGAGCATTAAGAGATAAAATTTACACAAACAAATCAAAACCTCAAATTTTCATATCTTTAAATTTAACTGCAGGATTTTATTTCTGTTTTAAACCCGCTTTTATTTTGCTAAGAAAACCTCTAATCCAAAGCCCTACAAGATTTTGACTCCATCTACCCACATTTTCAGCATTGGTCCATTTTCTGATTTCGCCCTCCTTGGGCATTTTTGCCCTTTGGCTTGGCTGGGTTGTTTTGGGTTTGTGGGTACTTTTGCTTCTGCTTTGTATTGGTTTAACATCATCTAATATCAAGTTAAAACCACTAGAAGTGCTATTTAAATCGATAATTTTACTTCTGCTATGCATGCACAATTGGATTGAGTCATTTTCCCCCATAGGCAGAAATCCATTTTTCACTTCTAGCTTAATTTTGCTCTTTGAGACAATTTCCAGCCATCCATCTTTCACTTCTAGCTTAATTTTGCTCTTTGAGACAATTTCCAGCCATCCATCTTTCAATTTTCATCACCCTTTGCACTCATATCAGATCTGGAATCACTTAGATAAGTACATTATTTCACCCAGAGTCTTGATCCATTGGTTGGAAGAGGTCTCAAACACTTTAGGCATTCACCTTGCGTCTTCATTTGCTCTTCTTTTTGGGGTTGGGTGTCTGATTTTGAGTCTCAACCTTGGCTGGTTGAATAGGGTCTCTCCCTTGACTTGGCTACGTGGCTTGTCTAAAGCGACAAACACCTTGTCTGGAGTGACAACTGTTCTTCTGAGCAGTGGACTTGGTGTTTGTAGGTGTCACCTGCCTAGCTTCCCTCCTCTACCGTCCCAAATAGGATACATCTAGAGGCAACTAGAGTTTGTGTGATAACAAAACCCAAGCACAAGAGAGTGCAATACTTGATAGGTGCTCTTAGGTAAATTGCTTTGTGAAGAATGAAATGAATCACTTGAATGATGAAATACAAATGAGAGTTGGGTATTTATATACAACTCAAGATTGGGCACCTTCACCAATAGGGGTTTGAGCTTACATGTACAAAGTCAGCCTTAGCCAAAATAGAAATGTAATAATGATACAGTTTTAGGTTGGCCATGGCTGAAAGTGAAGATTACACTATTTTCAACAATTTCATCTAATTAAATAAATACAAAGGAAACATGGAATTGCCAAGGGTGACATGAGCAAGGGCTATTACTTGCCAGGTGGTGAAGTGAAGGAGGAGAGAGACAGAGGGGGCACGTGGCATACATTTAACTCTTTCCATATGATTTGATGTGTGGCATGAGAATATGCTGCCTTGAGAGAAGTCAACACCTAGCATTTGCATGTAAATTACCAAGTTGCTGTCAATATTACAGTTCTCCATTTTGTAAGGTTCCATCCACATTGTTCATCCTGTTCCTCCCGCAGTCAGTGTTTCTTCATGTTGTTTTGCTGTCGCTATCACCCATGCAGATAGTGCTTCTAAGAGTGGGAGATTGGGCAGGTTTGTGGAGAAATGGCCAAAGAGGGTTGTTGCAATTTACCCAGCTGAGAGGGTGGGATAAGACAGGATGCCGTCTTTCTTGCTGCAATTTTTCTTGCATCTGTGGAAGGATGGTAGTGAGGAGCAGACCCAAAGTAGGCTTAGAGGCATTACTGGTGTTCTGTCCAGTGCGTAGGTTGGAAAAATAGGGGCTCTTGTCCTGCGAGAAGGTTGGCAAGGGATGCTTCCTTAGAAGGAAGGATGGTAGTGAGGAGCAGACCCAAAGCAGGCTTAGAGGCATTACTGGTGTTCTGTCCAGTGCATAGGTTGGAAAAATAGGGGCTCTTGTCCTGCGAGAAGGTTGGCAAGGGATGCTTCTTTAGAACATTGTCTAGCAATTGCCCAGCTGATTGCCCCAACGCTGTTTTTGTGGAATCTTGAGCTATTATGGTCTCTTGATTTGGTTTGTATGTTGTCAGGTTCTTTTAGTGAAGCCGTCGAGAGTTGAGTGTTGAGCTGAGATAGGGATTCCCTCGCCCTTGTAAGTTCATGGCCTTGACTCAGGGGTGACATTTGCAGTGAACACCTATGGCACCTATGGTTGGGTGGTAAATTGTTCCTTAGTAGCCATTCCGTGTGTTATTTTATGTGTAATGCTCATTGTTGAGTTCTCTGTAGAGTTTATCAGTGTGCCTGAAATTATTTGTGTATTTATTTGCATAAATGTATGAATCTGGTTTATTTATGGTGAATTAACATTCAATTAACCTATGGTTAGGCTAGGCACTATTCGTTGTCTGGGTGAATTGCAAAATTTTTGTGGTGAGTGTTAGAGCATAATAACCCTCTCCATAGATTCATTCTCCTACCCAGGGACATAGGCTATGATCTCATGAGTCTACTGGTCCAAATCCCATTCAATTTGTCCCTCTGAGTTAACTTTGAGCTTCCTACAAAGCTCTAGGGTCCTGAAACATCCTTATCTGCCTTTTTTGAATTCCTGAAGTCTATTTGGCATATGAGGGCAAATTCCTTCAATTAGGGCTTATTTTCCTTAATTTTAGGGTCCGACATTGCAAGTTAGAGTTGTGGAGTGAATCTGGGGAGTTTACTCCATTGTTGAAGGACTCCATGTACCTCTTTTTTAGCTATTATGAGATAGTAGCGCCCTCCCTGAGTGTTTTTAGGGATGTGCACATCATGCATGTGCCTTCAGTTAGTTGGATGTGCCTTCTGTTAGTTGCAGTCTAATGCTCCTAGCATGTGCTAAGTCCACTTAGGGAAGTCATCAGTTAGTTAAACTCATCTTGGAGAGTGTGCATGGCTAATTGAGGTTCTCTGGCTCTAGTTGACTATCTAGCATCTCATGCATTGCATGAGCAATTCAAATTACCTCCATGACCTATTTGAATTGCCTTACCTATTTATACTTTCTACTTCATTCATTGAATCTTAATGTATAGAACATTCTCTCTTGTTATTGACTTCTCTCTTTTGTGTAATGATTAATGTTGAGCACATTTATTCCATGACTTTGTTATTTTGCTAATCTCTTTCACAATATTGCTATGTTGCTTAGTATCTAGATCTACATGCTCAAATTCTACATGGTATCATAGTTGTAGGAGTGCTAAACAAGTTGGTATACTAGTTTTTATAGGGATCCAGTCTTATTGAAGTTTGAAGGAGGCCCCATAAGCTTCGCAACATATGCCCTACAAGGACACATTCAAATCCATTGATAGGTTGAAAGAGGCCCCAGAAACTTCGCAACATATGGCCTACGGGGACATAATAAAATCCATTGAGCCTTACACAAATCCTACCACAATGGTAGGTGCACCAATTATGATCCACCACTCAGTTGAGGAAGACCCTTTTACAAGCCTAGAAGAAGAGGTGATCAACAAGTTTTTACTATCCATTGGAGAACTTGTCCTAAATCAGGTTCTCATTGAAGAAGACCTCCATAATGTCCCTTCATAGTTCATACTCAGGATCTACGAGAGAACTTGTCCCAAATTAGGTTCTCATTGAAGAAGACCTCCAAAATGTCTCTTCATACTCACGATCTACAACTTTTGCTCCTACAATTCACCAAGTTCTGCACAAAAGCTTCAAGGGGTTTTCTCCATTTGAAGCAAGGAGTGGTCAAGAACCATCATTCAAGCACTTCAAAGTGTTTGGATCTCGTGAATGGGCTCACATGCTTTCCAAGAGAAGGAGGAGTTCATAAAAGTTTGCAGGGATCTTCACAAAGCCCTTCATCGAGAAGCAGTTCACGATACGAATTGCCTTGAAATTGAAGGCTCCTTCTAAGCAGGCTATTCTCTTTTATGGGTTTTTTTTCCCATGTGTTTTTTCCCTCATACTCAGTTTTAGAGAATCTTTTGTACATGGGTACCTAACATGGCTACAAATCGTTAGGACCCATTGTTTTGCATTTATTTTACCTAGTTCGGCTTATGGGGGGGTGTTAGAGCATAATAACCCTCTCCATAGATTCATTCTCGAACCTAGGGGCTTAGGCTATGATCTCATGAGTCTACTAGGCCAAATCTCATTCAATTTGGCCTTTTGAGTCAACTTGGAGCTTCCTACTAAACTCTAGGGTCCTAGAACATCCTTATTTGCCTTTTTTTGAACTCCTAAAGTCTATTTTGGCATATGAGGGCGAATTCCTTCAAGTAGGGCTTGTTTTCCTTGATTTTAGGGTCCCACATTGCAAGTTAGAGTTGTGGAGTGAACCTAGGGAGTTTACTCCACTGTTCAGGGAATCCATGCACCTCTTTTTTAGCTATTATGAGACAATAGCGCCCTCCTTCAGTGTTTTTAGGGATGTGCACCTCATGTATATACCTTCAGTCAGTTGCATGTGCCTTCTGTCATTTGCAGTTAGTTTCTCTTAGCATGTAGGGAGCTAAGTCCACTTAGGGAAGTCATGAGTCAATTAAACTCATCTTGGAGAGTGTGCCTAACTAGCATCTCATGCCTAAGTTAGCTAAGGGTCTTTGGCTCTAGTTAAGCCTAACTTGCATCTCATGCATTTCATGAGCAATTCGAATTGCTACCATGGCCTATTCAAATTGCCTTTCCTATTTATACTTTCTACTTCATTCACTGAAGCTTAATGTATTGCAACATTCTCTCTTGTTATTGACTTCTCTCTTTTGTGTAATGATTAGTCTTTAGCACATTTATTGCATGAATTTGTTATATTGCTGATCTCTTTCACAATATTGCTATGTTGCTCAGTATCTAGATCTACATGCTCAAATTCTATAGTGAGATTGATACCCTGTATCCTCAACGGTGAGAGAAAGAGGGAGCCAGGTTTGCCATAGGCTGTTTAATGATCCTTGGAGTCGTGACTATGAGAGGTGTTAAGCAGTCCTAACATTCTAAGATCATGTTTGAAGTGTCATAGTTACAAACTATTCCCAAATTTCCAGAAAACTTTCTACTTTTCTGCATTTTAGGTTAGTCCTGCAGTAACACAGCATAGTAGTAACTAGTAAGCATTCCGAGTCAAGGCATGGACTCCAAGGAGGCAAGCCAACATTCACTGCCCAAAGATATGAATTTTATTTAAGGTTTCATGAAGATATAAATCTATATCTTCATATTTTCCTTTCCCTTTGTTGATTTCTTTTTGAGACATTTGAGAAGTTTACATGTTTTCTTTATATGTATGTTAGTGTATTTTTGTGTAGTTAGCATACCTGTTTAAAACTTTGCATGCTTAGGGTTGATGTATAAATTTTTTAACGTAGTTTGTAACTATAGTTGGGACTTCACCTAATTCTGAAGAAGTTATGCTCTGCTAGCATAAAAGTTGCCTGTAAAGATGGATTTGCATTACTAATATCATTTGCAATCTCATTTGTTTTACCTTTTACTCATCTTAATTGTTTGCAAACTTTTTTTCTTGAACATGATACAACATTCTATGGGTCAGCTCTGCAGGAGTGGAATGAATCATTGAAAAGGACGGCTTTAAATGATAGGCAGAAGACGGCGCTACTAAATGCTGGTTATGCTCTTATTTATACCTTGTAGCAATATGGAAAATAATTTTTGCTATCTGATGAGCTTTATACCTCGTTTACAAGATGATCTACAGCCTTTTTCTTTGCTAGAAAGTTCCAAGAAGCCAGGTTGCAGATGATGACTCAGTCCGCCCTTGTTGATGGGTTAAGATAACGTGCATGTGTTATGCCTAGTGGAGCCACTGTCAGTGCCCCAAAGGTGCATATAATGTTTTTGGCAGTATCAAGAATCGATGAATCCACAGCTTCCACACCAAGATGGTCTATAAAAAAGATTAGAGTTGCATGTCTTTT
Source organism: Larix kaempferi (assembly GCA_027924585.1). Lineage (NCBI taxonomy): Eukaryota > Viridiplantae > Streptophyta > Pinopsida > Pinales > Pinaceae > Larix > Larix kaempferi. The sequence goes on along the minus strand of BSBM01001460.1, from coordinate 139,905 downwards.
GGGTAAAAAGATTTGTTTGGCTTGATATGTACTAGTTAATCATAGAAATATCTCAGCCACAACAATAGAGCAAATAAACAAGATAATAAATAATTTTGTCATGGATTTCTCCAGAGTCCAGTGACACATGGCCTTGTATCCCTAGGTGTATCATCATTGATTTACTGTACTTTTGAACCTTCAGACTCATACTGTGTCACATTTATGATATCAGTATGATTGAAATGAAGATGATCAGAAAGTGGGCCACGAAATACTTTTATGGGGTTTCATACACCAACAAACAAGGGGGTCTCATACACCAATTTGGTTTCTGGCTTGGCCATGACCTTAGAATTAGATTATTATTATTATTAAATACACCAGAGTAAACTGTAAAATAGAGTGTATGTTTTATGAGCCTGCAATCTTTTAAGGAAAATAGAATATTGAGGAGAAGTTGCAACTCGTGGTAATTTATACCCACAAGAATATTAAGTGGATGGCCGACTGGTTACCTATATTACATAAAGGTCCTCACTGTTGTCCATATCTTCATGGTCAAGGCCATCTCATTTGTAGATTCACATAATGGAGGAGTATGATTTGCCTAACATAGGAGTTGCTGCCTCTAGGAGAGGATGACAAACAAGAACTGGTGCTAGATTGACTTGTAAGCCTAAAAAAATAGAGGAGTCGAGGAGCAGGACAATATTAGGTATGCCATCAGTTCAAGGACATTCTTGAATAGATAAAGATGGGTGTCTGATCAGTTTGAGGACATCCTTGAATAAGGGCTAGTTTCCAAAGATTCTATATTTCCAAGAAATTAACTTAAAATACCTTCAGATAGATTAAGTTAGAATAGTTACACATGAAATTCTTAAAGTAAGTTATGAGTCACTTTAAGAAAAGGGTAAAACTAGAGATTTTAGTCAAATTTAGTTAGCCTTTTCTTAACAGAAGACATCTATAGGATCTTATGTGAAATGGGAATTACCTCAGTAACCTATTTGAGTTTGAAAACCAATATTCTTCTTCTTGTTATTAACATATTCTCGCTGTCCTCTTTTAATGCAAATGATTATCATTTCTCACTAAAAATCCATGGAAGAGTGCTAATTATAAAAATCCATATTTTTGAAGCAGCTGTTTCTTTGAAAAAATTAGTCCTAAGGCTGTCATTCAGAACCTTTCCAAGGCTGCTGTTAATGATGCCTCCTTATTCATGTAATACTTACATCTGAAATCTATTGTCATAATAACGTCATTCTAACTTCTACCTTGGCTTCATGATGTTCGATCTGTTTTCATGATGTTTATATTCCTCCTCTCCTCGAGACTCCACAGTTCCCACAATATTTACCCAAATATACGGTGGAGCATCATCCCAGACCCCAGATTATTAAAAAGAAAAATTGGTATGCTTAATTTTTCATCCCTAATATGTCGGCCTCTTTTTTTTTTAGCAGGAACGAGAAAATATATTTATATAATAAAACAGAATTTACATGTCGAAAAAAGAGGTCTGTGCATGATACATACATACCATCCATGTCCACAGCCTGCTCTGTCCTATAAACAAAATTACATTGCTTTCCAGAAACTATTCTACTTTCCTTAACTGTGTATACTCTGATAAACTGCCCGCATATATATTGGCAAAAAAACATTTTAAAAAACTATAACAGAGACAAAGGACATCATTTCTGCACCAGGTCTTCATCCGCAGCTGGCTGAACGGTGGAAACTTCATCCACTGGGGAGGCTTCAGTCTGTTCACGAGATGGTCTGCTGTTTCCCCTATTCAGCCCGTTAATATCTCCCTGCAATTCTTCCAGAATTTCTCTCAATTGGACGAAATGGATCTCATTTCGCTCATTTGCATGCATTCTCTGCTCCTGGTGGGAACGCTTCAGATCAGCAACAGCTCGTTGCATTTCCTCATGCCTGGAGCTTAACGACCTCTCCATTTTCTGCAAGCCATGCCAAACAACTTCACCAACTTGGACTCAGTACCCGCTTTCCAAGTTTTCCGCATGAGAGTCAATTCCCAAAATATCCAGCAAGAATCTCCTATTCTCCTCCAGGACCGCCTTTGAAACCTCAAACACACACCTCAGCATCTTCTAAAGTCTACCATATCATTTTTCAGATTCCGAACCTTTTCCAGGAGTTTATCTGAGGCTTTTTCCTCTGCAGAAGAAGGCGCTGCAAGCATTTTCTCCATTGCACTAACAGTTCCTTCAAACAGAGACTCCTCTTGACTTTCAAGCCCTGCACCACTAATGTTTCTCTCGGAAATGTTCAAGATGCCAAAGAGAGACTGAACACTGCCTAAAAGGGGAAGGCTGAGCGCGTGCGAAGGATCCTCCATATCCAAGCACTGAACTGTCGCGTGAGAAGCCAGACAATAAATTCGAGCAAGGAGGGCAATGGTGATGGGAAACAGGCTGGAGCATATAATGCTCATACCCACCCACCACCTTCGCGAACCATCTGTCCCCCTCTTCATTAAATCCAAATCACTAATGCCGCCTCTGTCCCATCTCCACATACCACGAGGCTTGAGACCATTAATTAACCTCGAGAATTAAGTCGAAGCATGAAAACTATATTTGGAAATAGCTTGTCCATTTGACAATGGGCCTTAAATTACTATTTATCATTAATTCCCCTTGCTTAAGCTTAGCACTGATATTGGCAATCCTGTCGGCCTCTTTGTTGTTCTGACGCCTTACATGAAAGAATTGAATTTTTGAGATGTACAGAGAGAAGGTCAGTATTCTCTTTTGAACCTTACCAACCTCCTTCCTTTTACCAGACTGGATGTTTTGCATTGTTTGAATGACAATCCATGAGTCACCAAAAACCTGGAAGGAATCTGTGTTTAACACAGACATTGTTTCTATACCTTGCATTAGCGCTGCCCATTCTGCCTGGTTGTTCGTCCTCCTTCCAAAATCCCATGCAAAGGATTTAAGCTTTTTTCCTCCAGGGTAAAAAATGACCCCTCCCTCACCTGCCTCCCCTGTATACGGTGGCCTCTTATTGATTACACATTAATAGTTCCAAAAGATTGCCGTAAAAATATCGAGGGTCAAACATTATTCCTTTGAAAACGTTTGCCCAGAGTTAAGAATTAAGTTGTCCATGGGAAAATTTGTGCAAGAGGTTCCATAAGGTTTAACCTGAAAACCATATTACAATTAGTCTATAACGTTCATTTTTAAGTTAATATTATCCTTCGTAATTTGTTGAAACATCGATGTTCCTGCTCACTGAAATATGATCTATCCACAATGTTTCCTCTGAATAAAAGCTGATGGGTATTGGACTAAATTGGTGATCCCAGCCTTTAATTGGAAGTTTGTTTTAGGACAGTACTCTGTTTGGAATAGCTTTAAAAGGGGTATTAACTGTGTCAAACCTATCTTGTAAAGGGTTGTCATGGACTATTGCATTAACCTTTGAGCTTTTCCTATGGGTGTTTCGTAGTTTTTCTCCAGAAGTGTTAATACTGGTATTTTGTATGTAAAATATATATATTTATGATAATAAACTGCTTCCAGATAGAAGACATCTAATTTAGAATCCCATAATCCCTCTCACACAATGTTAAAAGAATGTGTATTATAATCCTATCACTGCCCTAACAGGTGTTCTAATCTCACACACATCTAAACTGCAAAACACAAGAATTTGAAATTTCAAGGTTTTTGGAAAGACTGTTCCCACAAGTAAAATTGGCCTCCTATCACCAGTTGATTTTGGCTTGCACACCCATTGCAACTGCTTATTCCAAATAAATCTAAATAAATATTAATTAAAGCACTTTAATGGTCCCCATTATCTAACTCTTCGAGGAAATGAAACACGCATTGATCCACAGAAAATTCTAGAACTTAGAGAATAAATACAAATTGCAATCAAAATGAGAATGAACTTTTTTCAGAAACTGAACTAGCATTGTGACCTGTCAAATTGTCAATGTAAATTCTTGTATCTAAAATTTATATTATGGTAGTAACCCGTTTCCAGAGAAAAGACATGAGATTTAGAATCTCATAACCCCTTTTGACACGTTGGAATATATTTAATGGCCACACTTTGTATATATATGTATATTGTCTGTCTGTGTGTTATAATAAAGTAGATGTGTGACACATAGGTGTTAGATATAATTGGAAATGAATACTTGTAGGAATAAGAAAGGCCACAGGTCATTGCAGTCTTTATATTTGCATGTATCCTACAGGAAAATTCAAATATCATATGTCAATGCAAGTTTTTCTTTTTTGCTTTATTCTTTCTATGCTTGCATGTTTTAATTGCTGTTTCTAATGTGCACTGACTTGGACGACATGGTATTATGGCAGGATTTTGGAAGGATTCCCTGGTAACATTTCCGTCATCTTGAGCTTTTTCCCTAATCACTCAAATTTTGTCAATGCTCTTGCTTAGATGATTTAAACTTAACTGTGAATTTTTTTTGAGTGTCTTCTGCTAAGTTTGCAGCCTTACCTAGAATTGGTTCACTGTGGCAGCTCCATTCATGTCCATTTGTGGCAGTTACATATATTGTGGCTTAATATGCATGTTTGGTATGAAACATGCATGCTGGAGGGTAAGCAGTTGCTTGAAAGCAGTAGTGTTTGGCTTAGGCATGAATACCAACCATAGTGACCAGACTCACGATTTAAAGTGCGACTTGGTGAGTTTACATTGGATCAACCTCCAAATGATCTGATTCAACTCGGGGTGATTCAAACTCATGTTGACTGAGTTTTACTCGGTCAATGTGAGTCAAACTCACGAGTTAAATATGGATCATGCTATAAAACCCAGTTTTTAGCGTGTTAGCAGTGGATGAGGAGGGTTTCCATGCAGAGTTCTTCAAGCATGGTCTTCCCATTCTAGATAATTACTTGGCTGATCTCTTCAACCATGTGGTCCGTACAGGTTTTCTACCAACTTGGTCACATCACACCATTCACCCGATACACAAATAGGGTTCCAGCTCAGATCCCAACAATGATTTGACGATCATAGTGGGCCACACGTTCTCGAAGCTTTATGCTACAGTCCTTCATATTGAGCTTTTTGGAGAATTTGAGAGGAGACTTCTTAGAGCTAGAGGGTAGGTAGGTTTTCAACCTGTTCATCAGACCATTGTTCTTCAGACCATTGTTCATCAGACCATTGTTTGGGCCATCATTGAGGAGGCACGTCATTGTTCTTCAAAAGTCTATTGGTGGTTTATAGATTTTCGAAAAGCTTTTGGTTATGCCCCTCAAGAGGCCATATTCCAGAGGCTTAGAGACATTGGCATCTCCGAGACTCTTCTGGTTGCCATCATGTGCCTATATGAGTTGGTTCTTGGTTGTCTCCGCATGGCTGACATAGTATTAGATTTCATCTAGAGTGCCATTGAGGTTAAGTAGGGATGCCTCCTGTCCCCCATCTTGTTTGGGATCTATATTGATGAGTTGGAGGCATGCCTTCATGAGCATATTGAGGACGGCGATGGGTGCTTCCTCCACCAAGTATTGATATCTATTCTCCTTTTTGTTGACAAGGTGGTGCTCTTGGCCTCATTTCTAGAGAAGTTGCAGAAATAGTTGGATGCTTTAGCTCTTTTTTGTGATCTTCGATAGTTGACAGTCAACTTGGGTAAAACCAAGGTTATGATCTTCTACGGGACGAAGAAGACTCTATCATACCTTCATTTCTTCTTTAGAGGGGAGGAGATCGAGATCACCAACTCCTACACATACTTGGTAGTGCAATTTTCAGGACCTCGCTTTAGTTTGTGACATATGCCCTTCAACCTCAAGTCAATAAGGGATATGGATCCTTGGCCCTCCTTGAAAGACGGTGCTTTTGGCACCACTTTTAGGACATCTCGTCCAAGATTGCCCTCATGAACTTCCTTATTCGGCTCACTGTTCTCTATGGCAGAGAGATTTGGGGGCCATGTTTTCTTGAGTCTGATTGGGCCTCAGTCAAGAGAGTCCAGACTCTTCTCCTCTGACGCATCATTAGGTGCAAACAAATATTTCCTCAACACATCATCCTAGCAGAGTTTGGTGCTCCATGCTTTTGACTTGAGATAGTGTTTAGTCTGGTCTCTTTTCTGCGTAGTCTCCAAAGCTTTTCTGACTTGGTGATAGGGTGGGATCAGTACCTGTACTTGGCCTATTTTTCTTTAGAGACTATTGTCTCATCTAGCCCTTCGGGTTGTGCTTGAGGTTGGTTCATGGGGGTCTCAGTTCTTTTGGAGTCCTTGGGCATTTAGATGGACCAAATTCCTCCTTTTAGATATTCTTTGGATGCACTTGGCCACCTCCCGCCTACTAGACATGAATTGCACAAGATCATCAAAGATGACAATACAGGTAGTTTATCTAGATAACTTAGGTTAACTCTCAGGGCGGGTTATGCCCTAAGATGGCCTTCTGTGCTGAGCACTTCTTGGATATGAGAGACAAACTCATTATTTTATTGTAATATACCCTCTGCCATTGGTTACACACTCTTCTCATTCCCCTCGACCAATGTAGAGTGGGTTCTCACCGACTTCGGGTAGAGATGGACCATCACATTGATTGTTTTGACAGGATATGCTAGTTGTGCCATCTTTAGGAGGTCGAGACAGAGGAACACTTCATTTCCACTGCCCCATCTACTACAAGATATGAGGGAGGTTCCATTTCCTCTTCATGGGAACTTAGATCCTCACCAACTTCTTCAGATATCTCGACTAGAGATGCTTGGTTTTATACATGTAGGAGACCCTCAGTATCTGAGCCCATATTCTTCAGCGTTCTGCTTGACTAGATTCGACCCAACATATCACTTTCTATTTCGCAGTGCTTCCCTTAGGAAGCGGCACTAAGAGACAACTTGATAGCAGTACAATTGTCACCTCTAGATCGTTGCTGACCTGTGAGACCCTGCCCTATCCCTCGGAATCTCAACAGCATGACAGGACCAGATCCTAGTCCTTGAGGTAGCCGAGACCCCCCTAGTCCTCAGCGACAAGCTACCTCCTGTAGACAATAGCGCAGTGGGCGGTCCAGGTCTTCCATCATCTCTTCCTTTGGACAACATACTATTTTGAGTTTCCTTCATTCGGCCTTGGATGTTAGGAGAGATGGGTCTAGTCCATGATAGACCTACCTCATTACTTCTAGATCTTCTTGCTCCTGTATCTTTTACTCTTGTACATCTCCACCCCCGACGGTCTCTTGTGCTCGGGGTCGAGGGTTTTTCATGTTTTCCATGACCTAGCATAGTCTTCACGCTCTGTCCTATTTTACTTTACTTTCGTTTCCTGTCTTTCCCCTTTTATAGGAGACTGTTCGGTATTCCTGCTTTGTAATGACATCATTGCACTCAACAGTCCCATTGACCTACTTTTGTGGTCATTAGTTGGACATTAATAAAATTATCTCATCTCATCTTATCTTATCTCTCATTTTTTCTGCCTGTTCAAGCTACTTTCTTATCGGCCAGTTTTTTTTGTACTTGCCAAGTTTTTCCTAATCCAATTCAAACTAATCTTTCTTTTGCCTCACCTAGTTTTTGCCGATTCCAGGTTTGGTAACTGTGATACCAATACTGCTGCATTTTTGTTGACAGGTGTAAATACCTTTGAGACTGTCTCATTCTCCATTAGATATAGTGCTGTGGGAGGTGGGTTGATTGTTTACTGTGCTGTGTAGTTTGCTACACCACCAAATTCTGTTCTTCGTTTTGTTTGAGGACAATGTCTGCATGCTGGACTGTGTATTCCCATTTTGTTGGCAATGGTCATTCTCTTCTTTGGTTTTCCATCTTCCTTGTCTAAAGCAGCACAGAATTGAGAATACTGTTAGAGCATTTGAATAGTAAAACATTTCACAATTTAAAAAAAATAAAATCCCTGTCTTGGCATGAGACATACGTTGAATCCTGCATTCCTGCAATCCATATTTGGCTGCATTCTATTTTATATAGCTGATCTGTTTATGTTCATGCTCCATTCTGTGGCTGACTGTGAGACAATTTAATCTACATATTTACTCACTGGCAACGTTTCAGTTCCAGTTTGAGATGGTGAGAGTGATGAGACATCTCATTTGTTGCATTCTGTTATCACTAGAAATGGTCACTTGGGGAAATTAGTGCCAAGGGGGTCAAATGCTCATTTAGGGAAGGTGCCTCTGTCATCGGCACGATCCCTATCTATTTGGAACTGGTCGATGCTAGCTCCAGGGGCTATCCCTAAGAAAATTAATTGCAGATTTTAAACAAAGTGACTGGTGTCTTGATAAACACAGGTGATGTAGGGAAGAAACAAAGGAGAATAAGAGGAATGGTTATAGGGCAATTATGAGATTGAGTCCTACAATTGTGGGAGCAAAGCAATAGAGAGCAATCACATGACATAATTCTCATTTATTAGACATATACCATAATATCAAAGATAGTTTAGATTTCAGTCTTCATTAAACCAGAGCAGTTTTGGTAAGTACAAAGTGTGATAAAAATCAGAACATCATTAATCTTAGCAAAGGACACAGGGAGATATAATCATACCGTAAGCTCCTTATTCTGAACAAGTCTTGGAGGTGAGAAGGAGATCTACAGCCAAGAAGCTCTAGTGACTTGTTCCATGGAAACAATTTGAGCGCTGCTTGAAAATTGAGACATGAAGGAAGGAAGAGAAGTGGCTGAAGAAGAGAAGATTCAAGTATCCAATGATGATTTCCTTGTATGGAGTTCCTTTTATGATGAACGGTTCTCCCACTGTATAGTCTAAACTTGATATCTTCCACAAGTATTCAAAGGCATGCAATCTCTCTTCAATCCAACCACTTAAAATACAAGCAAATGCTCTCATGCAGAGTGCCGCTTGCTCTGCTAAAAATAATTCAAGATAAGCCCTGAAAAGCTCCAAAATAATGTGCCCTGTTGCTGATTTGCAAGCTGAAAACTGGACAAAAACAGGACTAAAAATATGTTAAGGTGAGTGCCCTCCAATCTTGGCACCTACTATCACATGCAGCTATTCCTTGATCTGAAATAGATCTGTCCATGGTCTTCTGGATTTTTCACTGCATAAGAGATTTGAAACCGACGTTTCGAGCAGAAACCCTACTCATCTTCAGGGAAGCAGAGCTAGCAGGAATTTTATGAAGAAACCATCATAACATGTTTCTTCAACTTTATTCTTGTACGTTCGAATCTGCGGGTCTCCATGAGTAATCCTCTCCATATAAGGATGAAATAAGATGATTCAAGCTTTCGCAGTTATCTGAGTTGTCAATGGTCTTTTGGATTTTTCACTGCGTAAGAGATTTGAAGCCGACGTTTCTAGCAGAAACCCTGCTCATCTTCAGGGAAGCAGAGCTAGCAAGAATTTTATAAAGAGTATTATAGTGAAATAGATCACTATAATACTCTTTAACTGTTGGTATCCTTTTTCAGTAGGAAAGTTAGAGTAGTGAACCTATTGGGACCATCTAAAAGCTCTGTGATTTTGGTGCCTTAAATGATACGTTTTTAGGATCTGAACTAATTATTGGACTTGACTACGCTATAGAGCTCGTCAAGTCCTTTCCAACAATAGTTCGTAATAGCGATTTCAACTTTCGAGAGAAAAAATATGACCTTTTCAAGTTGAACGAGTCAAACATGACTAATATAGAAGATTCCAAGGGAAGTTTAGGAGATGTCAAGAACACTCAACCAAACCCCGTCTCTTTCAGTTATACAAACTGAAGAGGAAAAGATTGTTGGGAATTGATATTCAAGTGGTTTTCAGTTCTCTAGGAGCAATTCTATTCCTTAGTTGAGTAGTGCTAGAGAAGTGAAATACATCATAGAGCAGAGAAGGAAGGGTGACATGTAGAAGTTTATACTTTATAACATGCCACAATAACTATTAAACTCCATAGTGAGTAATTCTTCTTTGTAATTTTTGAAATGTAATCTTGATCAAAGAAGAAACGCATAGTCCTTCATTTTGTTGGAGTTCTTTTCATATGGGTTTCTTCAGGGTAAAATATTGTGTTCATGGCTTCTATCTATGGTGTATTTTTGTTGTAGTTTATGTGGATGACTTGAGTTTACTGTTGTAAAAGCATTGAACATAAGTTGTATATGGTTAAAGATCTTAATGGTGAGTTATCTAGTGGAACATCCACAATAGTGTAGAGGTCATATGGTATTAGAACAATTTTCTAGGTTTGTGGTGTTAGCTTTTCGGTTACTTCAAAACTATTTACACCATGCTTGCGGTGCTTCATGTGATGTATGGATGACCCTTGGATGTACCGTGATGGGCATACGCATGTGAGGAGGCTTGCTCATTGATTGCTAGACCTCATCTTGGTGCTTATGTGGCTTTCAACATTGGAGCATTGGAGACCTATGGAGTTTGTGACTTCTTCATGATGGCCAAATGGAAGTTGGTTGGTTTCTTGGGAGGATGACTTGCTTTGGAAGAAGAGCATTGGGCATCTTGGAGGAGGGCATTGAGCCCTAAATGCCTTGGGCACACTTGGTTGCTTGCATGGAGGCTTGTGCTTGACTTGAGAATGCTTGGGTTGAGGGAGTAATCAAGTACGTGGGGTGTACTTGGAGAATCACATGGCGTAGGATTGTTGGAGCTTTGGAGGTTTGTGGAGGTGGAGCATTATACCTTCTTGAGTAGTGTTCATGCCTTGGAGACTTGCTTGATGGACATCTTCACCTTGGAGCTTGACATGTGCCACTTATAGAGGGAGTGCTTCACATGTGGCCCTATCTTCGTGGATAGGTTGCTTGTAGTGGATTAGGACCTCTTTTACCTCTCATATAAATAGAGGAAGGAGGGAGTCATATCATCATCATCATTGTACTCACTCTTTGTACTTGTCTTAGAGAGGCATCTTGTAGGGAGAAATATGTTAGGATTCATAAGGAAACCCTACGAGAAGATAAGAGAGAGATATGTTGGAGATGGTACTTGATCTTGCGCATTCATTCATTCATCACTCACTTGTATTAGAGATGTGAGGATTGGACTGCACTAGTTTCTCTCTTTGTACTCTTGATTGTATTGTTGCTCTTTGTCTTGGAGCACTAGAGTGTTGGAGAAGTTCCAAGAGGAATTCTATTTTAGGGTTTCAATAAGGAGGCAAAGAAGCTAGGGTTTGTGAGAAATCCTAGTGTGTGAAAGAAGCATTGTTCTTGTATCTCTTTTGAGTGAAGAAGGCTAGTGTTTTGAAAACCCTAGTGCTACTTGTTATGTCCGTTGAAGAGGAACAGAGGAGATTCCTTGCACACACTTTTGTGATGCAATTGTAGGAGTTGTTACTGCACAAATTAGCACCCTTTTGATAGGTCATGAGATGCACCCATTCGCACCACAATCACAATGTACTCTCCTTATGCTTTTGGCCAACCTAGAGGCCAAGGGGGAGTCCCTAATATAGGAGAAATAGACTTGTACAACAAGAATACCTCACGAGTCACGAGCAACTTCTTGGCGGAGAAAAGTACCTTATGAAGTGAAAGCAATGAATACAAGCATGTTTACCAAGTACTTCAAGAGGGTAGGAGTTAGTCTGAATAAATGTTCACAATTAGGGAAAATGATTAAAAACCTTGCTGCTGTTATAAGAGGACAGCCTACAAATATGTGCACAAAAATAGATGAAAACCACTTAGGACAATGCCAACTTACCAAGGAAGGTAGCCTTAATGGAGAGGGATAAAAATCACACCTTTGGGGCAGCCAACAAATGAATAAGATAAATTTGGAAATGACTTATCAGATCTGGTTTATGCCCTAGCCAGCCCCTAGAAATCACAAGAGGGTCAACTTGAACCACTAGATGAATGCCCAAGAGAGTAGGGTTGATAATAGACTTATCTCCAACTAGTAAGACCCTCTGAAGATGAATTTAGATGGCTGTACCTGTCAAATCAGATCTGAAAAAAGCACACTAGCATTTGCACATAACCTTAAATATCTCAAATTAGCCACAAAAAGAGGATGCCCTTCAAGATTGACCATAAAACCAATGAAGGCGCATCAATTTGACAGATTAGATTTGTCAATACCACAATATTTTATATTTTTTTATATTTTCAGGCTTTTTTCATATTTTGATTTTTTTGTATTTTTTCCAAAATAGTACAAGGAATTTTGTAAAATTGAAATGGTGAAGATGAGGGAAATAGACCTATTAGGTCTTATTCCACTGGGCAATAAGAAATCAGGGCTAGTGTTTTTCCTAAGAATTGGCAATTCAATATTTGAATAACTAGGGCAAGGTTAAGAAACCCTAGGTTATGTTAGCACATGACCTAATTAGGGAAAACAAGATTCCAAGGCCCAAAACAAGAGAGATCTTTCTGGAATATCTCACCCAGCAAGACTAAACTATTATCCACAAAACCCTAAATTACTCCTACCTTGGATGTGCAAGACAAGAGTTTCAAGATCTTGCCACAATTGAGAGAGAAAAGAGAAGAGAAAGAACCTCAAGAATCCTTTCACCTTGGAATAGCCTTGAAAGATTGTAAAGAAACCTTCAAACATCAAGATTTATCCCTTAGAAACCCTAGAAATGTCAAGAAAGGAGGTGCACACCACTTAGTCTCTCATATACACAAGTAGAAATAAAATTTCAGTCATATTTGATCCCATGATCTTGGTTACAAATGAGGGGGAGATGCCATATTTATAAGAAAAAAAGGCTCACTTAACCCCTCCTCTAGGTTGACCTACCTAATTTGAGTTTAAAATGATTTTTTAGGGTTTGTCACCCACAATCCTACGACTAAACCTCATAAAACATAAATAATGATAAAATAAGATGATAGCTTCAACATGATGAAAAGTTGAGCTTGGAGGGAGGACATCATGCCCCATCTAACCCCATCATATGCCTTTTGCCCACAATGCCCCATTCTTAGGTTGGTACAACCTCCAAAAGCTTGCTTTCAAGGTGGACGATTTGCTCTTTTTGACAAAGATGACCAAGAGGGAGGAGTGATATAACCAAATAAGGTCCAAGAGGGTATGAATGAAGTGTGCTAGAGTGGGCGTGACAATGCTTACAAGCACAATCACCTTTACACAACATAAAATCACAAGTGTGGCTAGGGCCCCCGGAGCCATGTGTCCTAATGGATTCACCACAAGGTGCACCAATACCCACCCAAGGAATAAATGCTCGACATGATGAGGGGTTACGACCCATCAAGGGGTAGTCAACAGTGTCACAAGACCGACACACCTTGGAATGAGGACCAAGAGGACCTACCATGCCTTGACCAAGGGCCTTGAGTCCTGCTAGACCAACACTTTTACATAAAGAAACCCCCAACTTGGCCTTTTACAATGGCGAAAAAGACCCCCCTATTTGGCACATTTGGTCGGGTGCGCTGCAAAGAATCTGGGGCGTAATAGGAGCCAAAAAGGATCTTTGATGAAGAAACTAGCTCTTGGTTAGAAATGATTCCTAACTAGGAGGAGTTGGTGGCTAGGGACTTCATGGTTTCCCTATCTAGGGCTTGGAAAGCTTGAAATTGTACCAGCTTGAGATAAGCTGAGTATGTACATGTACTTCATCTTGCAGATTTTATTTTCAGCTTGTCTTGTCTTTTTGATTGGGTAATTTCCAACACTTGTTGTTCATGCTGATTTGACATAACATAGGGTTGAAATTGTCATGTAATTTATTAATGTCCAACAAATGACCACAAAAATAGGTCAATGGGACTAAAAGATACTTCTAGTAAGAGTACAACAAGTGAGTGCAAAGACAACTCCTAGAAAATGATATAGATAGGATAAAGAAAGCGAAAGAAAAAAAAGTCCAGCTTAGAAAAGTCTCTAACTATACTGAGCTAATCGCTAGGGCTAACCAACACCAAAAGATATATATAGCAATATCATGGATGTTGTGATAGACAGTTAGAGTTCAAGGCTGGAAACATCTTGTCACCGAAGATAAGGGTGTGTTTGAAATTGCAGGACTTGTTTTACAAAATATTTAAAACCAATATAAGCTTCAATTAAATTCAATTGTTTTGAATATTGTTATAAAATCCAGCTCCTTGTATTTTACTTTAGTGATATGGCAAGGGGTTAATGAGTTAAGGGGCTATGTTTTGCTTCATGTCTATAAGCAATTTTTTTAGGGGTTGGAATTTTTTTAAAGGGGGCTATATTTGGTGAAATGTATATCATTTAAGGTGCCAAATTTTTTTGAGGGTTTAATATTATATTTTTGGGGCCTTGTTTTTATTTTAACAATGAGAGATTAAACACTAAATAATACCAAAAACTTGATAGAAATGATAAATAAGTTTCTATGCGGTATATGAGGGTGATTTGAGAGCAAATGCAAAGGGGTTGACTGTGTGTTGTGGGGGATTACTGTATAGTGGATCTGGAACCGTATACAATTTTTAGAGGGGTGCTATATATAGGATTGAAAATGGGTCTATTGACCTAATTATGTTGAAAAGATGGATGTACGGTATTATTTTATTCACATACATTAAATTGAATAACACGTTTAGTTGTTTTTAGTAACACTTTGTATGCATTGTATGCTAGAACTAATACATTGACAAAAAGCTAGGCTAAGGAACAATGTCAAATAGAGGAAGCCCTAATGAATTGTGACTGGATTAGTAGCAATCATGGAATATTTGTTGGATTTGACCTCATATAGGAGATGGGGACATTGGATGTTGTGTTTCTCATGAGGGTAAAGGAGATGCTTGATTGATATGGATGGTACTTGATGAAGATGAATGCATCTATGATAGGTCAGTGGAGGTTGACTAGAGGGATGTTAAGATGGTGTTAAGCCCTGGCTGGATTAGTAAAGATTGGCGTTGGCTATGAGAAGGATACAGATGCTTGTACATAGCACTATTATTGATGTAGGGTACATGGAAAGTTGTGTAGGATTGTGGACAATAGAAAACACAGGGGTTATCATTTATAGGGTGCAAAGTGTTGAGAAAAATTACATGGCATGGGAAATATGTTCCAGGCATAGGTATAGGTACACATGCAAAGTATATGCAACTTCTGTTTCTCTACATGATTGACTTGGTAGAAGACTCAACGTGTTTTTGTTTGGTGTTTGGGTGAGATTAGTATATGTCCTTGTGACCATTAGGGTGTGTGTATGTTGGAATATATGTGATGGTCACACATTTCTATATCTGTATATAGTGTGTTAATAAATTAGATCTGTGATGCATAGGTGTCACATCTAATAGGAAATGGATAGTCATGGGAATAAGGAAGGGCATACGCCATAGTGGACTTTATATTTGCTTGTATCCTTGAAGAAAATTTGAATACCTTTCATTAATGCAAATTTTTTGTTTTTGCTTTATTCCTCACTTTCATATTTAATTGCTATTTCTAATGTCCATCGATTTTGGCAACATGATGCATTGTTAAAAGGATGTGCATCAGAATCCCATAACTACTTTCTTAGGCCTATTTCATCTCTTAGACACAATCGCTAGACCTACTATCCTCTATGGTTTTGAGGTTTGGGGGCTTAGCTTTTTTTAGATCGACTAGGCTAGATAGAGAGTGTCTAGACCCTTTTTCGTCAATGCATCTTCTTGTGCAAATGGACAATTCCCCAACCCATAGTCCAGGTAGAGTTAAGGATCCATCCCTTTCTTCTTGAGGCCATATATAGATTAGTCTCTTTACTCCATAGACTTAGGATGTTTGGGGACTTGCATTCCAATAGGGATTAGTATTCTTATCTTGCAGTATGTTCATCTAATGCCATTGCCTAGGAAGGTCTCCAGAATGTGTCCGTTGCTGGTTTATAGAGGCCTCCCTATTACTTTAGTCAATGGCCATTTCATTGGATCGACTCCCCCCTTTTAGCTACTCACTAGATGCCTTAGGTCAGCTCTTGTTGTATTAACAAGACCTAGACCGGATTACTAGAGAGGACATCTATACTAGATTAACAAGACTTGAATTGGATTACTAGACTTGCATTTTATCCATATATGTAAGAAGTAGTGGCTTAATGAGTCGCTCTAGACTTAAATGAGGTGTAGTAAAAATTTAAAATGGGTAGAATTGAAACAAATTTAAGGAAAATGTGGCATGGGCAAATCTGTAAGATGGGTAAAATCTAGTCATTTTTTTTATAAAAGATGAGAATGGTCCCATTGTGGGTATTTTATTAATTAATTTATGGATAGGCTCTACCTTTGTTTTTTATATATTGCCTAGTAAAATTTGTCTAGGCTTAGATAACTATGATATATCATGAGATAGCACAATAATTGACCGCATTAACACAATAGCATGTTCTCTAGAGGGTTGATTTGAGGACTTTGTAGATAAAATCACTTAATTTACCACTTTACCACAACCCACTTGGTACATTGTGGTTTTATTTATGTGTACATGTTACCTAGCTTACATATTTTAAAGTTGAAACTTAGTTTTTCAGAACTAATCACTATATTTGAAACATTGATGAAGTATTTTCTGGATAATTAAGAATACTTTCTATATATAATAAAAGAAATATACAATGAACAAAATAAGTTTTAATAGACATTTGTAAAGGAAGCATAGTCATCTCACTTGATAGACAACCTAGGTAGTTAAGGTGAACCAATGCTTCCATTTTTGAGTTTTTTGCTAATTAGTGGCTCGTAACCAACATCCACTAATTATATTTTTTACGTTTGTAAGGAGTCAGCTTGCGTTCTCCTATCTCCCTTCTATGTGGTTGGTTTGGGATCCATGGATTTGATGGCTAGACTACCTTGGACCCCATCTTAGTTCTAACTTATAGATTTGTTTTTGCCGTTTCTTAATCTTTTTTGTTCCTTATCAAAAGATTTGCCTTGTTCCAAGCCTTGGTTAGTTAGAGTATGCCCCTAATGCTTGAGCCAATGTTAGAGAGGGAGCTTCACCTTTGTATTTTCCAAAGCAACACTTTTGTTGGGTGCAAGATCCTTAAACACCCCAGTGGAGTCATCTAATGCTTGGAAGGGATTGAGGATGGCTACCCTTTCTTGTTTGAAGTGTTCTTCTTAGAAGATTTCGAAGTCTTTCTTTTGACCATGGCCTTATTTGAAGTTTTGTGAGTTGAGATTGAGGAAGTGGAGAAGTCTTGTAAGGCATCTACAAAAGATGAATCTTACAAGAAAAGGTGTGACTCAAGCCCTATGATCAATACCGAAAGATAGCCATAGCTTGGGCGCCAAAATGCAATTAAGATAAAGAATTGATTTGCCCTACAAACACTCGGGGTTGGGAATAACTGCTTGGATTTGCAACAGATTCATCAAATCAGGAAAAAATATCCACAAGACATTGTAGATTCAATAACATAAAACAAGAGAGATATAAGCATAAATTAAAGGTTTCAATGCACAGGAAAAAAGAGAGAAAGTAAAGAAGCTCTCTTGTCCTGCTATTTAAAGAAGAGGCACAAGAAGAGGCACCCTTTTATTGACATACTATTTAAAGAAGCTCTCTTGTCCTGCTATTCATGATCATCATAACAATCCTTTAATTGTTCCATCCAAAGCTGGTCTGCACACTGGATTTGGGCTCAAGAGAACAATGTTTATCTTCATGAAAAGTCATTGACAAAGAATGGTTAGAATTAGCCAATGATCAGTGCCAAGTTGCCAACCATCGTTGAAAAATTCGGCATCGACAAAAGATCAACAGGGGTCCAGATTCCAGAATACAACTTCTTGGCAACATTGGGGAAAAATCGGCAAACCACAGAAAGCATTAAAAAGTAGAAAATAAATTCATTTTTTGTGGTTTTTTAAACATATAAACCAACAACAACATCAAATAAACACATTGACACATAAATATAGGAAAAATATTGATATATATGATGCAGTGGATGCCAAATAAGAAATGATACATCAAAGTCAATACTAAATCCTGAACCTTGATAGTTTTCCAATCAAGGACTCAAAATTGCACAACCAATACAAATTGATATCAAATATATAAATGTATCTAATTATCATGAGTCATCTACAATGACAAATCTAGCACTGAGCTATCCTGGAGAATCAATGACCTCTCCCCCTTTCACAGGAAAAGTTCATGGCTCATTTTCCATGAGAAGTTCCTGCATTATATATCTAATGTCGAGTAGAGGGTGTAGCTGTATCAGCCTGTGTAGAAGGTGGTCTTAACGCTGCCACATCACCCTCCACGATGTCAAAGTCAAAGTTCTTTGTTGCACCCCACTCTTGCTGTTCCTCCCCTGTCGAGGTCCTAACCCAGTAAATGGGTTATAAGGAATGGTCTATATATACTTGTGAAATTCTAAAGTTAATTTTTCATTTTACCAGCAACTTAGGAAATACTCAAACTACCTATATTACATAAACAATCGTGGTTGTACTAAATTATACAGAAACTAAATTTTAATTTTACCATCGATACCGGGTTGTTGTGACCAGGAACAATAACAAGAGAATAATCAAATTCTGAATTAGCTAACCCATTTGGAATTGCCTGAAATATAGCCCACTTGCTTGAATCCGGCAGCCCCAAGTCCAACTCACTGCAGCTAAGTATACCAACCAGCAGCCGTAACAACAGTTGGGGGAACCACTCTCTACCCAACCAACCCGCAGCAGAAGCCTAGGCCTCGAGCCCTCAACAAATAACTCTATGGTAGACCTGGTAAGGCCTCACTCTCCTCCTCCACCTCTGCACTCCAATGACAATCCTTACTTCCTCTGACTCCTCCTTCCAATAGATGCACTCACAGAACAACAAAACCACTCCCAAACCCCAGACAATAGCAGAAAACCAACAAGATAACCTCCCAACCAGCTAGACCAGCCTCCATTCCCACTGGTCTTTTCCCCTTTTATCATTTAATTTCCTAATTTATTCATTTTCTTAATTTTGCATGGATGACACTACTTTGGATGACACTACTTGTCATCCATGCACCTAATACAAAACTATAGTTAATTAATCTCTTTTTAATAACAATATTGAGTTTTAACCTTAATGCACACTTTCCTATATATATATATATATATATATACTATTTACTTATACAGTATCCTACTAAGATTGGAGTGTTACATCCCTTGTGCCTGCTGTTGCGCCTCCTCCAATCATGCAGGTGACTCCTCCATAACAGGGGTTTCGTACTCCACCCTCCACTCAGAGAATATGTTAATATTGTCCAAGATAATGGCTTCCACATCAGGTATCTTCTCATCTACCTCACCCATAGTCAAAGATTGTAGTGGACATATACCAAATCATTGAGATGTGGGAAATCCAACCTTTAAGAGGGTCATCAATAAATTTAGTGAGTCTTGAGGGTAATAAGCATGTTAGAGGGTAATAAATTACAATAACTATAATTTCTTAGTTGAAGTTCTAACTTGTAGCTCTTTTTTGAGTGTATTTTTTCAAAAACACTCCAATTGTGCTCACATCCTGAAGCATTGCATGTTTCGCTGACCCAAAGGGTGAAATTCTGTAAATTTGGTGCTCTTGCACTGTAATTTTGCCACCACACATTTACAACAAATAAGAAAAAAAAATACTTAAACTACATATCATCAAAATATAATTCAACTTTCAAATAAATCACATAATTAAAATTAGTTAAATGTAAACTCAATCATTTCAATGCCTTGTTGGATGAGCTAGAGTGAAATGTTAAAATCATTTGTAGATTAAGTGACTGTTCTTTTAGAAAATTTGGTGATTCTTTAATTAACATCTCTAGGGCTAGTTATAGTAAATATGGATGAAGTCCTATAGGTGAAAAACCATAGATAAATCTTGTATAGATTTAAATTGTTAATTGTGATGGGTAAACTTGTAAATGATACAGGGTAAGAAAAGGTAATAAGATAGTGATCCAAATTATTTTATGCTTGCGGTTGTCAGAGTTGTGGCTAACCATTACATACATTCAACATGAGGCTTAAAGGATTTCAGAAGGTGTGATGGAACTAAGTTTCGTTATGCACAAAGAATTTCTTTCTCTTAGTGTATAAAATTAGATAATATCAATAAACCATAAAATAACGCACATCTCTTAGTGTATAAAATTAGATAATATCAATAAACCATAAAATAACGCACATACTTAGAATGCTACACAAAGCTGGTTTTAAATAAAATTTTTATTCCAACAAACTTTATTACAAAAGACCTCAACTTGTATACTTCTGACCCCCCCCTAAGTCTACATGTATATATACAATAATTTTTTTGTTAGACTATAATTTTAATAGACGTAGAAGTTGGAAGACCAAATAACTTCACTGTTTGACTTCCTCTCTCACACTTGTGTTGTGTGTATTTTTCATCTTCTGTAACGTGATCTTGAAGACATGTATTGTTTCCAAACTCTAGTTTCCACAAGTGTGCATGGTAGCTTCTATGCTCTTGTAATGGTGAGTTGCAAGTCTTATAATTCTTGAAACAAAAACCTTCACCTTCACAAACATGGGTTGTAGGCCTCTTCTCCTACATCCTTAGAATCTGGCCCTGCTCAACTTCATAAAATCTGGTTTCAATTGTTCTTGCAACTTTGTCTTGTATGTGCAACCAGATCAGAGAGATTGTGGGTCCTCTCTTTAGAAATTTTTCTCGAAATGTCACTTTCAAAATTTCACCTCAGTCTTGAGGTTTCCAGGATCTAATCCTTGTGAACTTTCAGCCTTGAGGCTGATCTGAAATATTAAATTACAGCAGTGATATTTTACTTCTCTTCAACTCGATTTCACACAGCATCCCAAGTGAATAAATACCATACAAGTGTACTTACAATACCACAATACTACAGCCCTTGGGAAACACTTTTCTGACCACACAACAGATTTGAAATGTCTTATTTCAACGGATTATGACAGCAGTAAATCTGTCATCTTGTCTTGTAGATATGTTTTAAATCACTTAACCAATTCAACTATATTCTCTTTCAAATCAGCATGAACAACAAGTGCTAGAATACACCCAATCAAGTGTTGATTTTTGTAGCAACGGACAAGTACTTACACATGGACAGTGTCTAACAGGTGGAAGACATCATTATTGACTCTCAAACTTAGGAGATTCACTTTAGTAAAGTGAAATATTAAAGTGAATGTACTTTTGTAATTACTTTATGTAAAGTGATTTAGAGGGCCCATGGTATTGGCCTAAGTTGCACGAAACGTGGAAATGTGTACAAGTTTCAGAAACGGGAACGCTTGGAAACGGGAACTACTATATCTGTCGGGGGATATGTGATATATATATATATATATTGAATAACACATTATCTCACAAAGAAATAAGAGTGAGAGGTTAATTTGTAAGTAGGTTTAGAAATGATTCCGAGGTAAATTTGTTTTCATTTTCCATAAACTAGGGTTGTTTTAGATTTCCTATGGGTCCCAAGCCGCTCATGGACCCTTGGAGGTTTCCCAGAAGTTTCCGAGAAGTTTTTGAGTTTCCGCGAGTTTCCAATACTGGTACGTGGGCATTTTAGGAGTTTCGTGAAACATAGGTATTGGCCCAAAGTATTTGCATATTGTAATGTTCTAAAAGGAAGCCTAGGTGAGAGGATGTGACACAAAACAGTCACACAGAGTGAGTGAGATCTCATTGATTTGTTGGAGACAGACTTTCATCCAAGTGTGCAAGTGCAGGGGTACGGTCAAAGGAAAGGAGCAAGGGGCAACCGTGGGGTAGCAACCAATAAGATCGAAGGGTTGATCTTGAGGTGTAAAGGCTAGCGTTTTGTCATTGTAATTCCTCAGTGAGCCATTTTCCGAGGAAGGGAGCCCATAATTTTTATCTTAATAAAAATAAACTATTTGTTGGTTTTTCCCCAGTTGGGGTTTTCCAGGGTAAATCTATGTCAAATGTGAATGTGATTTTTGTTAAAGAAATGTAACTGTAAAAGATATTCTAAATGTACTTGTCTATTGTATTATTTTATTCCTCATTCGGGAGATGTCATTGATGTAATTGATAATGTAAGAGTCATTGAAAGAGTCAATGTAAACCCTAGGACTTGTGTCGGCCTAGAAGAATCTAAAAAAAGATATTTTATTATGTACTTAATAAGTTGGCCCAATCAGTTAGGTCAAGTCGGCCCTATTGGGGAAAAGTCACCTCAACTAAAGAATATAAATAAGAGGTTGAGTTGCTCATTTGCATCACTCCACTCACTCACTCAAGTTCGCATAAGAGAGAGAGAGAAGTTCGCTGGTGAAGGAGAGAAGCTGTTTTGTCTTGGGGTTTTATCTTGTACTTGGTGAATTCTATATTGAGGAAGTTTTGTCGAGGTTTTCTCTCTTGTGGTTTCCCCGAGAGAAATTTTGTGTTCTTTGTGATTGTTGTGCTTGTCTTTCCTTCAGTGGTTATATTGTTTAATGTTATTATGCTAAACAATTAAACACTTAACATGGTATCTGAGTAGGCCTGAAAGAAAACATTGTACAACTAATACATCTGCAAAAAATAAGGTTTCTTGTTCCGGGAGCTCTCTCCACAGATCAGCTGAAAAAGAGGGTGCATCTAACTTGCCTCACTAGGGTGCATCTTTCTGTCGAAGCATAATTTAATTCCGAGAACTTTCATTTCTGGGTCCACCACTATAGCCCGGAGAACTAGGGCATCAATTTTTTGGAAGATCTGCTCACAGATTTGGGAGAAAGAGTACATTGTCCAGCTCACCTTGAGGAGGTGCATCTTTTCTTCCAGTCAGTTTTCCAAGATCATGAAGTTGGAAAATTAGGGTTTCCCTGTCAAACCCTAGGTCAAGGTAGAAGCAATTTTTCAAAAGGACAACTTTTCTGGTAAGTACTATCTCCATTCTATTTCCATTTGAGGTGCTCATATTATCAAAATGACAAGCACTACCAAGCTTGATGAGAAGCTTGAAGGAGCTGAGAACTTCAGGGCATGGAAATATAGAGTCATGCTCATTCTTGAAGAACATGACCTAGAAGGCTTTGTAAAGGAAGAAGTTGCAGAACCAGAAGGAGATGAGGCCAAAGCAAGACACAAGAAGAATATGATCAAGGCTAAGAGGATCATAGCTGACTCTATCAAAGATCACTTGATTCCTCAAGTGTCCTCAAAGAAGACTCCAAAAGAAATGTTTGATGCTTTGACCAGTCTATTTGAAAGAAATAAAATTAATAGGAAGATGACCTTGAGAAATCAACTGAAGGGTGTGAAGGTTAAGAAGTCAGAGACTATGCAGTCATATTTCATTAGAGTATCTCAGATCAAAGAACAATTAGAAGCTATTAGAGACATGATACAAGAAGCAGAAGTTGTGATGACCACCTTGAATGGTCTTCCAAGAGATTGGGAACCTTTCGTTCATGGCATATGCTTTAGGAAGAGATTGATCAAGTTCAGACAGCTATGGGAAGAGTGTGTGCAAGAAGAAGAAATGATAGTAGTAAGAGAAGAGAAACTAAATGATAATGAAGATCAAGCTTTGGCAACCCATGCTAAAGGAAGAAACAAGAGAAATAATGATGTACGTTCTCATGACCACTCTCCCAGAAGATCTCAAAGATCTCAAAGGAACAAAGGGGTCGAGAGAGACTTCTCCTCCTTTGAATGTTTCTCTTGTCACAAGATGGGACACATTGCAAGAAATTGTCCTCTCAGAGCTGAATAATTCAAGAAGCAGAAGAGAAGATTTCATGCCCATGCAGTCATGGACGATGGACATGATGATGAAATCAAAACCAGAGAAGACGAAGATTCCAGTGAAGAATATGTTCTAATTTAAGCTCTCGTTGGTTCAGTATCTCATGGAAGTGACACTTGGTTAGTAGATAGTGGAGCTTCTAAACACATGAAAGGATACAAAGACTCTCTTTCACATCTTGTGCAGAAAGACTCTCCACACAAAGTAAAGCTTGGAGATGATTACCAATATCCTATCAAAGGAATGGGAGAGGCTTCTTACAAGTTGGACTCTGGAAAGTCCATGAAGATGAAGGAAGTCCTATATGTTCCAGGTTTGGAAAAGAACCTTCTTTCTATCTCAGCATTAGATAAGGAAGGTCTTAGAGTTGCATTTGTAGATGGTGAAGTTCTTATGTGGCCAAAGGGAAAGACGATAGATGATGCAGTTGTTATTGGAGTTGAGCAAGGAGGACTCTATAAACTCAAGGGACATGCATATTCTGCACTAATGGCTAGTACCACGAGTCCTTGTGAATTATGGCATAGAAGACTAGATCATGTACACTTCAAAGCTTTACCAATAGTGAGTAAAGTGATGACTAGATTACCAGAAATCCAGGTTGATCATGAAGGGGTGTGCAAAGGATGTGCACAAGGAAAAAGTACAAAGAACCCATTTCCAAGCAATGATAACAAAGCA
Organism: Larix kaempferi; assembly: GCA_027924585.1. NCBI lineage: Eukaryota > Viridiplantae > Streptophyta > Pinopsida > Pinales > Pinaceae > Larix > Larix kaempferi. The sequence goes on along the minus strand of BSBM01001460.1, from coordinate 115,513 downwards.
AAAGGAAGATTGGACATTGTCCACTCCGACATTTGTGGATCGATGTCAACTACTTCATTAAGCGGGTATGTTTCCTATGCTTCTTTTATTGATGATTATTCCTGCAAAACATGGATGTATTTCTTAAAGAATAAAAGTGAAGTATTTGAAAAGTTCAAAGAGTTTAAGGCTCTTGTGGAAAACCTCTCTAAAAAGAAGATCAAGATACTAAGGTCAAATAATGGAGGAGAATACACTTTAGGTGATTTCAAAGAATTCTGTAAACAAGCAGGGATTAAGAGGGAGGTTACCATCCCCTATAATCCACAACAAAATGGTGTAGTTGAAAGGGAGAATAGATCTATCATGGAAGCAGTGAATGCCATTATCCATGATCAAGACCTACCCATGCATCTATGGGCTGAAGCAGTTAGAACCACAATTTATGTGCAGAATAGAATGTCCCACAGTGCTCTTGGCAACAAGACTCCATAAGTGATGTTTACCGGTGAGAAGCCTGAAGTCAGTCATCTGAATATATTTGGGTGTCCAGTATTCATACACATTCCAAAAGAGAAGAGATCAAAGTTGGAACCTTCAGGAAGGAAGGGGGTATTTGTGGGTTACAGTGAGCAATCAAAGGCTTACCGTATCTACATCCCAAGATACCGCCAGATTGAACTTAGCAGAGATGTTACATTTGATGAAGATACGGCTTTCAACAAGTCTAAGAAGACTGATGAGGATGAAGAGGAGCATGAAGCTCCTAGAGTTACAGAAACTAACAATGCACTAGATAGGATTATTGAAGAAGAGCATATACCAGAGGATCATGATATGACAAAACGTCAAAGACCTGAGGAATCAACTCATGAGATAAATCGATGGAAGAGAAGACCAACTTGGGCACGGGAAATAATCCAAGATGCAGGAAAATATGGTGCCCCAGAAGGAACAAGTAGAGAAAGCAAGAGACCAAGGCCATACTCTAGTTATGTAGCGTTGATGTGTAACCTTGTTGAAGAAGAACCCACATGTTTCGAAGAAGCGACAAAGAAGAACGAATGGTTGGATGCTATGATTGAAGAGTACCAATCCATCATAAAGAATGATGGTTGGGATGTGGTACCATGACCAAAGGACAAGTTAGTAGTTTCGTCAAAATGGATTTTCAAAACAAAACTCTCAGTAGATGGAAGCATTGAAAAGTACAACGCAAGATTCGTAGCTAGGGGTTTCTCTCAAAAAGAAGGAATTGATTATGAGGAGACCTTTGCTCTCGTGGCTAGATATACTTCAATTAGAACCATCCTTGCCTTGGCAACTAAGATGAAATGGAAGTTACATCAGATGGATGTAAAGATAACTTTCCTGAATGGAAAGATAGAAGAGGAAGTATACATCGAGCAACTAGAAGGATATGAAATGGATGACAGAAAAACACATGTATGTAAACTAAAGAAAGCATTATATGGGTTGAAGCAAGCACCCAGAGCATGGTATGGAAGAATTGATGGTTTCCTGATGAGCTTGGGCTTTACCAAGAGTAAAGCAGATTCCAACCTTTATTATAAGGTCATAGATGATGAACCTATGATATTGTTATTGTATGTGGATGATCTATTTTTGACAGGAGAAGACAAGCCCATCATTGAATGTAAGAAGAGGCTTGCTGCAGAATTTGAGATGAAAGACCTTGGGATGATGCACTATTTGCTAGGTCTTGAGGTGTGGCAGTTTCCAGATGAGATTTTCCTAAATCAAGGAAAATATACCATTGAGATCCTAAAGAGATTTGGGATGTTGGACTGTAAGGCCATGACTACTCCGATGGTGACAAACTTGAAGCTCTTGAATGATGCTTCATTAGAAACGGTAGATGTTACGATGTACAAACAGATTATTGGCTCCTTAATGTATTTGACCAACACTAGACCCAATATATGTTTTGTTGTGAACACCTTGAGCCAGTATATGGTAGAGCCCAGACATGTTCACCTGATTGCAACAAAACATGTGATGAGGTACCTAAAAGGTATGTTGGATTATGAACTCAGATATGCATCAGATAGTGAGTTCTGATTGTACGTGTATACAAACTCAGATTGGGATGGAAGTGTAGAAGACAGAAAAAGCACTTAAAGGATGTTGTTTTAGTTTGGTATCAGGTATGATCTCATGGCTTAGTAGAAAGCATCCCTGTGTTGCTCTCAGTACAACAGAAGTTGAATACGTTACAGCATGTTCAGCTTGTAGTGAAGCAGTTTCGCTTCGCAAGATGTTGGCACGATTGTTTGATGTAGAAATAGATGTGACTGATATTCTTTGCGATAATTAGAGTTGTATCAAGATGTCAGAGAATTCGGTGTTTCATATCGAAGCACATCGAGATCAAGTATCACTATATTCAGGATATGGTGCAGAAGGGAGCTGTAAATCTCAAGTATGTTCCTATAGAGGAACAAGTTGCTGATGTGTTGACTAAGTCTCTATCTCGTATAAAGTTTGAATACTTTCGAGACAAGCTTGGTGTGGTCCGTAAGGACCTCCCTCTAAAGAGGGAGTGAAGATGATGATGGTCCGATAGGACCTCCTTCGAAAGGAGTGAAGATGATGATGGTCTGATAGGACCTCCTTCGAAAGGAGTGAAGATGATGATGGTCTGATAAGATTTCCTTCGAAACAAGGAGTGAAGATGATGGGTCCGAAAGGATCACCCTCGAAAGAGGGAGTAGTTTCCTGTAGCCTTGGTATGGAAGCTCAGTCTAGGATTGGTACGTCAGCCTGGCAAGGCCTGGTTGATCCAAAAGGATTGGTATGTCAGCACTGGCTAGATCCTAGAGCGATTGGTAATGTTTGGCTAGGCTTGTTTGGTTCAGAAGGATTAGTAAGCCAGACAAGGCCTGTTTAATCCCTGGGTAGATTGGTATGTCTGACTAGGCTTGTTTGGTCCAAAAGGATTAATAAGTCAGCATCGTCTACCAGAGTGCCCACCACAGTGCATATTCCAAATGATGATGTTGTTCCAATAGTTCCATGCTGATGAAGACCATGATGATGATGCCGATGATAATATTCCAGCAGATGATGTTGCTGATGACGATGATGTTGATGCTCCAGCAGTTCCATGCCGATGAAGACCATGATGATGATGCTGATGATATTCTAGCAGATGATGTTGTTGATGACAATGATGTTGATGATGCCCCAGGCATATGATGATGTTCCAAGAACTTCCTACGACATATAGAGTTTCACCAATCAGTTTTGCAGCTGTTGATGATGATGATGATGTTCATAGAATACCTTCCTAGTTAAGAGGGAGTGTTAAAGAAATGTAACTGCGGAAGATATTCTAAATGTACTTATCTATTGTATTATTATATTCCCCCTTCAGGAGATGTCATTGATGTAATTGATAATGTAAGTCATTGAAAGAGTTAATGTAAACCCTTGGACTTGTGTTAGCCTAGAAAAATCCAGAAAATGATATTTTATTATGTACTTAACAAGTCGACCCAGTCAGTTAGGTCAAGTCGGCCCTGTTGGGGAAAAGTCACCTCAATTGAAGAATATAAATAAGATGTTGAGTTGCTCATTTGCATCACTCCACTCACTCACTCAAGTTCGCATAGGAGAGAGAGAGAGAAGTTCGCTGGTGAAGGAGAGATGCTGTTTTGTCTTGGGGTTTTATCTTGTACTTGGTGAATTCTATATTGAGGAAGTTTTGCCGGGGTTTTCTCCCTTGTGGTTTCCTCGAGAGAAATTTTGTGTTCTTTGTGATTGTTGTGCTTGTCTTTCATTCAATGGTTATATTGTTTAATGCTACTATGCTAAACAAGTAAAAACTCAACAATTTCCTGTATTTTTTTGCTTTTTAAATTAGTTAGGATTTCAGTGTGTTTTCAGTTAACATGTTAACCAGGTCTGGAATCAAGTAAAAACTAACATGGTATTAGAGCGTGGGTTTCGCTCGGAGGAAGAAATCGCTTGAAGAGGTTTACACGAAATAAAAAAAACTAGAACGATTGTACATTGTATAGCCGTTGTATGGGCTGTACAAGTACAACCGAGTTGCTGTTTTAAGACCCTGGCTTGTGGTTGTCAGAGAAGAGTGTTGTGTGACAGCTGCATGTGACGATCTGTGCAGGGAGCTATGGGATGAGTTGGGTCGTGAAGCAGTAGTACAAGCTATGCGGGCGTTGAGAGTTGGACCAGGCTGGAGTAGATAGGTGGATCGCGTTGCGGACTGGGCGTAGGATCCATCGGCTGCAAGGGAAACCACCAGTAGATGCGAGCATGTAGCAGGCAATAGGGAAAGAGGAAGCACAATTTGTTGCGGGTTGAGTGACGACTGGAAAGGGGTTGCTGGATAGGACGAGAAGCTGCAGGCATAGGTTGCGTGGAGGAGGTACTGCAGACGTGGAAGGCGAGCCACGATTGGGCTTCCAACAACATGGTGCAGTAGAGGCGGTGCGCAGCCGTTAAGAAAGGAGTCCGGTGGATGGGAAACGACGGAGGAAGGCTAACAGGTAGCAGCCACAACCAATAACCAACGTGCAGTGGTGCTGGAAGATCCACGTAACGAGAGGTTGGGTTAGTAGGAGATTGCGGTGGGAGTTGTGGGCATGGAGTGAATTGAGCCCATACAAGAAGAAAGCTGCTAGGTTAAGGAGTGGAGCACACAGAGTAGTGGTGGTAGTCCATTGTGGTACTGGGAGCAAGCACGAACGAGTGCTCAGGCAAATTTGGGGCTATGTGCTAAGAGCTTGGGCGTGGAGTGCAGCTGGAGATGCAGGGGAGCAGAAGTGAGACGAACAAAGTTTGTTCACACATAAATTATGCAAAATTTTTGGAATATAAAGTAATCCATTTAAAATAATAATATAATGAGTAAATGTAAAAGGATGAATGAGATAATAGATTATAAATGAGGGCCCGTTATATATATCTAGACGGAGTGCCCTTTCATTAATAGTCATGTCTTTTTGGTAAGACACATCTTTTCATTATGTCTCTTCATTAATGATTATTATTATTTATTATTGATGTATATTCATGTTATTTATTTTCATAACATTGCATTCCTCTTTAGAAATGCTTTGACCTCAAAGCAGAATTATGGAAGACTTTATCCCTTGTTCTTGCTCGTGATCTTCCGTGCTGGTAGCTGCGACACTTGACGAAACGAGACGATATGAGCTACAAATTCCCAAGTAAATTTGTTGCATTGATTGTGAGTTAGTCCACCCTAAGTTGATCTTTACTGGAACTTTTTGTTGAATGACTGTTTGGATGGAGCTTTTGGTTTTCGGATCCTCCATAAAATATTGCTTATGTATCTTTTGATCTTCTTGTTGTCCATATCGATTCTTGTGATTTGGATGACGATAAGGCATCCTAATCTTTTGTGATTGTTCTTCAGAACCATCTTATTTTGATGTTTGTAGTGATTTGTCAATATAAGCGTCCTTCTGAATTTGAGCATCGATTGACTCTGTATGGGTTCCCTCTTTTGGTGTTTGAATTTGAGCGTCTGATGACTTCTATATTGGGCCTGTTATCACACAACTAGTAGTTGCCCCTAGAGGTATCCCATCCGGGACGGTAGAGGGGTCAGGCAACTAAAGAGGTGACCCAAGAGATGCCACGGTTCCCAAGGCAAGGTGGGAGTCACGTCAACCGAGGCACTCTTCACTTTAGGTCAAGGTATAACTAGACCAAGGGGGAGACCCTATACCCCAATCACAGTTGATTGGACCCAAACAAAGGTTTCTAAGGGTAGGTAAGTAATGAGTTACAGAAACCAATGCAAGGCTAAGTGGACCTAAGGGTTAAGGTATGGTTGAGGGAGGTGCAAGAGATTGATAATGTTTCAACCTATGTATGGTTTAGGCCACATGATGGGGTATGATAACTAGGTGAAGTACCATGTGTTTACACAAGTGGGTCTGGTTTCTTGGGAAGTGTGAAATGGTTCTAGATGGACCCACAAGGTGAAGTTAGGTGTGAGGATGGTACTATAGGTTAGATATAGGCTAGATCTATGAGTTTGAGTTGGTTCTAAGAGTACCCATGTACTAGATCTAGGGTTTGACACGAATCCCAAGGAGTGCGACTTGCTTGGAGAAGGACTAGGGCCTTGTTGAATGGGCTAATGGAGTCAAGAAGTATGTCAAAGTGTAGATCGGGACACCTAGAAGCCAAGTCAAGTGGGTTGGATGAGATCCAATGGTTGGATCTTACTAGATCTAGGTTTTTAAGTGATTACCCTAAGTGGACCACAATCCCTTGAAACAAGGAATGCAACCCCCAAAGCGGATCGTGACAAAAAGACAGTATGGACCTAGGTTTCAAGGCATGGGCATTCCAAATCCACAAAAATCTCAAGCACCCACCTCCTCAAAGTGGACCAACTCAAATTTTCAAGGGGGTGCGATTTGCTCAAGGAGGGCTAAAATGAGGGTTTGGTGGACCAAATCAAGTCCAATGGCCACCAAACTGTAGATCCAAGTAGCTAGTACCCCGATCTATGTATGTTCAAAATTTCAAGTGAACCCAATGGCCAGATCTTAGTAGATCTGAGTTTTAAGATGCCAAGAGAATCAAAAGGGGGTTTTAACCCCTTAAAACATGGAGAGATGTCCACAAGGTAGTTTTCACCAAAGTAAAGATGTGGGTATAGGTTATCAAGTGTCTAGATTTCAAATCAAGTGGGATCTCACCTACCCATGTGCTAGATCTAACCCAACAAGCTTCTCTTAGGAAAATCGATTTAGGTTCAAGAGGGCTTTTTGCATTGAAAAGTGTGTCAATTTTTAGCCAATCACCACCAAACTATAGATCCAACTAGGGGTGGATCCTATAGAGGTGGGTTTTTAATATCTTTTCAATTGCAAGGCTAGATCTAAGTAGATCTAAGAAATACCAAAATTGGGGTTTTGATTAATTAGGGTTTTATGACCAATGAAGATAGAATGGATGAAAGAGGCACATACCTTGTAGATCTTACCTCAATTGCTTGTGGCCACCTTGCAAGTTGATAGCATTCTCCTATGTGTATATTCAAGAGTGAGATCTAAGTGCTCCAACCAAAACGTCCTTCTCCAAGATAGCCAAATCGTCCTCCTCCTACAAGACAAGATCAAAGAAACAAGTCAAGCAAGATGATTATGAAAATGGTAGAAAGATGTAATAGAAAGCATCAACTATGTCACGAAGATACAATAATGATACTCCCTGTCACAAGATCAACCCAAGAGAGAATATGTGGATCCCTCCAACAATAACCCTCATGAAGTCGCCCTCCTCTCTCCAATTCGACTTGCCTGTCAAAAGATTAGTAAAAGCACCAAAATCCACAATGATACATAGAAGAGATACTGTATATTCAATATGCAAGAGAATCCACAATGCAAGAGAGATGTGCTCCACAAAAAAATCTTCTATTCCAATATTCCAGAGCTCCAAAGGTGAGCTTTACAATGGGGGGTCTCCTCCTTATATAGGATAATAAAGACCAAAACCCTATACCACTCTACAATACTACATCAAATGAGTGGTTGAGATTATAAGATCTCATCATACAATCAATGGCTAGGATGAACCATAACATAATATCACTTGGATCACCCAATATAACAAAAGCGCCCTCACTAAATGGTACAATGGAGGGTGACGTCATCCCACTAGAGGGGTAAAAAGTACAATGATCCACCTCATGATGACTAGGACATGATAAAATAAGCACATGGTGGGGCTACGAGGCATCAATCCTTACTAGCTCATCCCCAAGGCACAATAAAATAATAAAATATGTCCAATATAATATAAATGATCAAAACTGTCCTCAGAATCCATGACAGTCAAGCAGTAAATGTCCTCCTGTGATCAATCCGGGCATACCCACATGGTGAAAACTGACTGGAAGATAGTGATGCCACCCTGGAAGACCTCTGTGAAGACCAAATGCCAAAACCTTGCCTCAATTGCCCAAATCGATTTCCTCAGTGACCACTTTATCCCATTTTTTAACTGCCTCGGGAACTGTGAAAGTGCCAAAACTGCCTCCTAGGGTGCTAGCGCTGTCCATCTGAGCCCACCAGGCTCTCCGGAAGGGGGGGTAAATGGTAATAACAAGTGGCTGGACCACCCCCTCCATCATCAGCGCCCTAGGTGAACTGGCCTCTCGGGGCCCCTGCTGCTCAGGCTGGGAAATCAGCCCCCAATCTGGTCAACAAGTGTAAAACTGCATCAATCACTGTCAGAAGTGCCCGGAACTGAAAGATAAGTGTCTCAATGGATCCAGAAGACCCAAATCCACTAGGAATGAGTACTCATACACCCTGGGTTGCCCTAATGGGCCTGCTGTAGGGTCCACCATATATGGACAATGTATAATCTGTTGATCTGAAGTAATAATAAACCTGCTGAACTGGATCAAACATCATCTGCATCATATGTCCATCATATGATATCATCATCAAACATGTGGGCCCATAAATCATCATCAATAATCATCCATACATGGTCCACATCATCACGGATCCCAAGAATATATAATCAAGGATAAATCACATCAGTAGACTAAGACAATGCTTCTCTAATCATTCCCACAACTAAGCTCAAAGTATAAATTCCATTCAGTGGCATTAATCAAGTTAACATATTCCGTTGTTATATAAAATTACTTGCACAATAGTTCAAATGACAAACTCACCCATTGGACATGGTCAAACTGCTAGTGAAGGATGAAGGCTAGGAGCAAGGTTGGGCCAAGGGTTTGACTTGTCTAACTTAACTCAAAAATACTTTGGACTGGGAGAAGGGGGAAGCTACAAACTCTGTGCTGGACAAAAAGAACACGGGGGATGGCTGTGTCTCACAAATGGATAAGTTGTTTAGAGAGTGCTTATTCAACTTAGGCATCATGTCTACATCAAGTTGATCCAAGTTCATTAGGATCATTCAATTTTATTCCATGGCCTTTTTGGCCTACATAACCCTTCGGATTTCAGATGTGCTGAGAAGCACAACTAGTTGCAGCTTGCATCCAGGGCATGTTTTTCACATATTTATAAGGTCAGCAATTGTTTAGATATAAATTTTAAGAACCATTGCTTTTTGGACCTTTCTTATACTCTTCGAGGAGTATTTTTTAGCTTTTCATTGCTCTTGCCCTTTTTTTTGTTTCCATGGGCGAATTTTTTTTAGTTTCCATAGGTAGAACATGAGCTTTCAGTTTTAGCCAACAACATCTCAAGTGACTAGGGGGAGTTCGAGCCAATGCCAAACATCGGGACAACCGACCAGAATGATTTAGGCCTACAATCCAACTCACGAAAGGTAAGTTCTGTCACCAACTCAGAGCCGAGACACTGGATAAACAGGGATGCGGTCCAAACACAGAGGTAGAAAAATGGGGAAGTCCTCGGTATCAGAAAGTCAAATGAGACAAGTCAGGGCTTAAAGTCAAATAGGAAGGTCATGTATGGATGGAGACAAGTGAATATGGAGCCTACACTAGCAGACAACTGGTGTCGGGAAAGACCATATCTATGTAAGGTGAAAAACCAGTAAGTTTGTTAAATGACCTACATGTGCAAGCAATTGTCCATTTTATGATTTACAGTTCATTTTAAATAATTTGCCACATCAGGAATAATATACCAAGCACATGCTATGATCATGACTAAATCAACAAGATAATAATCCACAGTCGGTGAGAACATATCCATAGATCATACAACATCATCATAATAATAATCATCAAGTATCATCTGAAACACTGCTGTAATACATCTCTAGGCACTGAACTGAAACTGTAATGGGATAAGTGGTCACATCAGTCATCAAATCTGAACTCTCAAGGCTCAGCCTTGACACAAGGTCATACATAAATCTGAATAATGCACTGCTCTGATCATGAGTGATCCAAAATATATAGCCATGCTCTGGAATAATGGAAGCTCTGGAATGTGCAGATATCTGCTGTACAAGAATAGTAGCCCTGCTACTATGGTGTGATAACAGGGCCAATCATCGTTTCTTTGTTGACTAATGATCCCTTGCGATCTACTCTTCTTGTAAATATTTCTTATCATGCTTTAGATTTCTAATTTGTGTAAGTCCTGATTATGTCGCCTTAAACATAAGAGTGCTTCCTTATAATCTGACTTGTCAACTTCATTTTGAGCATCTTGATTCTCTTGCTCTCCTTCTCTTAACTTTCTTATTTCTTCTAGCAATTTCTAATTAACCTTCTTTAAGGAAGAATTTTCTTCGTCTTTTCCTGATAATTTTTTCTGGAAATCTTTATTCTCCTCTTCTAACTTTTGTTTGCACTACGTTTTATCCTTTATCTTCTTGATTTGAACAAGTAATTTTGGACTATGATCTCTTAGACGAGAGATCCCTTCGTCTTTATCAACGACAATTTTGTCGAATTCTTTTTGCATCTTCTGTAGTGACTTTTGATTTTCTCGCAAAATCACCTTTGAGATATCTTTGAAGTCCAAATCTGACTTTATTGTAATGTCCTGCAATGTGATTTTTTATTCTTATAGGAAAATGTCAGAAACTTCTTTTCACTTTATCAGACTTTTAATATAGGAATACCTTTTTATACTTTCTTGTCTATTTTTTTTTTAAATCACTTTACTTGTATACCTTTTACTTTGTAACTTATACTTTCATAATGAAACTTTATTGTTGTATTGACTTTCCTTAAATGGTGGTTAACCATTTGTTAGAGGGATAGTCCATTGAAGAAATGCCAACACTTGCTATTCCAGGAAGAGAATCAAGGTATGGCCATAAATACAATCATTACAATAGGGGCTCAACAAGAGCAACATGTCACTTACAAGACTTGAACCTAGGTGGGGAGGGCAACAACCATTCCTCCCAACCACCCAAGTTACAACCAATGGACAAAATCGTTGTATTGACTTTATATAATATATATTATATATAAAACATAATATATGTACTCCTTATTAGTTAACTTCGTCCCTTCACGCGCTTTTATTTTATTCATGAACTTTGAAACTTTCGTTTGCCAACCAGTCGCTACTTGTGTCAATTGTCACGACTTCAATTTTTTACCGCAACAATTAATTTGTTTGTCAACGGATAAGATGTATTCCAATTGTGTTGAAGATTGTATCAATTGATAAGGTTGCTAATTCTGATGTATATGCAGTTGATCCATATTCTAAGGAGCAGGCGAGTTCAACGTAAAAAAGTTGTGCCCCGATGTCAATACTCCGTAAGCGATACATAGAATGTTAGCAAGTTGAGTACAACAACTGAGTGGTTTTTCTGTCACGTTTTGACTGTTGTATTTTATTTCTCTACTTCTGAGCTGATAATGGAACGTCCAGGTGATTTAAGCTACTGAATCCTCTTCAGATCTGTGTGTTAATTCTGACTTTTCAGCACCTTTGTATCATTGCTAGTGGAACGCTACTTTGTTTTTTTTCTCGAAAGCAAGACACTTCTAGTTTGTGTTTCGAATATTTTGCAACGAATTTATGTTTTTTTGTTCACTAGAATTTTTGATTTTGAATTTGATATTTCTTTGATTTGCAGCGGAGCGGTTTATTTCCTCAACAAAAATTTGAAAAATGGCCAAGGGCCTGTGATGGTCAAGGATTTGAAAATAGAGAAACTTTGATAGAATGAGTGTGGGAAATGACAGATTTAGACAAGGTCTGAAAAATATGGCCAAAGGTTGTATTAGTCTTGCTTTGATACCAAATAAGACGAACAAACTTCGTTCACACATAAATTATCGAAAATATCTGGAATATAAAGTAATCCATTTAAGATAATAATATAATGAATGAGATAATAGATTACAAATGAGGGCTCGTTATATATATCTAGACGGAGTGTCCTTTCATTAATAGTCATGTTTTTTTGATAAGACACATATTTTCACTATGTCTCTTCATTAATTATTATTATTATTTATTACTGATATTATCTTATGTATATTCATGTTATTTATGTTCATAACAAGAAGTCTCGATTGCTGACAAGATTGAAACCGCTAGCAGAAAAGAAAGGTGGTTGGGAGACAACAACTGTCAAGCTAGTAGCTGCTGCAAGGTGTTGGAAGTAGTCGTCGGAAGTCAGATAGTTGGGCAGCCATTGGGAAGCCCACGAAAGTTTGGGCAGTTTAGAACAGACGCTGGGCAGTGCCTAGAAAGGATCTGAGCAACTGTAGAGAGGTCAGGGCAGCATTGGGAAGCCTAGAATAGACCTCGAGCAACGATCGAAAGGGCTCATAAAGGAGTCTGGGCAGCTGTAGCAAGCTTGGGCTGTAGTAGGCTAATCCTTGCAACGAACAGAGTTCGGGAAACAAGCATTTCAAGCAACAAGATGGCTGCAACATGGATTTGATATGAGGACAAGTTGGAGGGTACCTCCAACTACAACCCTTGGAAGGCGCGGATCACGTTGGTTCTCATGGAGAACTACCGCATTAAAAAATCCTGCATGCAAACCTCGCATGTACAAGGAAAAAGTCTCCGGAACCTCTGCATTTCCACCACTGAAGCCATGCTTACTAGTAGAGTGTTTCTCACACCCTACAACCATGCCTACTCAGCTAATGTCCCTTTCTGCTAGGCATGACTGCATGAAGGACATCCTGAGATACAAATCTCAACACTCCCTCTTAGCGAGGGAAGTCCTTTTGGCACCCAGAGTCAAATTGTACCAACTGACCCTCTTTCTAGAACTGGAAGAAGTAGCCTCTCGGTGGCTCCCCTAAACTGAGGATGCTCCCTCGGTTTTCTGAATCGAGGATTGATTTCTTGGCGTCACTTCAATCCTTGGAGCCTCTCACGCTCTATTTGTCTCAGAAACTGATGTAGATTCTGATAACCACCCAGAATCTCCTGATGTAGGCTAATCACACACTACATACTCCTGATCCACCCGATGACCCACCAACACTGGCTCAACTGGATCCACTCCCAATACATAGGTAAAGATGTGTCCGCTCTTGAACAACACCACATGCCCTGCATCCTCCAAGGATGGAACTGAGAGTCGGTTTTCCTTCAGCCCTAGAACATAGACTACTCTTGATACCTCCAAAATCTCTCCAAGCTTGAGTAGGAACCTTACTCGACCCAATCCTTTGATTACATGCACTGTGCCCTCCACATATTGTAGAAGCTAATCCGAACTAGTCTCTAAGAAGAGGAATACATCTCGCTTCCGTATCATGTGGCAACAACATCCACTATCAACCATCCACTTCTAATCAATGTTTTAAAAACCGGTCCGGTTCAAACCGGAACCGGCCGGTTTGACCGATCAGCTGAAGTGGAGCACCAAACCGGCCTTCAACTCGGACTAGGGGCCCGGTTTGGTATTGAACCGGACCTAACTGGCCCGGTTCAATACCAAACCGGCCTAACCGGAATAAACTGATCTGGTTCTGTAATAACTCGGCCGGCCAACTGAGCTAACACATCCATGGGCCCAGTTTCGGGTTTTTCAAAATTTTATTGGTTTTTTAATTAAAAAACCAAAATACCTAACCCTAATTCGCCCTCCAAAAGACATTAAATAAGTGCCCAGCCCCCACATTCTCATTCACTCACAATCAAGAGCTCATTTGTCTCATAGCTGCCGCCAAGAGTGTCATTTGTCTCATTGCTGCAGTCAAGTTTTGATGATTGATTAGTTATGACTTATGAGTCATGACTCATCATTGATCATGTTTTTTGGACTGTAGAGGATATAGAGCCTCATTGATATTGTATTTTGTTTCAGAATTTGAGATATATGCTATGAGACTTTACTATGAGTATGTAGTGCACTTGGTGCCATTTTGTGACCCATACATGGTTTATGGATTTCCAATTTATATATATGAGTAGACTTTACATATTATGTGTCTAATGGTTTCAAATATGCATATTATGTGTCTAATGCTTTGAAATATGCCTTGGAATGTTAAATATAATTTTTATGATTAAAATTGTAATTTTTTTTGTATTTTTTAATAGTCCGGTTCATTGAAATCAAACCGCTCCGGTTCATTACCGGTTCCGGTTCCAGTCCGAGTTGACCCCAGACCGGTTTGATTCCCGGTTTAATGTTTTTAAAACATTGCTTCTAATCAACCTCATCCTCAGGTTGATTATTGTCACATCCTAATACAAAAGAACGAAGGGAGAACTCTTTATCGAACTTTGTAGTGAACTCTTCTATCTCAGCAGAGGCTGCAATCAGTGTTCCATGGGGACGTGTTCCGTAGGGTCGGGGGCGCCTTTCCCGCGTTTCCTGCGTCTCGGGGACTTGGGGACTCTTGGTGAAACGTTCCACCCCCATCCATGCTCCTAAGAATTTTTTTTATGTTTTTCCATTATTTTCACTTTTTACAATACCTACGTGGTACTACTTAGAAAATAAATCAATATATTTAGTATTTACATTGCGCAATAGCTTAGTGACTGATTAGGGTTTCCAAATCCTTAATTTGAGTTGCATGCAAATTACACTTCTGCATTAAATAATAACACTACTGCCTTAAAAAATCCTGCATGCAAACGTCACATGCACAAGGCAAAAGTCTTCAGAACCTCTGCATGCTTTCACCACTGAAGCCATGCTAACTGGTAGAGTGTTTCTCACACCCTACAACCATGCCTTCTTAGCTAATGTCCCTTCATGCTAGGCATGATTGCATGAAGGACATCTCGAGATACAAATCTCAACAGACTATAGGGAAAACCCCATGGCCAAGCACACTTTCTAGAGGAGTTTTGGGATGGGTGACCTTCCCCAGAAGTCTAGGTTATCAAGACTTGTGCAAATCTTGAAGGTGACAATTAATTCTTGTGATTCATAGCTCTAGTTTCAATCTCACTTTTCTACCGCTATGAACATCTCTTGATGTAATGAGAAGATGGCCATGCTTGAATGACTTAATAGTCTACATAGACAATCCCAAAATAATGATATATCACATTTATACTAGTAATAACTGACTATATTTTTATTATTCCCACTCACTCAAAGACATTCTCCTTAGGTTCATCCTTTGGGCTTGAAGGGACTGCAAGAAGATAAGATTGCAAAACTTTGCAAAGTGAGTAATGGCAGGGTAAACAACCTCTTTTTAGTAGCACATTTCCCATTATGTCGAGGATTCGTGCATGAATATAAATATATTTTTTTGGACTTTGCATTGCCCACACACTTACACTTGTTCAAGTTTTCCAATGTCTTCTAGCATTGGATCCAAGAAATAATCTTGAAAAGGACTCCAAAAACTAGTGTGGTATTTGTCCACCAAGAGTCTACTTATAGTGAGATAGAAGCATTGTCGATCATGTTCCACCAAGTTTGCAGGACGTGGGAGCACAGGAGCGGGGAAATGCACATTGGGGACGTGTGGAGACCACCCCTAATTTTTAGGAAAATTTGGGGGATGGGGGATGTCGGGGTCCATAACATAGGGTGCCCCATCTCCAAAATTATTAAAAAATAATAAATCCCAACATATTAACATAACAATGCCTCATCCCATCACCGTTTAAATACTAAATACTAAATTCATCATTGTGCTATGTAAACACGATTGTTAATATGATTCATCATATTTCAGTATTTGAATTTCACATATTGGGATCCTATCCATGAATAGCACCCTATGGCCCCCTCCTCTAGGCTCTAGCCCTTGCCTCTACCTTGAATCTCAAAGTTGATTCTCCAAGGACATTAGTCAACACACTACAATTTTGATGAAACCTCCTAATCCAAGCTTTAAAATAAGGTGGAAAATTAAATTTTTTTCCCATGCTTAATAAATGATTTTTCTTGAGTGAAGGGTACATTATTATTAAGGTCATGATAGAGGAGTTCAACAATCAACACCACCAACCTCAAGGTACATACAGGGGTTGATATGCTTATTAAATGCCACTCCCATACCCTCATACATGATAGAATCTAGTGGAGACGTTGCAATCCTGAAATCCTAAATACTCTTAAGTCCGTTGAATTCTGAATGGGATCTAAAATTCTATTTTTTGCATATGAACTTTGAAGTCCGATGAGGTTGGAACCACTCTCAAACATCCCAAAACAATTAATGGGAATGTTAAAAATTCAAGTAAAATTGACATTCTCCTTATCCTTAAATTTAAGTAAAATTTAAGAAAATGAAAGATAAGGAGAATGTCACTTTACTTTAGGAAGTTAATATTACCAGTTAATGTTAAATAACTCAACAGATGCCAAAGCTTGAAAACAAAAATGCTAAATCAGAAATCAGAGATCAGGTTCATAGAAAAATTTAAAAAATCGTGTGCCTGGGGGTTGGGGGGGAGGGTGGCGCTTGGGCATCCCCCATTTTCGGGAGGGAACACGCAGATGCCCTCCTCTTTGCAAAACATGCCTTCATGCGTTTCGCCAAGTGCCCCTCATCCCAGGGGTGTGAGAAACGTAGGGGGTGGGTCCTTGACCCTACGGGACGCGCCCCCGTGGAACACTGGAAATTAATGGGGCACCCTTAATTTCATTAGATGCATATGCAAATTTAAGAACACGGTACCTCTAGCATAAGAAGCAAGGAAATTCAAAATGGTCAAGTTCTTGCCATTAGCCCAACAATGAAACATCATAGAACTTGCCTTTGCCTAGGAAGTATGGTGGTTTGTGAAAATTTTGTCATGTTCTGGACAACATCGGTCAAGATCCTACCATCAAAAGCCTCAAAACAAGGGGGCCTTGAAACAATGGTCAATAATACAATAGCATTGACAATGACTCAATGTTATTAGAACTAGCCAGTTCAAATTGTTTTTTCAGTTAAAAATGACTACTCAAACATCATTTCTTTTTTATTTGGTTCATATGAAGTTGCATGATCCATTTGCATTTTCTTAATTACATTTATTAAACTTAATGTCTATCATAATGATTAGTAAATATTAAAGTGTCTTATATAACGTGCCTTTAATACATTTCTTATTTCATTAATCATATTGGAGCATTAAACTTCAACACCCCCTCTTAATGCTACAATTCTAACTATTAGAGTATGATTGACAACAGCAAAAACACATGAAAAGTTCCAGAATTCCTCAAATTCTTGAACTCCCGAATTTTTCTAAATTCTTGAGTTCTTGAATTCCTTAAATTCTTGAACTCTTGAATGATTGAAATTCTCGAATTTCCGAACTACTTGTACAACAATCCATGTTGAGTTAAACCTATTCCAATTCCCTCATATATTGAAGATTCAACCACTCAAGACGAATGCTACGAGGACTAAACAGGTCAACCATAAATACCAGAACCAAACTGGAACAGGTAAAAAAAGCCAGAAACAAAATTGATCGACCAAAAAAACATAAAATATTCAAATTTTGATTAGAAAAATAAAAAATTACATTCATGTAAATCCAGAACAGTAGACACCAAATATGCAAAGTTTTATCATGCATATAGTATTGTAAAGGTGAATATAGCAAAATGGCACTGAGGGCAATACATATCTGAACCAAAATACATAAAAAATTGAGGCTCTAAATGGCTTGCAGATAATCATACTATAGTCTACAATCAAATCAAACTACATAATCATTTGAATCTAGATTCTCTACATTCTCTGCAAGAGTATGCTTGGCATCTTGACTCAGTGCCCTTGAAAGTCGAATACTGAAGTCTGTATTTTCTGGCAGTGGAAGTGGCTTCAAGTCATCTAGGATATATGATAGATAGGTAGCATCATTAAATAGATCAAAATGAGGTTTTAGGGTAGTTGTTGGGTTTTTGTTTTTTGTTTTTAATTTTATTTTTGTCTTTTTGGAGGAAGGAGATTCATTGGTATAAAAGCAGTCAAACCAGCCAATTCTGACTGGTTTTGTGACTTTGTCTTGAACCAGCCAGTTCTGACTGGTTTTGTCCTGAACCAGCTGGATTTTGCCGGTCTTGATCGTTTAGATTGGTTCAAGACCAAAATTGGTCAATTTCGGTTTGGTATATCATCTCTGACCGAAAACCTCCCAAAGCTGGTCCGACTGGCCAGTTTTACTGCCTCTGGTCTCAATAACACTGCTGAAAACAAGTAATCTTCCTATGTTCAATGCTCACACTTCTCAACCTTATACTCAGTGTCAGATGATTTTTCACTTATTAGATTTTCCACCGTTGAGCTATATTCTGTTTTCCTTTGTCTTTAACCTTCCCTTTAGAAAACATTGGCTTGAACTTTACAATTCCAGGTCATGTGACTTGCTGTTTTGCAATAATAACACTCAGGATCTTCTCTAACTATTTGCTTCCCTGTTTTTCTGCTGATTTGATTTCTACTAAGTAATGCATTTTCTAGATGGATATCACTTTATGAATCTCCTTCATTTAGCCGTTTATCTTCAGCTAAAGAGATGATACCAGATCATCTAAATATTGTGAAGACATTTGACAGAAGGTAAAAAATAACATTGTTGTAAGTTGAGGATAAATGATTTAACAACATGGCTTTTGCATCCTCTTCTACTTTTGCACCAACTTCTGTTGACTTTTTTTAAGCAACTTAGAAATTTTAAAATCTAAATAGTTGTAGTTGTAATTTTAAAGAAAATTTTGCATTTACTGCTTTTGCACCAAACAACTTGTTTAACTCCCTTCCAGATTTCTTTAGAAAATTTGTCTAGGTCAACATGATGCAATTCTGAATCTGAAAGAGCAAGGCCAATGATTGACTTGGCTTTGTTATCTATGATTTGACACTCAATCAACTTATTATGCTGTGTAGGTTCTGGTTCAATCCCTATGAGTATTCCCCCACAAAGTTTTATGCATTAATTGCATTCCAATTTTCAATTTCCATGTGTGAAAATTCTAACCATTGAATTTTTGTAGAGTTATATTTCATTCTTAGAAATAAATAGAGTAATATTTAAAATAAGGTTTCAGATGCTTCTGAGATTTAAAAAATGTTTTAATGGAACACTATTTCTGCTATTTAGGGTTTTATTTTCTGCTGGATTTATAAAAACTTCACAACAGTAGAAATACCTGTATCTTTCTTACAGATACGGACAGAAAACCACTGCTGCTGTCTCTGGGAGTTTTAGAATCTAAACATTTCTGAGATCTGATTGTCAATTTGTAACTTTGTACTTGTGGAAGCCATCTTCCATTTTCTGTGCTGGCTATCTTTCTTATGACAGACTTTGATTCACCAACTAATAATGCTGGCTGATTCCTCTGTTTAATACGACTGATATGGTGGCTTGACTCATAGGCTATCTTTCCTGTGGCAAATAACTCGCTGTTGATCATTGGCAGGCTTCATATGGTGACTCGATCCTTGATAAGGCTTCTCTATACAGTGGCGGCTTTCAATTTTAGTATGGTGGCAGTGCCATCATTCCTAATACGACTTCTCTATGCGACATACTTTCTTCCTTTTCATGCTTTCTCCTTTGATATAACCAGTGGTGGCTTAATCTCCCTTTTTATTTTAAAAATTTAAATCCTTTCCTCTCACAACAATGTGACTTTGATATAACTTAGGGGCGGCTCTCTTATTCATGTCAAGGCATGCACTTTGAAATATGTTTGAACTTCTTCACATATAATGGACTTCAATATTTCCAGGCTCACAGGCTTTGGTATCACTCTGATATCATGTTACGAAGTTGACTATGCATCACACAAGAAATAGGCACGATATATGTGCAGTGACTATTTTATTAATGGAGTTATCAAGTACATTGATATCAATTCTTTTTTTACTAGGTGTAATTAAGAAAAGTCAGTTCGTTCATGCAACCACCTATGGGTCGATCATTTTTTTTAACCTCCGTTTTTTTTCTGGTTCCAGTCTGATTCATGATTTTGGGGTCGACTGATTTGTTTCTGGTTTATATAACATTGCCATGGCTTTCTCAGACTATTTCCGATACTCTTCATCCACTCAAGTGCTCTCTAAGTTGGGCTGCGAACCAAGTAAGGCGCAGATGGAAAAAAATGATCCAGTACTAATAAGGTTTAGGGGATGTGCACGTGGGTCATAGTAGACTCAGTGGGGGTGCTTGTGCTATCAGCAACAGAAGATGAATCTTGCCCAATTTCAGCCCTCAATTTTTTCTTTCAATCTTTGCAGATTCGATGGACTCTAGATTCATATTTACATTTTGTCAAATAGCTATAGGCACATTTATAGGGTTTTACAACATGAACAAATATTGCTGCAAGCTGGTAATTGAAGTTGAAACAGTTTTTTTTAGAATGCAGATTTTCACAGTTTATCATCATGGTAGTTTTCTGGAAAAGAACTGTTGAGATTATTGAAACGTTCTCAATGTCTAACATACATCTTATTTTATTACAAACATTCTCAATGTTTTGATTGGACACTCCACTCATTATCAGGGGATAGCTTTGTATAATAGAAATGGGAGAGCCGTTGATTAGCATTTAAGGAAAAACTAGATTAGTTGTTTGTAATAAAACTAGCATGGGAAACTGTTTCAAGGTAGTTAGTTTTCTGGAAAAGAACTGTGTGAAAGTATGGAAACATTCCCATTGTTTCGAGTGGACACTCCACTCATCAACAGGGGATAGATTTGTAATAATAGAAAAGGGAGAGCCATTGATTAGCATTTAAGGAAAACTAGATTATCCATTTGTACTAAAAAATTAAAATAGCATGGGATACTAGGTCAGATAAGAATAGTAATCTAATCAAAATGCTAGTCACTATAGAATCACTTAGAGGGCCTTGAAAATGTCACCAAGGATTTGAGTATGCTCTAAAGCTACACTCAACTCTCTTGATGTATTAGAGGATTTTATGCAATCACATAGGGAAGGAGAAACCCATTTCTTTCTTTCTTGGGTGTACCATGTACCCTACACAAAGGGGGTTAGTATTGCACCATTCAAATGAAGTAACAATGCAAAAAAGAACATCCCTTTAATACACAATAACAATTAAATCCATAATAGAAATTAACTTACGATAGATCCAATCCAGCTAGATAATAATATCCCTTCAATGGTCCAAGATTAGAAATAAAATTGACAATGCTAGCAATATTACCTCCAATAGATAAGCACAATAGCAAGATGAAAGCCACATATCAACAAGAGACTCGAAGTCTTTACCTCCAAAGCCAAAGATGATTTATATTAAGAACGCTCTTATAGTGTATAAAGATAGCTTTTGTGCAACAACAACCAACAAGAGAAATGAGAGAGGAGTTCTCTTTATATAGGACTAGAGACCCAACCTCTTTTCATTAAACAATTATTTTATTGACTCAAACCCTAGATCTATTCTAGAAAGACTCAAATTCAACTAAACCCCTTCTAGACATGGTAAAACAATGATTAAAATATAGTAATGGTTTAAACAATGCTTAGACAAGGCAAAAAGGAGTGCCTCATCTAAAGAGGGAACAATTTGGTCCAAAAAGGAAAGATATAGAAGAATATTGGCACGTGTGGGTCAAAGGATGTTTCAGCTTCCTTTAATCACTCACCAAATGGTTAGGAAGGGTCCAAATATGATGAATGAGAGTCAAATTGATTGAGGAAAGGGAGGACTGAGCTACACGTGTGAAGGAAAGGATGGGACAACTCACATGTGTGAGAGAAGAGAGGGACAGTTTGCCTTAGGAGGGGGGCATTTAGGGTTTTGAGTCTCTAGAATCCTCTATGAGGGTCTAAAGAATCATCTTGGATGGTCAAACATGGGGGCACTAGGATAGAAGGGGTGCTTAGGTGGACTGCATGGGGTATGTAAGACTGCATAAAAATATTGTGAGGGTCTAACATGAGGAGGGGGAAACTTTGGGTTATAAAGTTAATGAGAAATTAGATTATTAAACCCAGCATTGGAACTAGGGAGAGGCACTTCTAACCTTTTCAACTTAGCTCTAACCACAAACTCACTTTAATTATCATTTGACCATGTGCAAGAGGGACTCCTAAGACACTAGACCTTGACTGGCATTACATAAGTGTGCATGGTGACCAAATATATGAGATGTGAATCGTGATACATTAGATTGAATCTAGGGCTTAGGTGCTTAATGACATATGGTGGAGGTGCTCCAGACGTGCTCCCGCTTTGGAGGATTTTGTGTGAAAAATGTTGAAAAATTTACAATTGTGAAGATGGAAATTTACCTCAGTTAAAAAAACAGTCAAGAGTCACTTGCCTTAATTCAACCGTCATAGTCAAGTATAGACTATAACTGGCCCTTTACATACACGAGACATCTCAACTACATCACTTTTACAATATAACCATCAACAACTGATACAATGATGATACATTACAAATTTGGCTTAGACAAACCATACATTGGACTTCCTCTGGATCATCATCTTTACCCCTTGAATAAACCTTGTGCAATCTGAGGGGTATCACCTATTATTCAGGTGTTACCTATTGTATATTTGAATAATCATTATGAGTTATCGTGTATCTACGATTAGGTGTTAATGGACCAAAATGCATTGTAAAATAGAGGCATGGCTAATACTAATTTTAACTTGATCTTCTTTTTCAGTTGAACTATTCATCTACCTTATTTCTTCTTTTTTGTTTATGCAAAGCAACATGCATAACATAGTTGTTTGCAGAAATTTGCAGTGTGGCTCTTTCTTGGATGTTGGATGTGAGGAATGTTTAGACATGTACCTCACATGCTCTTATTGCAGGGATCTCTGAATATCTTTAAGAGTTGCTATACATGGTGATATTCACAGTAATTTATTTTCTTGCAGGACCTTTTCAGAACTATGCTCACGTCTGGTCAGCTCCATGAGAAACCATTGTCTAAGGCTCCGAGTAATTTTCTAGCAGGTTCTCTTGCAGGATGCACAACCTTAATTATTATTTATCCTCTGGACATTGCACACACACGTCTGGCAGCAGATATTGGTAAGAGAGAAGCGAGGCAGTTCAAGGGTCTCGTTCATTTCCTCAAAACAATACATCAGAAAGATGGCTTGAAGGGACTTTATCGTGGTCTACCCGCTTCATTGCATGGAATGATAGTTCACCGTGGTTTATACTTTGGGGGTTTTGATACTGTAAAAGATATGATGTTGCAGGACACTCCCCACATTCCATTTTGGAAGAGGTGGATTGTAGCTCAAGGTGTAACTACCTCTGCTGGTTTGCTTTCTTATCCACTGGATACAGTTAGACGGCGCATGATGATGCAAGCAGGTTTGGAACGCCAAATGTATAAGAATACTTGGGACTGCTGGAAAAAGATTTACAAGAGGGAAAGTGTGACTTCTTTCTACCGTGGGGCAGTATCAAACATGTTCAGGAGCACAGGGGCAGCATTGATACTAGTTTTGTATGATGAGATGAAGAACTTAATGAATTGGGAAGTTTCTAGGAATCTAGAGCATACTCCCATGAAGTTTGGTGAAGTGCCTGCACTAGAACATCATGACTCGTAAAAAAAATAACCTCATCGTTGCTGTGTTTGGTTTGTTCAAACTAACTAGAACCCATAAATATTAGTTGTTTGAAGAATCAAATTGTATTTCTTTCATTTGTTTTGATCTGTGAAATTTTGAATTAAGTGGTGCAGCAAAGCTTTTTTAGCCTCCAAAAGCATCTTAAAGGGAGGACTCGACATTCTGATGGATTTTTTGAAACACTAGTTTAATTTTCATGTGCTATTATCCGTTTTGGCTCCTCGGATCTGAGACCCCAAACAGTCAAAATCCATTCAGGATTTTTTGGGGTGCTGGTAAAGACTAATATCTTCTGCTTCCTTTGCTAACAAAATGACATTAGTGATAAGCCCTTCAGAAATGTTAACATTTGGATACTGCTTCAGGGGTTTTACTGTATAGGCTATGTAATATGTGCATGCCTTATGTAGATTTAATATCATCTGTAAAACTTCAAAAAATGTCCTATGCCCCTATTGCGACACCACTGGTGGAAACTCCCACTATGTCGAAGTTTAATCCTCCTACAAAACAAAACAATGGCACTTCATCGTGAGACAGAAGCATAAGATTGGTGTTTAGTTCATATGCTTCTGTTGTCTTTGGCAATAAGTAACCAGACTTGCAGTGCCCTTTCTCTCAACAATTCCTTAATGCAATGCATGAATCTCTCGTCTCCTCTTTATTTGCTACATCAATCTCCATACATTGTAGGCAACAAACACATTCTAGAACAAACGAGCCATTTTCTTTTTAGTCAAAAGGTTCATTTTTATGGGCAACTGTCCACACAATCAAGTTAGTAGTCCTCGAAGATCTGGGTGGGTTTACAAGTAACCCACAAAGTTACTTGGGCAATTAAATTAAATAAGCTCATTTCATTTTATTTTGGGCTCTAGTTTGCTTGGTGCAGTTTGGGAATCATCTACGGATGAAGATGATCTCAAGGGTTTCAGTTAACTATGTGCACCCGAAAGATAATTTGTCTTATTTTTTCATGTTAATTTTAATAATTTTATGACTAGCATTTATCACTTCAATTTAATTTGATGGATGTTGCTTTAGATATGTGGTCTGATGATTCAATTATTGGAATTTTATCATGCCCATTGGTGATGTCATTGTTGGAGATAATGGTCATATTTAGAATTTAGATGAATAATAAATGCTCATTAATATTGGAAAGAAAAATAGAAGTGATGTAGTAATGAAGCATTCAGTATAAATGTAATAATTTGTAATAATTAATATAGTGATTAATAGTTAGTTTTTGGAAGTTACTTAATATACTCCTCTACTACTATGTAATCACATTGCATCATTTAATGAACAAGAGCCACGAGGTGGCAATGCCTCGTGTCATTGTTAAGAGGTTGTTTTGAATTTGGAGACATAACGCCATTGTTAAGAACTTCGATGATGGACATGGAGAAATTAGGTGATAGAAGTTCACTCAATAACCTTTCATCAAGTGATCTTTGATGCTCCAGATTGATTGGTCTTGGCAATATTAACACGGAAAAAATGAAGAAGGATAATACAAACTACAGAGAGGTCTCTGCACATGGTTGTTGGTCTCGTCCTCCTTTCTATTGTTCTCATAAAAAGGGTTGAGGACTTAATATTTGTGAAGGGAAGAATTTTTTGTTTATCACTAACCTTCTCCAATTTCTGAAGAATAGGGACTCATTTTTTTTCCCCTCGTATATATCTCCACCTTCTATTAAGTTTATACTAATTTGACTAGCAAGATCACTGAAAGAAACACAATCACAAGATAGACAAAGATTTTACCCTGGGAAACCCTCATGGAGTAGAAAACCCAACAAAGCTTTCCTCAATAAGATGATCAACCAAATACAAGATGTAGTCCAAGACTAGAGCTCCTTCTTTACCTCCTATGCAGACCTCTCTCTCACTTGTGCGCTACTTTCTGAGTGATGGAAGAGTGAGATAAGTGAGGAACAACCTCCTCTACTTATACTTGTTTCTCGACTGACTTTTTACCCTATGGGGCCGACCTCTCCTAAGAGAGTCTAATAACCCCTAATAAAATAACTCAGGGCCGACCCCCACATGGGAGATCTAATAACCCTACTTACCATAATCCATCGGAGGAATGAAACATCTCCGGAATAATACAAGTATAATATTCTTAGAAGTTACAATATTTCAACACTCCCCTTAACGAGAAGGATATTATAACAACATCTGTAGGAGCAAGGAGTCATCGACTACATGATACATGATACATCTATAAATCATCGGAAGCTTTCTTTATACATCATTATCAGTCACTTAGACAGTTACTGGAACATAATCAATATTGGAACATCAACATCGTCAGTATTGAATCTTCATCTTCTGCAACACTCGATCAGCTACATCATCATCATCTGGATCTCTTGATCAACAACCTCATCGTCTGGATCTACCGATCAATATCATCATCTGGATCCTCACGATCAACAATATCGTCATCACGATCAGCAACATCGTCATCTAGACCATCACGACCACAGCATCGTCATCTAGATCATCATGATCACATCATCGTCACCACACGATCTGTATCATCATCATCACACGATCTGCATCATCGTCATCAACTGGATCCTCTCAATCAACAACACAATAGCAGCATACCCTGCAACACACATGATCTATTTAAGACACCATATTATGTCTAGGGACGATGCAGTCCACTCATCAACTTAGACAAAGTCTAAGGACCATTTCTCGGAGACATATGTCTACGGATCAATTCAGGGACCGAAGTCCGGGGACGATACAATCCCCTCACTCTCGGAGACATCTGTCTGCGGCTCAATTTAGGACTAAGGTCCAGGGATGATACAATCCCCTCACTCTCGGAGACATCTGTCTACGGCTCACTTTAGGACTGAAGTCCAAGGATGATATAATCCCCTCACTCTCGGAGACATCTGTCTGCGGCTCACTTTAGGACTGAAGTCCAAGGATGATACAATCCCCTCACTCTCGAAGACATCTGTCTGCGGCTCACTTTAGGATTGAAGTCCAAGGATGATACAATCCTCTCACTCTCAGAGACATCTATCTACGGATCACTTTAGGATTGAAGTCCAAGGATGATACAATCCTCTTACTCTCGGAGACATCTGTCTGTGGATTACTTTAGGACTAAAGTCCACGGATGATACAATCCTCTTATCGTCCACTTAGACAAAGTCTAAGGACCATTTCATCGACCTAATCGTCAGAACAGGCAACCTCATCATCGACCTCATCATTGGAACAGGTAGCCTCAATATCATCAATACAAGTATCCACACCAATACAAGTATCCATATCATCAATACAAGTATCCACACTAACACAAGTATACAAGTATCAAATACAAGTATCCACACCAATACAAGTATACATCATCAAATACAAGTATACACACCAATACAAGTATACACAGGTATCCTTAACATTGCCCTTACCATCAATATAGGCAATCTAATCATCGATACAGGTATCCACATCGATACCAGTATCCAAATATTATCATCGACCATATCACTCCCCCTTTCGAGGAGGGTCCTTCTGAACTACACCAAGCTTGTCTCGGAAATACTCAAACTTTACTCGAGACTGAGGTTTGGTTAGTACATCGGCAACTTGTTCATCAGTGCCTACATACTTGAGCTTGATAGCTCCTTTCTGAACCATATCCCGTATATAAAAATATCGGATCTCTATGTGCTTTGACTTATCATGGAACACTGGATTCTCTGTCATCTTGATACAACTCTGGTTGTCACATAGAATCACAATGGGGTCCATCTCTAAGTCAAACAATCATGATAACAACTTTCGAAGCCATACCGCTTCGCAACTAGCAGAGCAAGCAACTATATATTCTGCTTCAGCTGTGCTGAGAGCCACACTTGACTGCTTTCTGCTAAACCACGAGATCATGGCAGATCCCAGACAATAACATCCACCCGATGTACTCTTCCTGTCTGATACACTTCCTGCCCAATCAACATCTGTGTAGCCATATAATCTGAAGTCATGATCTCCACGATAATAGAGACCAAAATCTATTGTACCTTTTAGGTACCTCATCACATGTTTTGCAGCAATTAGGTGAACTCATCTAGGTTCCACTAGATACTGACTCAGAGTGTTAACCGCAAAACATATGTCTGGCCTGGTATTCATCAGATACATTAATGACCCAATAATCTGTTTGTATCGAGTCACATCCACTAACTCTGAAGAGTCATCAACAAATAGCTTTAAGTTGGAATCCATGGGAATGGCCATGGCTTTGCATTCCAACATGTCGAATCTTTTCAGGATTCCCACAACATACTTACCTTGGTTGAGAAAGATTCCATTTGGTCCTTGCCATACTTCCAGACCTAGGAAGTAGTGCATCAATCCGAGATCTTTCATCTCAAACTCTGATGAGGGCTTCTGCTTGCACTCGATAATCTGTTTCTCATTTCCAGTCAGAAATAGATCATCCATATATAGCAACAATATGACAGGTTCATCATTCATAACCTTGAGATAAAGATTAGGATCAACTTTACTTTTGGTAAAGCCCAAGTTTGTCAAGAAACTGTCAATTCTCCCATACCAAGCTTTGGGAGCTTGCTTCAACACATACAAGGCCTTCTTTAGTTTGCATACATGGGTTCTTCCATTTTCCACCTCAAATCCTTGTGGTTGTTCTATGTACACTTCTTCCTCAATCACACCATTCAGGAAGGCTGTCTTTACATCCATCTGGTGTAAATCCCATTTCATCATGGATGCAAGTGCCATGATGGTTCTAATGGAAGTGTACCTTGCAACTGGTGCAAATGTTTCTTCATAGTCAATTCCCTCTTTCTGAGAGAATCCTCTAGCCACAAATGTTGCTTTATATTTTTCAATGCTACCATCCGCAGCGTGCTTTATTTTGTATAACCATTTGGAGGATACCACACTTTTGTCTTTTGGCTTGGGAACTATATCCTAAACATCATTCTTCATTATTGACTGGTATTCCTCTGTCATTGCCTCTACCCATTCTTTCTTATGAACCGTCTCTTCATAACTAGTAGGTTCTTGATCTACAAGATCACACATCAAAGCCATATAGTTGGAGAATGGCTTTGGTTTTTTGCTTACTCTAGTGGAGCCTTCAGGAGCTCCATACTTTTCTGCTCCTAGTATAATATCTCTTGCTCATGCTGGCTTTCTCTTTCTTGAAATGTTTGAAAGGGGGGGTTCTTGTGGTTCTATCATATCATGGTCTTCAAGTGTTACATCTTCAGGGATGGGTACAGCCTCTGTAGTTCTGGGAGGTGCATCTTCTTCATATACTTCTTCATACTGGCACTTCCTAAATCTCTTGAGAGCTGCTTCTTCATCAAATGTCACATCCCTACTTATTTCCATATGATGAAAACCTGGGATATAGATTCTGAATGCTTTGGATGCTTCACAATATCCAACAAATATTCTCTTCTTCCCAGAAGGATCTAACTTGGTCCTCTTTTCTTTTGGAATCTGAATGTAAACTGGACATCCAAATATCTTGAGGTCACTTACCTCAGGCTTATTTCCTGTGAACACTTCTTCTGGAGTCTTGAAATCAAGAGCACTGTGGGATAGTCTATTTTGCACACAGACTGCTGTCCTAGCTGCTTCAACCCACAGATACATAGGTAGGTCTTGATCATGTATCATTGTCTTCACAGCTTCCATGATGGTTCTATTCTTTCTTTTCGCAACACCATTTTGTTGTGGATTGTACGGAGTGGTTAGCTCCCTCTTGACTCCAACTTCCTTACAGAAATCTTCAAAGTCCTTTGAAGTATATTCTCCGCCATTATCTGTCTTGAGTATTTTGATTTTCTTTTTTGAATGATTCTCTATCAAGGCTTTGAACTCCTTGAACTTTCCAAAGTTCATTTTTTCCTTTTAGAAAGTATATCCAAGTCTTCCTTGAATAGTCATCAATAAATGTGAGATAGTATTCATATCCACTCAAGGATGTGGAGGGCATTGGTCCACATACATCAGAATGAATTAACTCCAAGGTATTCTTAGTCTTTGTTTCACTCTTTGGAAATGGGTTCTTGATATTCTTCCCTTTTGCACAACCTTTGCATGTGCCATCATGATCAATCTTTAAGTCTGGCAGACCTATAACTACCTTGCTTACATGAGGTAGTGCCTTGTAATTAATATGAGCAAGCTTTCTATGCCATAGCTCATTTGGGCTAGTGGCTTCATGTACAAGGGCAACTTCTGGATGGCCCTTGAGCTTGTACAGACCTCCTTCCTCTTTACCAATGACAATTGCATCCTTAATAGATTTACCTTTGGACCACATTAATACTTGCCCATCAATGAATGCAACTCTATAACCTTTCTTATCCAATGCTGAGATGGAAAGCAAGTTCTTCTTCAATTCTGGTACATACAATATTTCCTTCATCTTCATGGGGGTTCCAGAATCAAGCTTGTAGTTTGCTTCACCAATTCTCTTGATGGGATATTGATAGTCATCTCCTAATGACACTTTCTGTGGGAAGGAATTTTGAAAGAGTTTTCTTTTGTCCAGTCATGTGCTTTGAAGCACCGCTATCAATAAGCCATGTATCTTCTCTAGGTGTTATAGATCCAGAGAGTGCATAGAATAGAACATACTCTTCTGCATCTTCTTCTTCATTTCTTATAGATCTTCTCTTGAAGAAGGGCTTTTCTTCCTCTTCTTCTTCTCTTCTAGATCTTTTCTTGTGAGGCCTTTCTTCCTCTTCCTCCTCTTCTTCTTCTTCTTCTTCTTCACTATCATCTTTTGCAAGATGTGCTTGATGTCTTCAATGGTGAAGATCTTTCTTCTTCTTTGAAGGACAATGTCTAGCAATGTGTCCTATTTTGTGGCAATTGAAACATTTGGAAAGAAGAGTGTTTTCTTCTTCCTTTCTTTTGAAATCTCCGTGGAGATTGAGACTCCTTGTGACTGTCATTCTTGAAGTAGGATTGATTCCTTCTTCTCTTAGTGTGCGTAGCTAAGGCTTGGTCATCTTCTTTGAGTAGGGCTTCTTTGTTGGTAACCCTAGCTTCTTCTTGGATGCAATCTTCCCATACCACATCAAATTTCATGCTCTCTTTTCTGGCACACATAGTTTGGATAAATGACTCCCATGGTCTAGTGAGACCATTTAGAGCAGTCATGACTAGTTCATCTTCATCAAGGGTATCTCCAATAGCATCTAGTTGTTCCTTGAACTGGGAGATCCTTGAGAAATAGTTTTGAACAGATTCTTCTTTATTCATCTTTGTGCTCTTCAATTGAGCTCTCAGATTCATCTTCCTATTGATGTTCTTTCCCTCATACATTCTGGAAAGGGCATCATATATTTCCTTTGGAGTCTTCTTGGATGCCACTTTGGGAATCAAGTGGTCTTTAATAAAATCAACAATGATTCTCTTTGCCCTAATCAAATCCTTCCTATACTTCTCTTTGGCTTCATCTTCTTCAGGTTTTGCAATCTCATCCTTGATATACTGGGCAAGATCATTCTCTTCAAGAATGAGGCCGATTTTGTATTTCCATGCCTGGAAATTTTCTATACCCTCTAGCTTGTCTTCAAGCTTAGTGCTTGGAGCCATCTTCTTCAGGGGTCAAAGAGATTGAAGTTTCTCAAGAGATAGAATAACACTTACTAGGAGATGTGCTTGATTGAAAGTTCTGGTGTGTTTTGCTTCATGAAACTTCAATTTTTCACCTTCCGCATCTGCAACAGAATTTCTGGTTTTCTGGTGCATAGGTGCGCAGCGTTTCTGGTTCTCTGGTTTTCTGGTTTTTCGCACTTTTGGTCAAACTAGGGTTTGACTTTCCCAGAGTTCTACCCAACCAAAAACCTCGATCCAGGGCTCAAAACTTCGATTTTGAGGAGGGCTAT
This sequence comes from Larix kaempferi, assembly GCA_027924585.1. Lineage (NCBI taxonomy): Eukaryota > Viridiplantae > Streptophyta > Pinopsida > Pinales > Pinaceae > Larix > Larix kaempferi. The sequence goes on along the minus strand of BSBM01001460.1, from coordinate 84,125 downwards.
CTAGCCATGCAAATTAGAATCCAAAAATACCAACTTTTGCAGAAACCCTAATTTTCACCGGAGGATAGAGAGAGAGAGATTTTCACCTTGTGAAAGATGTCCTATTCAGGCTAGCTCTGAAACCATGTTAAGTTTATACTAATTTGACTAGCAAGATCACTGAAAGAAACACAATCACAAGATAGACATAGATTTTACCTTGGGAAACCCTCATGGGGTAGAAAACCCAGCAAAGTTTTCCTCAATAAGATGATCAACCAAATACAAGATGTAGTCCAAGACTAGAGCTCCTTCTCTACCTCCTATGCAGACCTCTCTGTCACTTGTGCGCTACTTTCCGAGTGATGGAAGAGTCAGATAAGTGAGGAACAACCTCTTCTACTTATACTTGTTTCCCGATTGACTTTTTACCCTATGGGGCCGACCTCTCCTAAGAAGGTCTAATAACCCCTAATAAAATAACTCAAGGCCGACTCCCACATGGGAGATCTAATAACCCTAGTTACCATAATCCATCGGAGGAATAAACATCTCCGGATACATAATAAAGTCCCATCGGAGGAATGAAACATCTTCGGAATAATACAAGTATAATATTCTTAGAAGTTACAATATTTCAACACCTTCAACATTGAATCATCAAAACTAAGACCCATTGAATCTATGTTTTTTTCACCAATTGACCCCTCTAACACCAACAAAGAAACCCCAATTGAATCCTTTGGCAGATGAAAGATTGGAAGCATTGGACAAGTTGGCCTAGTAATTGAAGTGTCAATTTTTGAGGTTCAAGGTAGTACCTCTCAAATGACTAGCGGGTAAAGGTGGGAAATGGACTAGGCCTATTCCATCCAATAGATGCATACCTCTTATGCAATTGATCAATTAGGCCTAGTAGATTTTCTTTGGTCACATCTATACCAATAGAACTTCCCAAACAAAGTTTTTTTGTGCCAAGTTGTTGCCCCCCAAAAATATAATATCGCATTTGCTAGGAAATACAAAACTAAATTTTAACAATACAAAGATTTAGCTTTCTTCCAAGGAATCCTTTGAAAAATCTAACAAATCATCATATCAATCCATCTAACAGATCTAACCAATCAAAAACCCTACCCCATCTTTCTTGCATCAATATTGCACCCATGATCTTTGAATTATTTTTATTACATTAGGTATAAATGTATATATATATATCATATATTGGGTTATTACATCATGGTTATATTTTCAAATGATTAAAAAAAGAAATTTCATTCAAACAATATAATTAATTTGTAAAATGTTTCATTATATTGAATTATTTTGATTTTGAGTTTTTTTACATAGAAAATTGAAAAAAAAATAGTTTATTAAAATAAAAATAAATTTTATATTAATATAATAATATATATAAATAAAATAAATTTTTTAAAGATTATATATATATTTTTAAATATATTTTTTTCCATCAGAAAAAAATCGTAAAATATATTTTTAAATATTATCATTACATATTATAATTTTTATTGTTTTTAATATATATATATATATAAAGTTTTCCAAACATTAACATTAAATATTATCGCTTTTTGTTTGTTTAGTTTACTGTACCAATGATATACATCTGTATTACTTGTATCTTAGTTGTAAATGTATTGATAGGCATACTTTATATATTTAAAAGTACACGATTATGATTATTACGTGCATACTTACAATGTGTAGAAACTTATCAACGAAGCACGACTTGGTTTGGCAAAGTAAAGTATCGATCCCCGGCCACCTTTATGGCACACAAACCAATACTTACGTTATTCTTTGCTTCGCATCAAATAATAGATAATTAGATTTTAAAAATTAACCAAAAATAAATTAAATAATTTTTTTAAATATGGCAAAAATTTAGATGGAGTAAGCACAAATTAATCCCCAGGGCGATCACTCGATGTTCCACTATCCACTTGTGAAAATTTGACACGGTATTAGAACTACGGTGAAGAATACTGCCCACTAGTGTGTAAATTTTTGTCAACTTTTTATAGAGCAGTATATTGTTGAAATTGTATAAGTGTAGAAACTGCAATTTTCAGTCAAGATTTTGGTAAAAAAAAAAACTGAAAGTATTACATGTGTATTCCTATCCACTCATAAGCTACAGTGAAGGGAATATTGCTTACTCATGTTATTGGTAAAGTAAATTTCATACCGTATTAGTAAATTTCATATAGTATTCGAGCTAGGGTGGGAAGACTGCGCTCTCATGTTAGTGAATTTCATATGGTATTACAGCTACTGCGACCAGAGAAGGCACCGAGGGACTGCTCACACTCATTGGACAGAAAGATTAAAAAGAAGGTAGCAAGTCGAATAAAAGGGTTTACCTGCACGACCAGCGTGAGAAAGGTGTGCATCATTTAATGGATTGTTCCGCTGCTGCAGAAGAAATTGAGGCAACCATTGGTTGAATAAAGGTGCTTGTAAATAAGTGTTTTAAGAGTCTCAGAGTTGAATAGCCGCCAGAGAACGCAAGAGCAGTGGAAAAGAGTCTAAGGAATCACCACCGGCCAGAGAATGCAAGGGCAGTGGAAAAGAGTCTAAGGAATCACCACCTTTGTGAATTGATTGAACAATCAGTGCCCGTATTTCGTCGCGGGGTTGATCGGATTATAAATAAAAATGTAATTTGAGCCTGTATTCCGTCGTGGGGATGACTCGAGTGCAAATTAGAAAGTAATTTGAGCCGCTAGCTGCGAGGAATTTAGCCGCTGTTAGATGCTGTGAAGTTGTGAGAGTTGCCGCTTGATGTTTGTCAAAGTAGTAGGAGTAGTTTATATGATATATTTGTTTAGAAAACTTAAAAAGCTTGATCATCTATTATTTGCCTTATTTTCAGTCAAAATTTGGTAGAAATTGTTGAAATTACAGTTTTAGATTATTGGAATTGCATAATTTGGGGTTATTTTCAGTTAAAATTTGATAGAAATTGTTGAAATTATAGTTTTAGATTGTTTCCTACATAATCCGAGTGTCCATGGGTAATTGAAGTGACTAAATCCATTTCTGCAATAAAAAATACAATGTGAACAATCAAAATCACGATTTCAACAAAAATAATGTCGCCCAATTCTAATGCAAATTCTCTACTGTTTAGCTTACTCTCTTAAACAAGGTTATCTTGAACAATCAAGATCATGATTTCAACAAAAATAATGTCACCCAATTCTGATGCAAATCCTCTACTGTTTAGCTTACTCCCTTAAACAGGGTTATCTTGATCGGAGCCACCCATTGTTAAGCCATTGAAGAGTGTTGGTCGAGTTGAGAGTCGCTAGAAAGAGATGGTCAGTTCGTCAATATAATACAGAGCTGCCATGGACAGTCGGAGGAGCCGCCGTGAAGTCGAGCTGCCAATGGGGGATGTAGAGAAGTGATTCACTGCTATTAGTGCCCCCTGCGACCATCGAAGACAAGCTGCTTCGAGATATTCGTACAAGTGTAGGGGTTCACAAATAAATATTTTAAAAGTGAAGTTGCTTTGTACTTTATTTTTTTACACAAAAAAATACTATACTTTATATTAGAAGTATAAATAGGTTACAGAAATCTCCGAACAGTAAGTCCATACATGCCAAATCCCAATCCTCTAAAAGAACCATAACGGTGGACAGGCCACTAATCCAGTGCAACCGAAGAGCCAGATGTCGAAATACAGGTTATACCAATCCCAAAATGAACCAAAGTCCAGACGAAAAGTCTGAAAGAGTAGTGCTACAGAGGAAAGTAACAAAAAAAACAAAAAAAAGCCACCCAGGACAAGAAGATGCCCCAACAGATAGGAACTACAAAAAAGGAAGTAGATAAGAACTAGAAGGCAAAAATATTCCATTGAATTGACCAAACACAAGTTGGTTAGAACCCTCCAGGAAAGAGCATCAGCAACAACATTATGTTCCCGAAAAATGTGGATGATGGAAGTCTCAGGGCAAAGACCCAAAATTAGCTTGGTCTGATCCATCCAAGAGGAAAGAGCTAAAGCATTGATAGTGGCATCTCAGTTTGCCCAATTCACAATAGTCATAGCATCCCCTGCTACCTGATCCAAGATAATATTAGTCTTCGTATAGAAGAATAAAACAATAATAATTTTCTTTTTATGTTAGTGCCTCTACCACCACACATCCATAGTTTTATCTGGTCACCATTAACACATTCAATAAAAGCCCTGCCCCACATCTACGCGAAAAGTCCTGAGCAGCACCATCAAAGCGAGCGTGATTTCCAGAGCGAAGAAGGAGAGGAGCAGCACCATCACAGCGGCGCAATTTCCAGAGCGAAGAAGGAGAGGAGGCCAAGAAATCCGATCACCTTTCGGAAGCCCCACCTTCTGAGAGCATCCAAAATCCTGAGAAAGCGATAGTACTGTACAGGAAACCCGGCTTGGCTCCGATAGGAAGTTGTCAAATATCATACAATTGCAGGATTTCCAGATTTTCCACGCAGCCAAACATGCCCGCTCCCCCTAAAGATTTTTTAATGCAAACATATTTTTAAACCACTCCTGCATAGTAACGTCTGGCTCAGCCTGTAAATAAGAAAATGGAGCACCAATATAAGACCAGACTTTCACAGTGAATGGACAGTTAACAAAGAGGTGTACAAAAGTCTCAGCATCTTGATGACAGAGGGAACAAATGTTCGGGCCAGCAAACCCCCGCTTTTGTAGATTTTCCCAGATAAGTATCTTCCCCTCCAGCAGTAACCACATAAATATTTTGACTTCAAGAAGTAAACACCAGTTCCAGCCACATCGGTGCCACCACTTCCACGTCCAAATCGAATTTGAACAAATCCCCTCATATGCCAAACGAGCAGTGATAGTGCCATCCTTGGGGTGTTCCATGACCAAAGAAGACGGTCATCGCCATCCACGATCCTAATATTGGCACGGTAGAGGTCCAGTATGTAAGACCTCCATTCGTCGGCCATCGCACCAACCAAACCTAACTGTGAGGCACTCAGCCAAGAATTAAACATCTCTGTTGGACTGTTTTGAACGAGAATATGATAAAGATTGTAGTATCCCCGACATCTGATACTAGTTGCCTTGGTACCTGTAGTAGACCGTTAAGGGAACGAAAGTTTGGACAAGTTAATGCCCGTAGAAGAGTCGAGGGAATTGAGGAGAACTTGTGACAAAAGCTGGGACAAATTAATGTTTATAGAAGAGTCCAGTAGATTGAGGAGAACCTGTGTCAAATTGCTTGGAATATGCACGACAGAAGTGAGCCAGGTGAGTTTTGATCGGTCATCTGTATTGACATTAATTTAAGAAAAACAGATTTTGAAGAGGTGCATTTGTGATCAGAAATTAAAATCCTAAGTATTTTGACATTTATTTTGAAAAAAAACAGATTTTGAAGAGGTGCATTTGTGTTCAGAAATTAAAATCCTAAGTATTTTGAAGTGATAGACTAGAAGAGTGGTTTTCTAATTTTCTGACAACAGAACAATTATTTTTTTGGAAACATAAGAAATTGCTGGTTTATGCCATATGGACAGCGGTTTGGACTTGAGGAAAGAAATCTGGAGTGAAATCGATGTAGATGTCTATGAAAAGTGTGACGTGAAGAGTAGAGAGGTGGCGACATCGATCAGTTTTGGAAACAAATGAGATGCATCTTGAAGTTCAAGATGGTAATGATGCATTGGTTCAAGATGGTAATGATGCATTGGTTCTGTAGGGGAACCTACTAAAGGTCTATAAAACTAAAACTCAAACAAAGGTAGAGCATAATTTTTTAAAAACATGTTATGCTCAATTTAAGTAGAGGAATTTGAATCTTTGCTTGCTAGATTACTTGCTAAAAACCATAAATATTCTAGATTAATTAAAATCAATTGAGAGGACAATGGAAGAAGATATGATGGTTATAACTTTTAAAAATTTGCTTCCTTCTCATGCAAATTTTATTGAAACCTTGAACATTACTAGGCACTAATCTCTTTCAATTAGTATAATGATGAATGGTGTTTTTGAGGGAATCACACCGTGAATGGTGTTTTTGAGGTAGAGTTTGTAGCAAATTTTAAAAGCAAGGGTTGTAAACAGAAACATGGAAAAGAAAATGTCGGGAACTCTAACAAATTAGGTAATGTAAAAAATCAATTAAATGCTTTTATTGTGGAAAATTAGGGCATATAAGTAGAGTTTGCAGGAATTAGTTGTGGGATGAAAAGCATCACCAAGATCATTCTTCCGCTGAGCAATCTATAAAGAAACATGCTAAACTGGTTGAACATAATGAGGAAGAGTTCTATGTTTATGTTCGTGGCTAGAAATAAGTATTAATGAGTGGTAAGGTTGATTGGTATGTTGATTTAGGAGCATATAAACATTTTACTAACAATATTCTTGTTATGTTGATTTTATAGAAGATAAATCTCAATATGAATATGTTGTGTTGAGCGGCGAAGAATAATACAAGATTAGAGGAAAGGGAAATGTACCCCTTCAAGTAAAAGGTTTGGAGAAAAATATATTTTCAATTAGTATAATGAAACTTAGTTCACACTTACATATAAATGTTAACGTTAAGAGGCGCTTTTATTGTTTATAAGAGTAGCAATAATATGATTGCAATGGGTGTGGAAGAACATGGTTTATTCTGGTTGCTAGAAGTTGAAAATGCAAGTTTAGTTGGTAGAAAGATGGTTGTAATTCACTTAAAACTCAATGATGGAAAGCAAGCTAGAGAGGTGTCTGATGAAACCAAACTCAAGAAATGAAGCCATAGATGATGTCAGTGTTAAAACAAGTCAAAGAAGATAAAGCAAACAATATGTATATTATGCATTATCTATTGTAATTCATACGAAGACCCTTGGGGAAGGGGTGAAGAAATGGTAAATAAGAAGACCCTTTGGGAGGGTGAAGATGATGGTGTTTACGTAAAGAAACAAGCACAAAACATTGATATGTTGGATCACCCAGATGTGGAGGATGTGAGTTTAGTGAACAAGCCAAGCCAAGTTCTATGTCAATAGTGGAAATGTTTTCTATTCAACCAACATTTTCTCTCATTTGCTTGCTAAGTCAATGGTCAAACAAAGGATGGTAATGTAAATTGTACTTCCTTATCGGATACAATTCACTCCTAATTACTGTTTTGAAGATCTTATTTTGTGGACTATAAACATCTTGTTTGTCCAAAGCTTTTCTCTTTTTGTATTTTGAACAAACATGTAAAACGACTATTATGGGAGGGTGTTGGAGATAATAGTAGTATTTAGAACTTAGAACTTAGAGGAATAATAAAAAATCATTTTTAAAGTGATGTAATAATGGGGCGTTTAATATAAATTAATGTAGTGACTGATAGTTAGTTTTTTGGGAGTTATGTAACACATTCTAATAGGAAACCTAGACCTTTTGAGGGAGCTCCTGAAAAGTGTTATAGAATTGGAAAACAACTGCTAGTGGTTTATTATCACCGCGGATATTGTTCAAAGCCTCGAATGAGCAATGAGAAGCAACTTGACTGAGGGTTTGTGAGCTCGATTGAGGCTCAAGCTATCACCAACAACCACCACCAATGAGCCCCTCTTGCTTCTATGGCCTCCAGACAACGAGGTGGGCTCGAAAAACTCTTAAACCCTTAAAAAATTAGTTTTTTTTATTTAAAATTTAGTTTTTGTAATAGTTAGTGTATTTTAAAAAAATTGTAAAACTAATTATTTTCATTAGTTATGTTTTGTAATATAGATTTATTATTTAGTTTATTTAATAATTTAATTTAGATTTAGTTTTTTTAATTGTGTTTATATATATATATTTCAACAAAAAAATTATACCTTGAAATTTCAGGATCATAGAATCAAAGTTAAATATACCTACTTCTCAAAATATCAAATGGTGTTAATGTACCACTAAGTGGTGAAGGATTCCCTTGGGATGTCATGTGTGTTGGTTTAAGGTGTTTTTTGCCTTAGATGCATGAAAGATTAATTTAGGGCCCAAGAGAAATGTTCCTCCACTGACCATGTTGAGGGCTTAGTGACACATATATAGTTCTCTAAAACTTATTAGTCCCAATCAAAGACCAAATATCCACTTGGGAGGTCATACATTTGGGTTTGAGGATTCATTCTTGGGATTTGATTTCTTTAATATTCATTTAGGGGCAAAAGTCTAGGTTTTCACCCCAATCAAGTCCACGACCATATACCCATACCTACTACTGAAACCTTTTAATACTAACAATATCCTCAATGCAAGCGAAGGATATATGCTCAAGAGGTCATGTGTTGTGGATTAAGTGTATTTTTTAAACTTGGATGCTTAAAGATTCTTTTAGGGAATAAAGCCTAGGTTTCTTCCTCAGCCATATCCAAGCCCAGAGACTCATTAGTATCAAACACTTCCTAAAAACACCGATATTCCCACTCCGAGATAAGGATAAATTGATCAAGAGGTCATGTTTGTTGGCACAAAGTGTTGTTCATGCCCATTGATGCATAATAACTTCCTTTAGAATCCAATCCCTAAGTTTCTTCACCCAACCATGTTGAAGGCCACCTAGTCCTCAAAATCTCCTAGTGGCATGCACATCCCCATCCAAAATACAATGATACCATCGGGAGGTCATATATGGTAGTTTGATCATCGTTCTTATCTTTTTCCTCATGATACTACCCCGAGACCTATACATACTACTCAAAACCAGCTAATGTTTTTTGTATGTTCCCTCACAGAGGTAATGGATATCCCTAGTAGGTCATGTGTAGTGGTTCAAGGTGTTGTTCTTGGCTATGGATACCAAAAATATTAGGTCTTAAGGTCTAGGTTTCGTCTCTCAAACATGTCAAGATCATTGCGAATGATGTCTAGTTCCTAAAACCTCCTAATTTTCATGTCCCAAATTTTTTCATTGGATCACAATGGCCTAAGCCACTTGGCCATATTCATGATAGTTTGTCAAATTGGTGCTGAGGGTCAAATAATTGCCAAGCATGATGTCCAAGTTAGTAATAATGCAAAATTAGAGCCAAATGGACAAGGTGGGTCACATGAAGAGCGAATTCCCATTCAAAGTTTGTAATGTCCCCATCCAAATAAATTATCATGGAGGAAAAATTCCACTAACCTACTAGTTCTCTAGGTCGGGGCGGAAGCATCAAAATTTGGAATAAGGGAGCTACAAGACTCAAAATGACCTTAGACTTACAAATTCACAATAAATGGGCCAAATAAACAATAATAAAGAGGAAAATGAAGTGGCATTGGATCATGAGGGCACATAAGAGGTTGTGGGACCCACATGTGGCAAGATTCCCCACTACCCTTGGCATCATTCTCACACAAATTTGAGTTCAAGGTGAAGGGTAATGTACTTGGGCTAGATGAAGATGAAATATTCATGGAAAGAATAATGGAGGCTCGACTTGGAGTGGAAGAGTAACTCCCAATGAAGAGGAAGAAGCATAATAGACAAATTGTGACACTTGTGACAAGATTCCATGGCATCTATGACAACAATGATGAAGGAATTTATGAAAAATATGAAAAATTCAGACTTGATGGAAGACCTATGACAAATCTGACATATCGGGGCTAAAAATAGCCACCAAGAGGGCACATAGAGGGATTTATGGTCAGCCAATATTCCCAATTCGAATTGGGGAAAGAGGAGTGGAAGAATGAGGGGGACAAGTGTCTCATGAAGGAATCAATCACTAACTCAAGTTGGGTGAGTTTCTTGGAGGGAAATTCGACCTCATGAGTCCACATGAAGTTAATAAAAAGGGACGATGACAAATGAGAACAAATTTTGGATCATTTTGGTTTTGCACTCTTGGAGAGCTTAGCTTGTCCATGCATGGTGGATGTTTACCTTCCCTGTTATTGAACCAATTTTGAAGGTGAAATATTCCTATCCAAGTTGGTTGGAGGAGAGGCCATTCAGACCTCTTATCCGAGCTTAATGAAGGTGTTTTGTTGTAGGTTCGACTCCCTCTACATTTCGAGTTCATCTCTTATGTCTTTCTCCACTATCTCTTCTTACATTCTCTTCTTAATGTCCATGTTCTAGTGTTGATGGCGCACTCATAGTTGTATGAAAATTGTGGAGGATGATTCCGTGACTCCATTGTTATGATATCCAATGTATGAAACTATATTGAGCTGCACATTTGAACCATAGCTCGAAATCCTATGTCTTTCATGTAAACATTCCAAGCAAACCACTAATTTGAGCTAGTTTCCCCTCAACCTTCATATGGAATTTTTGGAGTAGTTTTATATCTGTTTTGTATCAGAATTCCATTGAGTTTTTTCAGCTGTTCGAGCATCCTATTATGTAATTTTTATGAGAAAATTAATTTAGGCAGGCCCCTTGGGCATTTGATTAAAGCTTATGTAATAATTTTCATGTCCAATGTTTTCATCTTCCAAACAATGTATATGTGTTACAACGTTCTGATTGAGGGGTGAAATAATCAGTTGTAGACCTTGAATAATGCTGCATTTTGGTTGTGAATGAAGCCCTCTATCCATGCCAATTCTTTGTGTCCATGCCAATTCTTTGTGTCCATGCCAATTCTTTGTTTAGAAATTAGGGAGGGTCGTACAGTGTTTGGGAATCCAAAAAGGTCAAAGACTAGTAGGGGATTTTAACATTGAATTCCCTAGTATTTTCTCCTTTCATTCCTTCTTGATAAATGCAAGCCATGAATGTCTTTAATAAGTGTCTGAATGTCCAGTAGATGCATTAGGATGTCCTAAGACCCCTCAATCCCTTCCATACATAATTTGAGATCCTTTGGGAGCATTTGGGACAGTTTTGGGTTTCACTAGTCCAAGGTTCGAAATGTGCCAAAATTGAACAAATTTTCATATTAGGGATATTAGAGCGGTATCAAAGCATGGTCCTTGCACGCGTGCACTGGATCATCCATTAAATAAGAAAATTGCAGCCATGTACTACTATGATGATGATTTCTATGAGATGTATGAGGATGATGAGCAGTATGATGATGACTATGATGAGCACTATGAAGAGTACTACAAACAATATGAGGAACCCTCTTGCAGTACCTCTACCCAGTTCACATTCCGCGATGATGATGGTTACTATTGTGATCACTTGTACAACGAATATGTAGACATGGAGATGACACCACCAAGGAAAGCTCCTTTGAAGGAAATAGCATGGTGGAGGGGAACTTGCAAAACCCTACCCCAACAATATCAAGCCTATAGTGTTATAATGAAGTCATCCTCAAAAGTTTATTTTGACTTTTTTTTGGATGCTTTGTTTGGATATAGGACCAAGAATGAAGATGTGGAGTTAGTGAAGAAAGGTCTATGCCCTTCTTGCAAAAAACCTTGGAGAGAAAATCATATATATTTGAGTGAAAAGGGGGAGCAAGATGAGGAGACTACCACTAGTGTTCAAAAAGATAAGATCACAATCCTTACTACTGAGGGTTGTCAGCATAATGAAGCCATCACCTATTCTACTAAGGATCATCTAGAGGCATCTCTCACAGAGAACATGGATCAGAGAGTAATTATTGATGGTTTCTCAAGTTCCGTAGAAGCATATACTAATGGATGCTATGATGTGGTTCCTACTGGTGGGTGCCAATATTGCATGGAGACACCTACTAATGGATGTCCACCCCTCTATATTGGTGACATAGATATCGGCCTTAATGAGGTTTCTGCAAGTCCCAACTCCATTGAGCACAAAGAAGAATACATTGTAGCAACAAAATATGAACCAATATCGGCTTCCTAGTCACCACTTGAACTTCCATGTGAAGTTGATCCCAAGAAAGAAGAAGAAGAGGAGGTTCGCTCTCATGAACCATCCTTCATTGAAGGGTATTTGAAGATGAGTGAAAGGAATATATATGATTCCCTTAGCATACTCCATGACACTCAAGCATTGATGCCAAATTCTTGTTGGAGAGTTTCTTTATTGGAGAAGCCATCCTTCCTTGAAGACATGGAGAAGATTCAAAGATCAATGCGCAACATTGAAGGTAATTTCATGTCTTTGATTTTTGATAGAATAAATTTGGTTGAGCTTAATGAATGGTTACACGAGGCATACTTGAATAATATTGAGGATATTCACAAGCTCAAAATTCAAAATGAACAACTTCTTGAGAGGTTGCAATTGTTCTTCCTCCTATGTTTCAGATTGTCATATGGTAGATTGCTTGGAGGATTATCATGAAATGATGGATCATGAGAAACATGGAAACTTGCATGTGCTTGATGTGTTTGAAGATGATCTTGATGATATCCAAGCACTTGTTGTGGTGGAAGAGGAACTGGAGTTTCCTCTTGATAATGGTTACACAATTTTTGAAGAAGTGCATGATTCCACTACCTTGGAACCAATCTATGAGGAAAGTTTTACACTTTTGAGGGAGGTGCATGATCCTACCCCTATGGAGCCTTCACATGATGAAACTTTTTCACTTTCTGATCATTTGGGTGAGTTGGTTCATTCTCCTACATCCTACACTTCCACATTTTGCAACATTCATCCTAATGAAGTATGGGTGAAAGGTTTGTTTCTGATGGTGCCACATGAGGAGTGTGAAACTCCTATCACTCCTTTTGATGATGACATGACTAGAGAAACTTATTCTTTGCATTTGCAACAACATTCATTGCTCTCATTTGATAACTCTCACATACATGGATGCACCTATGATGTTCACTTGAGTCACTTGAAGACTCATGATTTTCCTTGTTCATTGCTTAGTTCATTTGATGTTGGAGGAACTTCATCCAATACTTGGGTGAAGAGATATATGATTGGAGCACATTATTATTGGAAGCAACATCCTTTGTTATTTCTTGATTATAAACATATTCATGGATGCATATATGATACTCATTCTTCTTCTTGCTCACTATGTAATTCACTTGATGGGAGAGTTTCTTCATCCAACGTTTGGGTGAAAGCACACACGGAAACACTCTATGACACCTCCCACACTTTCTTGGAGCAGCATTATTGGACATGGGACCCTCACTTATGTCATTGGAGTAGATTTGATTGGTCACTTGATGCTTGTATGCACTTGGCAAATGGCGGTGTACTTACTTGGATGTATAAGCACTTTCATGATTCTTTGATGAGGCACCTCCTTGATACGTTTGTATGATGTTGTTATGTACTTTGATGATCTATCTTTTGTACTCATGATTTTTGTGAGGATGCTCATTAGAGAGTGGGATCTTGGCATCTCCCACCTTGATGTAAATTTTTGTGTTATTTTTCTCATTGATGGAATGTGCTAGTTATGGGATTCTGTCATTCCACACTTGGTTGAAATAATTTGGAGGATATTGTAAACCTCCTACTTTGAGGTATTGTTTTGGGAGACCTTGTGCATGATAGGAATACACAAGAATTGGGACCTTGGAATCCCATACTTGATGAATTGGTTCTTGATGACATTGTGCACTAGGAGAGTGCACAAGCAGCGGGACCCAGGAATTATTGATCATTGGAAACTCATTGAGAGCACATTTTTGGATGGAATTATGTTTTTTTTTCCTTGCAGGATGTTATGATGTCTTCCATGTCACTCTTATGCATTGCATAGGAGAATATATATTGTACCTTGTATTCTTGAGGATAATTTGGGATCCGGGGATCATCTTTGGATTCAAGTATTTCTGTTTTGGAGTTCATGAAGCAGCTTGCAGAAGTTGGTGGAAAAGTACACAAATGTTTCATCATACATATCATCACTTGCATGAGGTGAGAATCCATTGGTTGGGTTAAAAATTATGTGGAGATGGTCTATATTTCTTAAGGACAAGAAATATTAGGAGGGGAGGATTTGTCATGTCCCAAAATTTTGCATTGGATCACAATGGCCTAAGCCACTTGGCCATGTTCATGATAGTTTTTCAAATTGGTGCTAAGGGTCAAATAATTGCCAAGCATGATGTCCAAGTTAGTAATAATTAAAAATTAGAGCCAAATGGACAAGGTGGGTCACATGAAGAGAAAATTCCCAATTCAAATTTTGTAATGCCCCCATCCAAATAAATTATCATGGAGGAAAAATTCCACTAACCTACTAGTTCTCTAGGTTGGGGTGGAAGCATCAAAATTTGGAATAAGGGAGCTACAAGACTCAAAATGACCTTATAATAAAAATTCACATTAAATGGGCCAAATAAACATTAATAAAGAGGAAAATGAAGTGACATTGGATCATGAGGGTGCATAAGAGGTTGTGGGACCCACATGTGGCAAGATTCCCCACTACACTTGGCATCATTCTCACACAAATTCGAGTTTGAGGTGAAGGATAACGTACTTGGGAGAGATGAATAGGAAATATTCATGGAAAGAATCATGGAGGCTCAACTTGGATTGGAAGAGTAACTCCCAATGAAGAGGAAGAAGCATAATAGACAAATTGTGACACTTGTGACAAGATTCCATGGAATCTATGACAACAATGATGAAGAAATCTATGACAAATATGAAAAATTCAGACTTGATGGCATAACTATGAAAAATATGACATATTGGGGTTAAAAATAGCCACCAAGAAGGCGCATAGAGGGAGTTACGATCAACCAAGATTCCCAATTCGAATTGGGGAAAGATGAGTGCAAGAATGAGGAGGACAAGTGTCTCATGAAGGAATCAATCAATAAATCGAGTTGGGTGAGTGTCTTGGAGAAAAATTTGACCTCATGAGTCCAAATGAAGTTAATAAAAATGGAGGATGAAAAATGAGAACAAATTTTGGATCATTTTTGTTTGCACTCTTGGAGAGCTTAGCTTGTCCATGCACGGTGGGTGTTTACCTTCACTGTTATTGAACCAATTTCGAAGGTGAAATATTTTTGTCCAAGTTGGTTGGAGGAGAGGCCATTCAAACCTCTTATAGGATCTTAATGAAGGTGTTTTGTTGTAGGTTCAAGTCCCTCTACATTTCGAGTTCATCTCTTATGTCTTTCTCCACTATCTCTTCTTACATTCTCTTCTCAATGTCCATGTTCTAGTGTTGATGGCACACTCATAGTTGTATGAAACTTGTGGAGGATGATTATACGAATCCATTGTTATGATATCTGATGTATGACACTGTATTGAGCTGCAAATTTGAGCCATAGCTCGAAATCCTATTCCTTTCATGTAAACATTCCAGGCAAATCACTAATTCGAGCTAGTTTCCCCTCAACTTTCATATGGAATTTTTGGAGTATTTTTATATCTATTTTGTATCAGACTTCCACTTATTTTTTGCAGCTATTTGAGCAGCCTATGATGTACTGTTGATGAGAAAATTAATTTAGGCAGGCCCCTTGGGAATTTTATTAAATCTTATGCAATAATTTTCATGTCCAATGTTTTCATCTTCCAAACAATGTATATGTGTTACAACATTCTGATTGAGGGGTGAAATAATCAGTTGTAGACCTTTAATAATGCTTCATTTTGGTTTTAAATGAATTCCTCTATCCATGACAATTCTATTCAGAAATTAGGGAGGGTCGTACAGTGTTTGGGAAGCCGAAAAGGTCAAAGGTTAGTGGGGGATTTTAACATCGAATTCCCTAGTATTTTCTCCTTTCATTCATTCTTGATAAATGCAAGCCATGAATGTATTTAATAAGTTTCCGAGTGTCCAGTAGCTACATTAGGATGTCCTAATACCCCTCAAGCACTTCCAAAAAGAATTCGAGAGCCTTTGGGACAGTTTGGGGTTTCACTAGTCCAAGGTTTGAAATTGGCCAAAATTGAACAAATTTTCATATTAGGTATATTACACTATTGGCACTAGGATATAGCCACTCTTACACCAATTATAGACTTAAGAGGTCCTATGTGGTGGTCTGTGGTATCTTCTTGATTTGGGTTTCTTCCATTGATCATGCTTATGTCCCTAAGACTCACACCTAGTGTTATTTGCTCTTGATTATTTCTTGTCCCTATTCTAAGGCCAACGATCCTTTCAAGAGGTCATTTGTAATAGTTCAACACATTAATTTTTTCCTTGATTATAGTTCAACACATTAATATTGACCCTATATGCGTAGAAACTTATTTTAGTTCCTACGACATAGGTTTAGTCGGGCCTCAACCATGTCGACAACCATTAGGTTTATCCCTAGTGATCAAAATTACTGCTCTAGAACAACCACTTGTAGAAATTTTTTTCCCGATGCCCAATCGACAATTGTTTTGGAGTTTCCATAAACCTTATGACATAAAAATACCCTTGAAGAAACAAATTGAAGTAATCCCCACAGAGTTAGAAGCTCTGCCTATGTATTTGTACTCCATCAATCTTATGGAAATATTTATATAACCCATGATTTTGAAACTGATCACTTGTACCTATTGACAAAAATATTCAAAAATCCTTAAATTCCTCGCTAAGGGAATTGATGTATACATTTTTTCACTAAGTCTTCAAAAAAAGAACCAACAGAGAACTGAGACTAGTCCATTGTAATCTGAAGCTCAGAAATCACCTTTGTTTAGACTATACATGAAAAAGGGATTTCCACAAAAATGTGTTTGACATACTGAAGTCCTTTTTTACATAAGATACATCATCATGACAACATTGTCATGTAGTGACACCATCCTAATCGTTCGCTTCATCATCCTCATCATCCTCATCATCAGAACATCATGAGGTTCGTATGCACATCAGAACATCATTTTATTCAAAGGATTACATATATGATTTTTCTTCATTGTTTCATGCAGATCCTTCTCCAGAGCAGGGTTCTTCCCTCCATTAATCATGATCGTTAGGACAATCCGCTGCCGCAACACCCTCCCCATGTTGCGGGCGGAGTCGTATATAAATTGTTTACATATAGTATTGTTTTAATTGAAATACATATAGAGTAAAAAATATTGTATATATGTACATGTGTTTGGTTATTAATTGTTGTTTGTGTCTAGGCACCTCGCTAGCCAGTCCATATGGTGAGTGTCCATCCAGTAGCATGGTGGCCAGTGCCTTGCACGATGGTCACGACCCATTGACCCCATCAGAGCACAGTGAGGAGGTTCATGATCACGCTTGTACATTAAATCCATATTTATTTATTTTACTAATCTATCAGTATCTTTAAATTTTGTATCGGTGTTTTGTACTTTAACTGATACATTTTTTAATCTATCTGTCAGGTGTTGATCCCGGTTCTGATGCTCCTTGGGAGGATGAGATAACCATGATCACAACCAAGGAGATCAAATCGTAGCGTGATTGGTTGTGCATCCAAGTACAGTCCATGCACCTTGATTTCCATCGATACGGTCGATGTCCATGCTGATCAATGTAGTTGATGAGTTGTTGGAAATCCACCAAAAGGAGGGGCGCCTAAGTGACATATGGCAAGCTGCTTCCAAGAGGAAGAGGGCACAGGTATTGTGTCCTGACAAATGGGAGGCGATTAAAACCACAACAAGGGAAATGATGTCAAGGGCACTTTGTTTGACATCCCTCTTGATCGCGCTACTGGAAAACTGATTCGACTGCGGGAGTTCAGGTTTGAGGTTGCTGCACCTCATATTTATGATAGGTTTATTGGAGCATGGGGAATGTTCTCCCACCATGACTAGGTCTCCTTGTACTTTTGTTAAATGTATTTATGCAGAGTTTGTATTACACATGCATCTTGATTACACAAGTACGCCTTCACTTTTCCATGGCGTTGGGCAGGGACACACTTATCAACATCCAGGGCAGGGTATTTTTTAAGGATTATAATATTATACTTAAGTGTAGTATTCTAGGCGATTATTTTGGATTGAAAAAAAACATATATATAGATAGGTAGGCGAATATTAAGTATGAATCATACAATTTACTACTAAAACTTGAAAAATTTGGCGAATATCATGATAAAAAAACATATTTTATGTAAAAACAGGGGATATTAGAGACTAAAAATGAAAAAATAATGAATTTATTTTTTGAAAAAAATCCGAAAAAATAGCCAATTAGCGAAATTTCATCCTTAAAAATTACCTTGATCTAGGGGCTCATAGATACCCTGCTACTATACCACCCCCTCCTCGATTGGTTCCTGCCCCTGGTTGAGGGATTCTACGACCCGAGGACGTAGTTGAGCCATCATACCTTAGAATTGAGACACGTTCTTTGATGGCAGGTGCCATGCGCACTGCATTGGGTAGTGCTACCGTTGTCATGCACGAGGAGAGGTCCACCTTGACTGGGCCTATGGTTCCTCTTTCCAATGGAGAAGTTCCTCTTTACAATGACATCATGAAGGAAATCATAAACAATGATGAACATCAAGTGGAGAAAAAATCAATGTTCAAATTAAACGGGTTCATGTTGAAACATATGATATGAAATTGTTGTTAATCCACATGATCATGTTTTATGAAAATCTCCTTGGCAGAAAGTGACAACAAAACACTATTTTCCAAGCCACAAGGTCATAACAATGATTTTTTTTTAAAGGTGGTTTACCATTTGTTAGAGGGATACTCCACCGGTATATGTGCCAACACCTGATATTCCAACACGAGAATCAAGGTATGGCCATATTTACATAATCCACACATTTATTACAAAGGGGCTCAACAAGAGCATCATGTAACTTACAAGAATTGAACCTGGGTGGGGAGGGTAACAATCAATCCTCCCAACCACTCAAGCTATATCCAATGGACTCGAACTTCGGTGGAAGCACAATTGAAATAATAAGAAGTAAAATTGGTGTTTCAAAAAGAGTATCTTGGTTTGACGTGCATACACATGTTTGAATTTCTTTTGGTTCTAGTATTTTTTGAAACTCAAAGAAACCATTTCCTACATATATCCCAAGTGTGATTCTGGAAGACTTGGTAAACAAATGAAAACATGGTCCAAATCTTGCATTGTTTATACATAATTATCTTATTATTTAATATTTTTGCATTTGATTAATAAATTACGCACAATAAATAGCTTTGTAATTATCAAGATAAAGTATTGGAGTTATGTACTATAAATTAAGTTTTTTAATTATCAAAATAAAGTATTGCAGTTATTAAGATAAAATTGACATTATTTCAATTAGCTTGTCTTGATTTATCCATGCATTGATGGATCCTAAGTTCAAGTAAGCTTAACTTGGAGCAATTGTTTAGTTTAAGCATAGCTAGTCAAGTTGTGGCTTAGTCAACTACAAATATACAAGCAAATAGTATGCATACATCTACTCTATAAAAAGTAAATTATGGAGAATAAATAAATTTGTAATTATCAATATAAAGCATTGGAGCTATCAAGATAAAGTTGACATTCAATTAAATTATTTTGATCTATCGATGCATTGATGGATCCCAATTTCAAGTAAGTTTAACTTGGAGCATTCGTTTATTTTAGACATAACTAGTTGAGTTGTGTCTTAGGGAACTACAAATAAACAATCAAATAATATGCATGAATATACTTTATAAAAATCACCCAGGTCCTCATTGTACATAGCTTATTGATAAATAATTGAGGTTTTCCCTTGATATGTGGATGTTTCCATTCCAAGGGATTTACCATGTATATGTTATGTCATTTTTAGTTTATTGTTGCATTATGATATTATGACCATGTGTAATTTTGAACATTGTATGCAAGTGGTTATATAATAATATCTAATTACTAAATGAGCTAGATCATTGGCTTTTGCAAACTCGTTACATGGACCTCTTCATACCCACATATTTTTGTATTTTCTGGAGCAAATATAACTACATAGTTGAGGCCAAAGTGAATGGATTATCCATGAATGCTTCTCGTTTCAATGAAATCAAGTTCTATATGCTCTATATTTGCACATTTTCTCATCTACCTGGAGTTTTGTAAGTTTTTTAATTTTAATTTAAAAAAAACTTAATTTTTTTCTTTAAGTACTAGATGTCCTTACCTTTTTTGGGGATTTTTATGTGACCTTTGTACTTTGTCCTACACTTTCTACACCATTTTTTAGTGCCTATACTTTCCAACCTTCTTTTCATTGGATTTCCCTTACTCCATCTACAACCATACCTTTATTTCTATCCATTTTTCTAGATACTATACTTCATGATTAGATTTCCATTCCCTACCACTAGAACATTTTTTGTTGATGGTACTTTTCAACCCCTTTCCCTGGGACTTATAGCTCTTGGTGTTGCAACCTACTGTTGTCTCTCTAGAGATGCATCCTTCATGCTTATTTCTTATTCAACATAATCAGTTCCATCATTACAAATACTGTCTTTAAAAAACCTTTGGTGAAAACTCACTTGTGGCTTCCCTATCCTTTCATTCCTAACCATGGAATAGGTATGCATTGACAACCTATTAAAATTTTGTTTCTTAAGAGTCTATTTCACCATTACATGACTGAAATGGATTCCAAAGATACCCAACATAATGAAAATGTATGCATAATTGAAATTTTAAAATGCAAAAAACTTACATAAGAATGTCATGATAGTGTTCATGCCAATGAATGCCCATGTACATAACTAGGTACAACCACACACACGACATGCATAATACACACATTTACTTAACATAAAATCAGAATTGAACTACATATTTATACATAGATTTAGCACTTATCTTTTATTCAAATATGGTCCAAGAAAATGGCTATAGACAAGAAAATTTCCATCCAACTATAGGCACATAGTTCATATTCCACCCCTAATTTAGGCTATGAGGCCACCAACGTGAAGGAAAAATCTACAAAGTCTTAGCTCACTCAAACCAACCCATTTAATATCATGGTTGAATCAATTTGGTCACTACAAAGAACTCTAGGATTATCATTTAATAATTTAATCATCAATCAACCATGACACTCTCTTGTGACTTCCCTACACAACATAAGGAATATCTTCCATTTCTCTTCTCAGTAGATCCCAAGCAGTCTTCTTCCCTTCTAGTTATCTTTATCATAGGTAGAAAGAGCTCAATTATCTAATTTCCTTTTGGGAATAACTGAATATAATGAACCTTTAATTTTAGACAACCACCAAGAAACAATGATCAATGGTGAAGGTGTACTATCTTTCCTATTCTCTATGCTCACCAACAACCTATCTATCTCTTAACCAAATTCGACAAAATTTTCTTCATAGTGTTGATTTTGGTCATTCATTAGACTTTGATATATGACTAACAATGGAGAATGCAACATGAGAACTGTATACTAGAGAATCCCTCTTTGAATTGTGAGAATGCGAATGATCATGGAAATGAGAGATTGTTTTCTAAGGAGGTAAGAGAATGAAGTACTCTTACACCTCCATATAATTATCATACTCACACCATACATCATTAACTATGTGAGGTAAACTTCTTCACCAACCTCTACATGCATTCATGATTGGATTTTTAATTCAAAGGAGATAGATAACTTCATTTATAGAAAATGATTGAAAATAGATGGTTTCCTAGGCCAAAACTTGGGCATAGAGGAATAATTTCCCAAAGGACCCCTTTCCTCTTCCATTCTTCTAGAATCATACCCTCGCTCGTGCTCTTTGCAACCATCTTGGGCCATTCTATATTATATTCTAATATTAATATTTACATAGATTTGAGTGGACCATAGTAAGACTACCACAAGGCCCATAGAAATATATTTACATCATTTACACATAAGGTCAATTATTTAATATCATATGGGTCGACTCTAGTCATTATAACCATGAATTTACAATTTATATATAATATGATCCAATACATTGCAAGGGAGAAAAACTAGGGTATTACATCACTAACCATCCCATTCAAGTACATGCTATCCATTAAACTCAATCTATGCAAAATTTGATATGATAAACTTATTATGGAGTAAATATATCTCATGCATTATTATTTTTTAATCCCAATGGGTCCTTGAAAAAATTGAATTGGCTAAGCAAGCAGCTCATAATTCTCTTTAGAATATCTGGTTAAGATTGGGCCTAGTTATTTCATCAATTTTTTGGATGAAATCTTTGTTAATCCTTGGTTAAAATCCTTTTATTCATGCATCAAGGAATTTCATGGAATCCTTCAAAAATGTATAAGGCAAGTGAATGTGTATTTTTAGTAATGGAAAACTAAGAACGACTCGAAAAGAAGTGTAACCTCCATGCTCCACACTCCAAACAAATCACTAAAATCAATGAACTGAAAAATGATGCAAAGCTTTGGATATGTAGATATTTGGTTATGATAAGGGAGGTGTTACATCCACACTCCAAAACAACTCTAAAGCATGCATAGGATGTGGAACTGTCACCTACCCAAATTTCATAAATTATTATTTTATTAGCAAAATACTTTATGTTAAAATTAATCGCAAAGTTTTGTAATTATGATCAGTTTTGATCAAGGATGAATGTAAATTACTGAATATTATTATTTAAATAAATTAATTAGGAGACAAACACCCAAGGGGATTGTTAAATGAGTGTTCATTGACCCACAAGGAGGAATTGAAGCTGTTGGAAGGTATGGGACAGATGGCAGCAATTGCACCACACCACTAGTTGTTGGTTATGGGACAACTACCCCTAAAAATGTGGCATTATCCCCCAGGTGGAGGGAGTGAGCAGGCAGCTCATTTAATGACCCAGTAACAATTGAAAAGGCCTAGGCAGCCTACATAAGGCAAATTCGAATTGAGCAGGCAGCTCTTACACAATATTTATGCAGGAATATTTCCTCATGTGCATTAGGTGATCACTGAGAGATTAGAATAGGGAGGCTAGTGGTGAGTGCAATCATAAGTCTGTATATTGCTTAGAAGAACCAGAGATGCTGGTGCAGGTCTTTTGGACTGCTAGTTCTTGAAGATTCAACAATTAGTGCTACTGCAAGTGGAGATCCTAAATTCCTAAGTTTCTTCCTCCTAGTGGTTTAGTGAATAGGCTCGGGGGTCCTAAGGCAAGTACTTGACTGTCTTCAGGAATTGGTTGGGTGGAACAGTCTTCTTGGGATGTTTGTTCCCTACAGAATTTATCCAGGTTTTACAGTTTCTACTTTATTTCAGTTATTACTTCTGTTTAAGTAAAATTAGAAATCTCTGTTTGAAGAAGAATTGATTTCTGATTTTATTTGAAGTCTGAATGTCGAAGTTTATGTTATTCTGAATTGACAAATCAAACTCTACATTTTTCCACATGCTATTGTTTGCATCGTACTCTAGTGTAGAGACGCAAATCAAGTATAGATGAAAAGATAGGAAAATTGCCATTGATTCGATAGATAAATATAGTAATTTATATGTTTATCAGTTTCTGTCCTATAGTTAATAAATAGTAGAAAGTTCTGCATAATACCTAAATATTATAGATTATTCCATTGTTTCAATACAAACAACATTGTTTATTTCTTGTACAAATATATTGTAATTTCTTATCTCTACTATGTACATAAGAAAGAAATAAAATTCAAATTTCCTTACATCATCTGCAATATAAATAATATTGCTGCAAATAAATAATGTATAAATTATGGATAATGCTGCAAACCATAGTCATTTCACAGTCCTCACGTTTTACACACACATTGTTTTCATTCCCTATTATAACATATGCAATGAACATTTTAGTTCTATCAAATAATGAAAACATGATAAACCTTATTTCGTTTTCTGTCATCTTGTTCATATATTTTATAAGCTTTATATATTATAAACTGCATTTATTGTTTTAAAAAAAAACTTGGTTCATATCAAACCCTAGTTAGAATTTCGATTTCCATTACCATCGTTTTGCAACATAAACAAACAAAATCTATACAAACTATGGATCGAACCCTAGTTTTTGGCTTCAAAGACCTTTTTAGAAGTTCATATTCAAACACTTATTTTTTTTTTAAAGACGAGACTCGAACTAGGGTATATGACCCTATTCTTTTCCATTACAAACGAAAGAAAAACCATTTCGTCATACACATTACAGAGTTATCATCTACGACAAGCATTTGGACTCTGACCTAGCTCGAAATTCACGATATCAATCTACAGTTTTCAAACATATAAACAGATGAATAGCACAGAACGAAATAGTATATTTATTTTTCATTGCCGAGAAGAAAACATTGTTTCCACAGTAGACGAGCCTCGACTCTATATCTCTTTTCTCATAACATAAACCAACAGGTCATGCTCAAGGTTTAAACCAATACAAGTCCCAATTCCAGGAAGGGAAACCAATGTTCTCAGAAACAAAAATACTACAACATGTTTCCAAATGAAAAACGCACAGGGTTATTCCCTTGCTCATACATTTTAAAACAAGTCCAAAAACCCTCAGCATTGACGAGCATTATAACTCCCCACTTGATGAGATAGACATCAAGTTTAAGACTGAGTATCATACAAATTAACGAGGGTCACATCCCTGTACAAACATCGTTTGAATAACAAAAGGGTCTTCAAATTTTTCAACTGACAGACAATGCCGAGGCATAGTGAAAGATGGGTTATTCATCCTCTTGAAACCACATCAACCAAAGTCGAAAGGCACCTATGATGGTTTGAGATCCGGAGCTTACCAGGAATGGAAGCTTGCCTTTCCTTTCCAAACCCTTGCTCAAGTCGCTCTTCGAACCCTGCAACTGAACAAAAACAACAGCTTAGAATTTGATAGCTATAATATTTATATTTTAAACTGAAAATTGAAAACTTCAACGAAAGAATCACTATTCTTTTCGAGGACGCTTACCTTCTCAAATAGCGGCCAAGTTCTTTGCATTCACCAGAAAAACGACGAGATCTCTGCTGTAGACAAGACCAGGGTACATCTATCTTTTGCAGCATTGAGTATCTCACTCAATCTCTAAAAGAAAAACTATAAAATATCAACTCGCTAACAACTCAAACCAGAGACTCAATCTTTTAATACAACGCCATTACAGTAGGAAAGAACCTACAGCTCCAACCCAAATCTACAGGTCTCATGGTCGAAACCTCTTACAAGTTTGCTAACCCTAGATTTCGGCAGCCTGTCGGCCACACAGACCAAAACAATAGAACAATGAACAACTTTCAAATCTCATTAACCAAAATGACGACAAAAGTTAGGGTTGCATCGGACGATCCAAATTCATCACTATCGACGATCATAAGAGTGCCAGCGAGATGGCATTGGGACGAACAACTTCTGTATTTAATGCCCCATTCTTTAGTACAAGCTTGGCAATGCCACTTGGGCACATGGAGGATCAATCAACATCCAGTTCAGAGGTGTTTCAAATGCAAAACCTTTACATAGTGACAGTCGCAGAGACTATTACTTTAGTATCATACTACGTTGATCGTTGGCAATCCTTGTTAGCTGGAGTTTTCGATTCAAGCTTTTAATGCAGGATCAAGTTACGATCTCCACGATAGCTCAAGGGTTATGTCATTTTAATGATCGTCAACTCGCCACCCTGTTGACTTAAATGTATGTCAGTATTAATTATAACGACAACCAACCTTCACGTAGATCTTTTATAAATCAAAAACATTCGATTGCATGTTAATAGTTAAAGCTCTAATTTTATGATCGCGATTTAGGGTATTAAGGCTTAAGTTTAGCCACATATTAAAGTCCCATTTTTATATCATTTCAATATTGTAAACTCTCATATATTTTGTAATAGTTTGCAATTATAAAACTATTATATAGGATAGCAAAACTATAAGATTGACTTGGTTAATATATTAATCATAGTTTCTATTTTTCTCCATTTATAAAAATATAATAATGTAGGAGTTTACACTTGTGAATTTCCAACAAGACCTGATTAGTAACTAGCATAAAAACCATGCTATGGTCATGAACTTCATACCCTCACTCTTATTACAATGCATTTGATGGTTAGCGATACAATTACGACGTTAATACTTTACAAGCATTAGTTATCTTAAGACAACGACCAAAGCCAAACTAGAACTACGTCTTTGGCTTACAACAACAACTTAAATAACATGTATACCTTCTAGACGTCATTGATTCCCAACATTTATAAATTGTAGGACAGCGTTGAAAAACTAGTAAGCAGCACTAGATATTTCATACCTGAAGATGCTTGTTTTCGCAAAAGAATTCATAACATTTTTATTTGACGTTGAATTGAATTACACATGTACTTTTAAACTATGCAGTTATTGAACCTCTTACCTGTTGTATGCACATAGAATATTCAAATGCGTTAGTGTCGCAGCTAAGTAAACTCCAGGGTACCTCGTAGGACACTCTTGTTCATCAAAAATCAAACTGTCAGTATCTTTTCAAGAAAAAGTATCACATCACATTAATGACCTGTTAGTTCATCTATTACCATAATCATGTTCGTAATTTATGTGTTAAGGTTTTCAGTATCACAATGCTGCTAAAACAAAAATTAAATTATATTTAGTACTAACGACTTTTTAATTAAAGCTGTTGTAATCAAACAATTATTATTTCCGCATCTATAAATTTGTATTTAATGCTGTTTTCAAAAGTTTTAAATTTTTATGAAAATTCGGGATGTTTTTTTTTTTCCTAAGAAAAAGTTTTAAATTTTTATGAAAATTCGGGATGTTACAGGAACTCTTGTCAATGAAAAGTAGGGAGGCTATTCAAAGTTTTAGGAATGCATAACAAGAAGATAAAGGGCATAGTAAGTTTTCCTTCCACACTTCATATTCCATGTAGAATGTGGGGCAACATAATCTTGCGGGGTTTGGATGAAATGAAGCTCAACCCTACATAATGTAGAAAATAATAAATCTTAAAAGTATAACCGAGGCAACATGGGAATAGGGGAATGCACAAAATAATAAAAGGGTGCCAGATGTCACCCACAATCCTCCTTTTCCCTTCCTTAGCTACATTGAAAAAGAACAATTACTTCTTGGTCATGGTAATTTTTTCTTGAGTCATTTGTCATTCATGGAGTGGGTATATAGGTGCACAAGCTCACAAATTAGACAATTATTTTATAACCAATTCTTGTAATTCCTTTGTCCTTTCAGTTTGAGGAAGGGAATAAAATCTAAGTAGACTAATAAAGAAATCATTTTATTGTGAAGAGTCAAGGTTTAGGTCAATGGGACCTATTAACCAATGGAATAAAGAGATTCATCCTTCCATTTGCAGAGAGGAAGTCAATATTTCCACTCACAAAGAAAGAGCTCAAGCACTTAGGAAGAGTAGTAGAAAATACATGTCAAATCATGATGGTTTAATACATTGAGATTTTGTCCATTAAGGCATTGAAGGAAAATTTGGGAAGTTGCGTAAGTTGTAGGAACAAACAAGGAGACAACCTTACAAATGAGGTGAATTCTATACAATTGTAGAATATTGTCAGCATGTTGAGAAAAAATAAGGCAACCCATCTATAAAATGTCTATCTCTAAGAGAATCTAAGACCACAAAGATCACCTTGAATTTCAAGGAAAAGGAAATTAAAGCAATGACCCCTTCAAGTGAATAAAATACATGAGTAAATGGATTAAGATGCGACCCGTGAATTCATTAATCTTGTGCAAAATTGATGAAGGGTAGTAAGAAGATGACTACAACATCTAATACCACATGAGCATTTGTTAGACCGAGCAATTAAGCATATGATCAAACTAAGGAGGGAAGCACAAAGTAAATAATCTATTGTTTATTAGAACAAGCAATTAAGCATATGATCAAACTAAGGATGGAAGCACATAGTAGATAATCTATTGTTTGTTCATGTTATAATAATAAGGGTAATTTGTTAGACTACATGAGCATTTGTTAGACCAAGCAATTAAGCACATGATCAAACTAAGGAGGGAAGCACAAAGTAAAAAAACTATTGTTTGTTCATTTTATAATAATAATGGTCACGACGCTGTGGATTATTGGTATTCTAATCCATGCTCTTTTTGTGGATTGAGAGGCCATCATGTGGCTTCATGCTAGAAGAGACAAACCCTCTTCAGAAGCTAAACTACTTCAAGAAAAATGAGGATCATAGGAAAAATTCCTCAAATCATCATAAAGTCCATAACAACATGAACAAAAAGTTATTTCCTAACAGCCAAAAAAAAGTAGAAAGAAGTACTATATCCATTGCAATCTGATTGGACATTGGGATGCAAAATTTTGGTGGCTACATCCCAAGCTTTATCCCAAGAGTTGGATAGGAAAACCAAAGGGAAGGCAGATATAAAAGGT
Source organism: Larix kaempferi (assembly GCA_027924585.1). Lineage (NCBI taxonomy): Eukaryota > Viridiplantae > Streptophyta > Pinopsida > Pinales > Pinaceae > Larix > Larix kaempferi. The sequence continues at coordinate 55,947 of BSBM01001460.1, read as the reverse complement.
TAAGAGAGAATAATGTGTTCTTACATTTACATTCCAAGAGACAATATCAACCAAAGATGAAAATCACACTAGAGAAGAGGTTAGTAGAGAAGCACCAAATTTAAGGGAAAAAACTTTAAGGTTTCTAGCCTCTAAGATGCAAAGAATTTATCCATGGGAAATTCTTGTAGTATTGTTAAGAATATGGCTTGGATGTGTCTTTTAGGACTTGGTAGCTTCATGTAATAAAACTTGATCACATTTAGAATTAGCATAGTTGCTTTGGATTTTATTTGTTGTTTTGATTTCTCAAGCATTTGCCAATTTTGATTGGATACATCTATTTCTTTTTATGAACCACTCTTTCTTAAGATGTGGATGCAAAAAAGAAGGGAAAGTTAGACAGTTAAAGTTTTAGTAGATTAATGAGGTAGAATCAAGAGGAGGGGATCATATTAGTATATATGCATGCTTCTAACATGATTGAATAATGAGACACCAATCATTCTTTGGTTCCATAGGCACATCACAAGGAACAAAATGCCAATATATAAAAATATATGTTGATGCAACTTCATTAATTCCCAGTGAAACATGAAGGAGGAAAACAAATGGTACCCTTCTAGAGGTGTCTATGGAGATATAGACTAGTAATGGGGCAACGACTACACAAAGGAGGAAGATTGTATAATATTTCCTCATTATAATTTTGTGGGATTTCAACAAGATTGTAGTTGAGCAAATACACTAGATCGCAAAAGAGGGAAATCCCATTCTTTGAACCCAAGGAGTGATCATATAGGTATCATAAATTGTATTAAGTCACGTATCATAAAATGTATTAAGTCACGAGGTCAAATGGGCATGCCATAAATGGGGTGGAATCTTTAATGGATTCATGCCATTTACTCTTCAAAGGTTGAAGTATGGTGCGAGAAGAAAATTATAATCCAAGTCAACAAATTCAAAGGATATAAATTCTATCTAAAAACGTCAATGATTTTATGAGACTCAAAATCCTCCCTTTGGTAGGTGTAATCTGAATGAATCCTTGAATAAATTGAACTATCCAAGGATGCAACTAAAAATTCTCTTTAGAGTGTCTAGCTATCCTCGGGCTTATTTATTTAAGCCGTTTGATGGGCATAATATTCATTTATGCTTTCTTGAAATCCTTTTATTCATGCCTTGTATAAGTTCATTGAATCCTTTAGAAATGGATAAGGCAAGTGAATGTGGAGTTTTAACAATGTGAATATATGGATGATTTAGAGGGAGGTGTAAACTATGCACTCTGACTCCATGCAAATACTTGAACAAATTACTAAAATTGAAATAGGAAAAAGGGATATGGGCTAGTTCATGTATGTTGAGATTTGGTCACATAGAAGTAGATGTTACATTCATACTTTACAATGATTCTATGCTTACACAACATTTGGAGATATTAGAAATGAAAAATGTAAATGCTTTTCAAACTTTTTATCAATGCAACTCAAAAATGAAAAATGCATAAGAACTTGTTGGGCCTGGGCCACCAACAAATTTCCTTTCGTTTTGAAAATAAAGGGCTCCCTATGTAAATTTTGTAAATATAGTGCTTTCAGTTGTTCTTATTTCAACTCAAGTGATTCAATTAGTCGTTTGATGACTCCCTTCCAGATCTTTGTTTTTCCGCGCTTCTCATTACTTTTGCTCATCATTCTTGAATCATAATTTGCTGGTATTTTGCTTTATTGAGTGTCTTGATTTGAGTGCTTTGGGGTTGATGCTTTTGCTTTCCTTTTATATGATGATGACTTTGCAATCTCATGACTATTATACTCAAGCCATCATTTGTGTTATTCGACTAATTGGATTGTCGCCAACTTATCATTTTGTCATTCGAGTCTTTTTGCTTTTGGTGGATGAAAGAAACTTGCACACTCTAAGTTGACCTTAGCCGAGTTGATTGTATGCCTCAATTTGAAAGAATTGGATTATCTTGACTTTTTGACATTCTTTCCAATTTTCAGTCTCCAATGCATAGATGGATTTTTGGGTGTTTTAGCAGATCACAATAATTTATTTGGAACCTCAATTTTAAGATTCTTATCCACGTCGTGAAAGATTACACATTAAGGAATGGGTTTGAACTCTTAGTTTCGAATTTGAATGATTCTTCCAATTTTGCAAGCTTTTAACTTTTAGTAAAAGTTTGCTCTTTTGTGCAATTTTCTAATTTTGGGAAAATTTGAATAATTTATTTAAGGCTTGTTTACATTTGGTTCAGTTCACATTTTAAAAGAGTTTATCTAAAAGATCGTAAGTGATGGTCGTTCATTTAAGCATAATACAATATTTTTCCAAAACTCTTACTTTCATTGTCATTGATATTTTTATTTTAAAATTTCCTTTTATTTTATTTATAGAGATTAAATATATATTATCAAATATCTCTCTTAATACTATAACTATTAATTACATAGCCATTGCTTTAATGAGTATTCATATTGACTTCTAAATAATCAATTGATAATGTTATATTAAGATATTTTTTTTAGTAATTACATAAAATCTTCATAATTTAAAATTATTTGTAATTGAGAGTTTTACGATGCATTTGCATTTAATTATTTTCTTGGGATTTATTTATTAAACACCAATATAACCAATATGGGAAACAACCAATATGGGAAACAAGTAAATAATTTTTATCTTTTAACTAAGCCCTAAAGATTCATTGTTAAAAACAAAATATATAAAACTTTTGGGTTAAGTTGAAATATTTCAATTCAATATATTATGTTTCCACGTTTGCCAAAAGTTACAAACTAGATTAAGCATCCAGGTATTATATTTAATTGCTGAAATGGTTAAATGTTCTTTACTTTTCCACGTGAGCATATTCAATCTTTCAATAAAGTTAAATATGGGTTGAATAATTTAGGAAATGTAAAGAATAACATAGGGATTTGTAAAGTTCACTATATTGGTTGATGTGCTTAGTTTCTTGCATTTTACTCAAAACTTTAAGTATTGAGTTTGATGATTTTCATTAAAAGATTAAAACTAAGTATTGAAATATATGTCATTATAAAAAGCATAAATCCCTTGGTTGCTCATCATTTTAAAATTCACATATCGCTTTGCTCGGTTATCTTTTGAATGACCACATGATGATATTATTAAACATGATAATGCGTTATGAGTTAAAAAAAGGAATTCTGCCCATAAAATTGACCGGGCTATGCCCAAATCCCAGTGGATCCTACGAAGTTATTAAGCTCAATATTTTGAAAAGTATTAGTTATTTTTCCACATTAGATCATAAAAGGAATGATTGTTTTATTAATTTATTTGTTAAGATGACGTCTTTGCCTTTCACGGGCTTAACATATATATGGCAGGTATGAGATCTCATTAAAATCTCTGTTAGATTTTAAGGTAGTAGCAATATATTTCAATTATAGGCAGCGAAAATAAATAGGATTATTGGAAGATAAACCATGCATAGAAACAAATAGTTTTACACTGAGATTATAGATGCATTTTTCTTATTATTTCATTGTAGTAGAGAGATAGATGAATGATTGAATGGTTGTTACTAGTTCGTACAATAATGAATTGACCTTTAGCAATATATAGGTCTTCTAGGTAACTTTTACGTACAGTTATGTCTTTACGTGATTTTACCTTTTCACTAAATAAATACATTATTAATAATATCATGAGTTTACGGGAATACCTCCAGAAGCTACATAAACATCAACAATCTTAAAGTATGTGCAACCAAGAAATAGGTGCAAATTTCGTTGCCAATTCATTTTTTCTTCCCAACAAAGCGACAGATCGCATATTGAGGCTTTGGGTTCTTGAGTTTGTTATGCCATGAATACATGGGAAAGATGTTCTAGAAACGACAGATTCTTGATTGTTCCACCGAGATAGTAAAGTGCTCAACCAATCCCAACTAGCACATCCACTTAATTTGTGGCTGGTGAACACTGATAGGCCACAAGTTAATTTCCATGAACAAGTTATGTGTTACTTGTTCTCCATGCTTAGTTGTAATCACCTTGTTGTCTATGCCTCAACTACCTGTTACCTTCTTTAGTTAAATGAGTTGTCTGTCACTACCTTTATCCATGCATGAGCTATGAGTTATCCATACATCAACTATCATTTATTTTTTATATTTTGAATTTTGAATTTTGAACAACGACCAAAAAATCAATTTCGACAGTAAACTTGTCCCATCCTCCTTCAATCTAGGAAAAACATAGATGGTATTCCACCCCAAATTCTAAGATATAAACACCCATTAGTGTAACCAGATAATTGTAATAGCTCAACTGATTCACCAAAAATGAGTTCGTTCTTATCTTCCAATTTATCACCAAATAAATGCCTTCACCATTTTGCTAAAGACGTGTCAACTTGAAGTTACACAGCTGGAAGCTCATAGAAGTTATCATGATCAATTATCATGCAAAATTTATTGATTGTTCATGTCAGTTGAAACCTCGACAAAGGATTAAGGAGAGAGCCTAATTATTATGGAAGATTGGTAGAAAACAAGAGCGCATATGCAAACATCTAGATGCTTCCCATCAATGCACTTGATTGCTTCTTCCAAGGATCATTTGGCCCATCATCAAATCAAGAGAGGGGATTACCATGGGAAAATACTATGGAACACCCAATACCATGGGCTCGTAAATCACCCATTATTGACCAACTCATGACTATGAAATTACAACATTTTACAAGTAATTTTTTCTGAAATTTTCGCTACGGGGGTACTGCCCCCGAACCCTCGCTAAGGGGGGATCCTAAAATGTAGTTGCCCCTCCTCCCCCCCTTGACGACTATATTTGCGGGGAAATCACCCCCAAACCCCCCCGTCATGGGATGGGATCCAAACACGGCTAAAACACGACCTCTGAATAAGGAAGATCAGGCTCCACAACCAATAATCTCTCACTTGGAGACTGATCACAACAACTCCACCGCTGCTGTAATTGCTGGATTATGCTCTGATACCACTGTTAGAAATAAAATACACGAGAGAGAATAAAACACAAATACAAGCAATCAACAATAACAACACCATATTTGTCCTGGAAAACCCCGTGGCGAAAAACCATCCATCAATAATAGATCTATTATTGGTCCCTGGCCAAACTAGGCCAAGGCCTCCAATAACATCTCTCCTACTCATATAGACACCTTATAAATATGGTTCTTTATATGCAAATACAACTAGCAAGAAAACATGGGCTACCAAAACCGTGTTCTTGAAATCACTTACATCCTTGCTCATTCCTGAGTCAAGGTTAACCCTAACAAGAATTACCTTGGTTGATAATTAATGGTTTGATGGAACTGGTGCTCTAAAAGGACAAATTAATTTCACCAACATTTTGGCACCGTTGCTGGGGAGGTTTTCAAATGTGGAATAGCAAGGTTTGATATTGATTTTCATCTCTTCCTTGATAGCATTCACAACGTAGCTTGAAGTATAGGGAAAAAGGAGACGGTAAGTCGAGAGTTCTTAGGCCACTGTCTCCAAGGTATGTAGAATGCATAACTCGTGGAATAAATTCATGTGGTGTAGTAAGAACCACCCATATTACTAATATTTATTTCACAAGAATCTTGGAAAGAGGAAGAAGGCTTGGTGAATGAAGAATTCATTGGAGGTTTCAAGGGGATTCCATTGAAGAAGGTCATCGATAAATAAGAATAATTTTTTTCAAAAAGAGGTAAGTAATATATCATTCAATTCATAAAAAAATACATCTTGTAGCATCGAAATACAATTTTTTGGAGTTTTCCTACAATAATCTATTCATATCTTGCAAACTCTTCAATCTTTGGGGATCTGCAACTCAATTTTGATATCGGCTGCAGATCCTTCAAAACACATGTGTAGGTCAACTTAGGAATTGAATGTTTTTTTTGTTAGGTGGATGCCTTACATTGAATCTATACCCCTATAAAAACTCCAACTATTCGTATCACTGTTTGGGAGCTATATTTTGTTTATTGAATTTTGTGGCATTTTGGCTTGTTGGGCTTATCGAGACCATAGTCGGAACAATCATGTTTTGAGGGACCATATGGGAAAATTTTTAAAACCTGTTTCTATCCAAATTACCCTTAAAGTCTAATTTCCAATCCATTTTGAATTTTCCAATTTGGGTATCAAACAAAAAAATATATGGTTAACATACTGACTGGGTGTAGAGTAGGCATCTCAAGAATAGAGTTGGGATGATCACTTTTTGGGTGCCTAAATGGATGAGTTTTTAAAACCCATTTCTAAGGAATATTATCATATGAATATATTGTACAAATCAATTTGAATCACTCAATTTCGATATTGTATGATAAAGTTATGCCCAAGATACTAATTATCTATCCTAAACCAACACTCCTAAAACTATGTTTTCCCAGTTGTTCATTGGCACATTTGACCCATAAATTATTCTTGAACCTAAAACTTGTTTATATCTGAGGTACATATGATAATATACTTTCATATCCAATTTGAATTGAGTCAATCCCTCATTAAACGAAAAATATATGCTCAAATTAGTGACTGTTGTTCTAGGATGGAATTTGTAAACACCTTTGTCATGCAAGTTGTTCTTTAGCAGATTTGGCATATCATATTGAGAAATTTTAAAAACTTGTTTCTAATGGAAGTCCCTGTGAATCTATTTTCATTTTTATTTTGAACCATTCAAATCAGACAAGAAACAAAGAATTTATTAATGAAAAACTGTCGGGTATTCTAAGACGACCGTCACTCCTCGACAGATAAAAATGCATTGTTCTTCATTTATCTTCCTTGGATTTGTTTTATATGCACTACTTGTCAATTTTTTTCATATGTCTTGGATGAAGACAAATCGCACACCTCTCTTCTTCCATGATCTCACATTTTATTGCAGGTTAATGCTAGTTTTTTGTAGGTCCCAGGAGGAGTGAGAGGTCAATCTATGCATGAGTGATTCATGATGACCAAATTTTATGCCAAATGGGAATGTACTCTAGGAATCCAAAAATGAAGATGTAATGTTATGATATTTTGTGCCATGTTTGAATTTCAAGTTCCTAGAAGCTTGGAAAGCAGTGTCTTGACAAGAAGACTTTTTCAGCCAAGTTGCAGATGGATCCATAACAAGACACATGAATAATTGATTTGGAAGAATTTGAATACCATGTTCCAAAGGTCAAGTGACATTGCCACATTCCCCATTTATACATCTACAATTCCATTTCTACAAAGCAATCCTTCTAGAATACCTAAGACTCATCATGCTCATTCACCAACACCATGGTATGCCTATGCATTTCCTTCTTCCCATTTTGATATACATGCATGCTAAAGTTAATAAAGATTTCATTTTCTTATGTGGTTGACATTGAGAGACAACAAAATTTGATCATGAATATCATTTATGTCACCACTTTCATCATATTAACTACACCCCCCATCACTCCGTCACTTCCATGAATTTCTGCTCCACCCACTGTTAACCCACATAATAAAGTCAACTTGGCTCACTTACAATGCCAATCTCCCTCACTTCCCTAATCCATTTCCAAATAAATTTTGATGGTGAAAACCCGATTAAGGTACCATAAGACCTTGGAATGCTTGAAAACCAGCTTGTTTGTGGGTATTCATCAGGAATAAAAGAATTTTGTCTATGAAAGCCCTTTGGGTGTAGTCATACAGATCGTTTTTGGAAGCCAACTCGCTAGTGGACAAGGTTTGCAAATAAAATGAGAAATAGATCATTCAATCTAAGTTGCTCTTTTGAATAAATATTTCTAACTCATTCTCTTAATAAGATTTCCAAGATTCATTACTACATCAAAATCTTGATCCAGATCTCAGTTTATAGTTTATCATGTTCCAAGTTGCACACTGCTCCTTCTCGAAAAGTTTTCATCATCTTGGACCATATAATATCTCGTGCTTCAAAGGATGGTGATGCAGTCAGACAGATCTTGTTTGGAAACCAACTTGTCGGTGGAAAAGGTTTGTAAATAACATGAGAAATAGATCATTCCATCTAAATTTCTATTTGAATAAATATTTACAAGTCATTCTCTTGATAATATTTCCAAGATTCATTGCTACATCAGAAGCTTGCTCCATATTTCAGTTTACAGTTTATCATGTTCCAAGTTCCACACTAATTCTTCTTGAAATTTTTTCATTGTCGTGGACCATATCAGGTCTCGTGCTTCAAAGGATGGTGTTGCAAATGTCATGCCATTTTTGGGTAGGCACAATTATGCTTCTTTTTCCTTATTGTTAGTCAAGTTCATTGAATGCTATAGATTTGTGTTTGGAAAATCACTTGAGATTTTTTTTCCTACTTCTCATTTCCAAGGGTAGTAAAATATTTCAGTTTGGGGGAAGGGGAACACCATCATCTTTCAAAATGATCACACCATTACCCATCTATCACCATTCATGTTCAATCCAGACCTTTTACCACTTCCTTTAAACCATGAACTTATCTCTATTTCTATATTCAATCCATTCCCACATCCCCTAAAATTCAAGCATGAGAAAGAATACCCTATTGTTGCCACACAAGAACCAACAATATGAAGTCTTACTGTTGTCAAACAAGAACCAACAATAAGAAGGGACATGCTGCTCCACAAGAACCTGTAGTAGAATGAGCTGCTATAGATGCCATTCCTACATAAGAGTCCATCATATTGAACTTTCCTATATTAACCTAATGTATAAGTGAACTTCATTGGAAAATTTGTTGTTGCAGTTTGGTTAAGGAATGCAATTCATCTAAGTTTTAGGATCTGCAAATTTGATGACTGTCAAACAATTTTTTTTAGCATCTCGAATCTGCAAACAAAGATGCTCTAATGAAGGATGTTTGCATAAATAAGAGAACTTGGGCGTGGCATGGGTCATGATTGCATACAAGTCTATGGTAAAATTCATACAGTAAATCGTGCCACCATGGAAGGCCGAGGGTTATTTCATGCTTGAACCAAAACCTTAGTACCATTTTGAGTCTTTTCTTCAACCAAAGTAGAAAGTAGATGATTGGTAGTTGAATATTTTTCTCCTAGGTAAGTTTTGAACAATGTGGCTACAGATCCTCCAAATTTAGAAGAACCATCGATCCCAGTGGTTGTGGGAGTCCAAGATTGAAGTGGAGGTCGAAATCAATGTTCTAGTGGATTCCTAACAATCTTATGCCACAAATCCACTTATCTAGGAGGTTGAAACTGTTCTGCCAAGTATAGAGGGAAATCATGTTTAATGCTCTATTATGATAAATGAGAAATGTTGTTGTGAGGATGTTAGTTCAATTTGATCTCTGGGGATTGCGCTTTAGTGTCATTCAAAGTTGCCTCTGCAACCACATTTCCACCTTTTTTTTTGGTTTTGGCATGGAATTCATGGAAATTTAAATAAATCTATTCAACTTCCCAAAACATTGCCTTTCAGATTTTGGATAATTATTTGCAACAACAGTAAGCATTTTTTTCAATCATGATATGTATGCTAGCTAAGAAATTAATCCTTGTGAACAATGATAACTGTAGCAACATGGTTTGATATTGAAAGTGCTCAGTTTGGGGGATATTGTGAGCATATGGTACAATGGTTTAAAGGTTATTCTGGGCACATTTCCAGCAGTCCATAACCATTTTAAAGTGAAACATTCATAGTTTTTGAGATATATTGTTTTTAATCACTTGGCTGCAAAAACAAAGTCACCTACAACACTTTTGCATTTTGAGATGCAGATCACTGGTCCACATGCTGCGGATCACCAGTTTGTTGCAAATCCACCAAAAATGCTAAAGATCATTTGAGGAAGGTATGCTAGCTAGGGGAATGGAACACAAAGACCTCTAAAAATTCTCTAAGTAGTTGTGCCAATCTTTTTGAAGAAAATTGCTTAATGCACCAACTTTTTTATGGAGAATCAACTTTTGCATTCAGAAAGAGGATATTCACTAAGGAGAATTGCATACTTTAAGAAATGGATCAACCATCATTTGAAGGGATTACTATTTGGCATGAAATTGACCAATTTTCCCAAAGAAAGGTATTGATAGTGGTCTTGTTTAAATGCGCATTAGAAAATGGAAACATCATTCAAACAACTTGGTTAATACAGGGTTGCATGTGGACATGCAACATATTCAGTTCTAGGGATATGTTGGGTCATGGAATAGATATATTTTGGCATCATTTTCCCTCACTTTTAGACCCTTTTTTGCTGATCAATGCACTTATATTTAATCCTTTTTAATTCCTATTTGTGACATTTTGGTTTACAGTGGTTTCCATTACATTTCTTAGTATTTCATTGAATTTTGATTAATGTTCGGAAGAATTGGCATATTTTCTGCTTGCTTATGAATAATGACTTAATGCGGGAACCATTTTAGATCCATGTTTTGTAGATGCAGAAGTCAACCGCCAACTATGAAGTCACCTTGGAAAATATGTCAAAGAGGAACTATGGGTTGATTTGTAAATGATGAATTATATTATTCATTATTCTACATGTTTCTCATTTTTCCAAATTATGATTTTAAATTAAAGGTGGAAAATGGTGGTGGATATGAGTGCATATTTGGATTATCCACAAAGATTTGAATATGTCCATCAAATATATAATGGATATAAGAAGTCAAAAGGTGTTAGGAGACATTTGGGATGACTTTTGACCATTTCATTATAGTCTCAATTCCCAAATTCGAATTTGACTTCAAAGGCATCGTAAATAGCATGGGAGTTAGAAAATCTTGGAATTAGCTTTGATTTATTTTTGAGATCCAAATTATTAGAAATTAGTTGAGGGTATTTTGGATATTCATTTATTATTTGCTATGGAAAATTCATGTATAAATAAGAGTCCTTTCTCCATTCTATGAGGGACTCTTAGAGCAATTATCCAATCCATGATGGGATAGATTATGTTTCTTAAGATCTTGTATTGATGTAGATTGTAGTTTTCTTATTCTTGAAGTACTGTAATTCATTTTATTTTATGATGTTGTAGATCTTAGTTTGCTACTTCCTTCTTGGGATAATTATGTACATGTGATTTAATGGTTTCTAATTATTTTTATGTATGTTTCTTTATTTTTACAATTTGATTTTATGCACAATATTTTATTCTTGCAAGATAAATTAGTTTCTTTTACTGCCAACAATAGATTAGTTTTAATTTCACAAGTGTGTTTAATTTAATTAAGTGTGTGAACATAGATCTTCCATAGAAACCGAGCAATTGGACATGTATCTTACCTAGGATTGATCAGATTTGATTTCTCTTTTTCATGGTTAAGTGATTTGTTCAAAGCTTTTATTTTCATGTTACACTACTCCAAACTCTCATGGACAAATAAATAATATAGACTTAAACCTGTCTCTATATGGAAGCATAGGGACTGTGTGGATTTGATGTGGCTGATCACTACAATTATTGAAACTCATAGATTTATGTTTGACCCAACCAAGAGGGGTTAAGGAATGTTGTCGAAAGGTGTGATTGAGTGCGAGTAGTTAGATTGAATTTGTTAAAATAAGTTTCTTTTATTGTAGTTAGTATGAAAAATCAATTTTATATTAAGATTTGATGCCTGCATAAACATTGCATACAACCTTTAAATAAAAAGACTTACCCTGGTTTATAATTAATGGTTTGATGGAATTGATGCTCTAAAAGGACATTTCATTTCATCATCAACCCATTGTTCATGGGCACCCCAATAGTGGCATCAGAGCCACGAAATATGATATATCTATCTTAGTTGTGCATGAATTTCATATCTTCTAAATCTACACGCTCTCTCCATACCTCCTTGGTATTCAAATACTTCCAATGAGGTCATCTCCTCCTCATTGCGTGACCCGAAATTTCCCCAAATTTGCGATCTCTCGTCTAGGTATCATGTGTCACAATAATTCACAAAAGATTCCTACTCCATCTATTTTCATTCCTGCGTGATGAGGGAGGTGTACATGGTGCAATTTCAGGTAGCAGTTGAAATTTTTTGGAGGGTCTTGGTACATCATATTTGAACGCGCCAAACTGCAACACAAAAGTTTTTGGTTGAATGCGAAAAGTTTTAAAGAGACTCATAGCTTTAAATATCATAAACTACACAAACATTTGTGTTGTAGAGTACTTTGCTTATGTCATTTATCAGCCATAAATTCAATTCCCCATCTCATTTTTCTTGGGCTACGTGGACGAATTCTTGCTTCTAGAAAGAAATTGCAATTTAGCAAGCTCACTGCGGTATATCATGAATGTGTGACTTTGGTGGTGACTGTGTATTGAAGACATTGGCTATTCATTGAAGAGCCACATGTGTGTCAGTCCGACCGTTGGAGATGTTGAACATTTTCTCTTGCCATGTTGAGTTGTTGCGTATAACACATGTTGAAGACTGCTGAGTTGAGTGTGAAATCATGACCAATCTATAGTGCTTCTAGTAAATGCCTTGAAGTATTGGAGTTATTACAGCATGATTATCACCATATTGTGTATTGGACGTGAGGTGTGCTAGGGTTATCAATTCATTGTAGCAGACGAATGCTTCGACACAACATTAATTTTTGTTTTATGTGGTTCACGCCCAAGGATCGGGCCACTATGTAATATCCCAACCAAGAATAGGCCAGAAGATCAGCTCCAAAATCCCAAATTTTACATAATTTTAACTAGTAAATTTTAACAATTTTTATAGTGTGCAAGGTGTTAATGTTGAGTGCTGGTTCACTGGTCAAGGATGGTGGGAGTGACTTTTGAATCTGGTTTTTGTGTGGTAAATGTTCAGTGGCAAGGTAAAATAGGGCCAAACACTATTTCCTATGCACCAAGCACTGGAGCCATTTACTTTTCAACAACAAACAAGTCTGTTGCCTACTTCGAAGCTTCCTGGGCCTTCCAACATATGCATACTAGACTGGGAGTATATTATGAATGGAAGAAGGGGTTATATAAGTCATTAAACTCAGTAAAATATATTGGAGACGATTTCATGTGATTTTGGGAGGTTACAGATGGATTTGGAGGACAACTAGTCAAGTGCACTACTGGGCATTGGTCCACTGGAAGATGTACATATTCCTCCAAACACTGTTAGATGCTTCCAAAACCTCAGGGGAAGGGATGGAATGGCTTGTATACTTTCTTAAGATACTCACACAACTTAGATATATTAAAACTGATGCATAGATAATGATTTGCAGCAAACATGGCAAACCTAGTTAGTTAAAATTGCTCATTGAGCTCGTCTTGCATTTCTTGTTCTCAAACTGCCTTAAAGGCTAGGTTATGTTCTAAAGCATTAAATGATTATGATAAATGTCCATTAAAAGTAATAGGTATACATTTTAAGTCCAAAATACATATTTGATATCTCATTACATTCAGAATTACAAAGAGCCTCCATGGCTAGGAAAATCTTACACAGTGAGAGAGAATGAGTGTAAGAGGAAGAGAAGAATATGTAGCTTTGCTCTGAATATGATTTATGATGGATATCAGGTCTAATATCTAAAGATTCAGGGTGCACTGGTATTCCTGAGCTGTCCTGGGTGCATTCTATGAACTGGAACTTCACACGTGTGCTCCTTAACACATGAAACCTTGGCTTTGGTGAGAATGGTTGTATCTTGGTCATCAAAACACCTTTTTTGATGAGACAAAAAGTGTTTCCTACTGGAAACGACCCTCCAGACGCAATGGAACATGTCTCACAACCTATAAATGATCAGAAGTGATGAACCCTAAACCTCCATTTCGTCCCTTCAACATTGTTTCCACCAAATGAGAAGAATGCTTCAGAAGATAGAAAGAAGATAGGATGTAATCATAGAGCTGGATCAGATCTGCAATTTTATATCAATGGATGCATTGGATCATGTGCAAAAGAGTGAAAATGGAATTATGGGGCACATCTCCCATAGGTTGGCTAGGGAAAATCACCTTACCTTGAGAAGCATGAAATGCTCACACATAAAATCAATTTGACAAAAGATGTGAATAGGAGTTACTTGGATTCTTTTATAGAAGTCATGGTGACTTGCTGAGCAAGTTAACCTGCTTGGTGACCTGTGAGAACCCTTCCACATGGGCCACCCATGAATGAGTAGACTTTCCTTGCTTTTGTCTTACAAGCTTTCTCTCCTTTAGAAACAACACCCTCCTTGTCTCAAGTTGTTTCCTGCTTTGTAAACTGGGATCCTTTTTGGAAACTGCGCCCTCCTTAGATTTTTCTGTTTGTTTCCATTTTTTGCTTTTGGCATCTTCTTATACCTTCTCTGCTTTTCCTCTTTTTCCATTTTCTTGTGTCCAATTCCATTTTGGAAACCTTATCCTCATGAGGGCGCCCTCTTGGCCCACTTGCTCCATTATTTAGGAATTTAATTAATTAAAATTAATAAAAATACTTCCTTCACTTGACTTTGGCTAAATTTAATCCTATGCATACATGATGAAATAAAATTATTTACTTAGGGGTTATTTTGTCCCCTTTCATCCATGGTCAGTGAAGTAGCCAAAATTGGGGACATGATAGTCCTCCCTCCCAAAACATTGCTTGTCCTCAAGCAAAATATCCCAAGAGTCCATCATGCTTTTGCTGCACTACTCTGATCATACTCATCTCTCCAAAACAAACAATTCCAGGATCCCATTGCTTGTATGAAACTCCCATGGATTTGAATACCATCCAACAAAATCTACTAGGAAAAAGAATGCCCGAATCCCACTACTTCAACTGCAAGTTTCCAGGTATAAGTTTCATGTGTGGAAAACTGTCCTCCCATGGAATACCAGGATCCCACTGATCATACTGCATCTCACCAAACATTAGTAACAATAAAAATTCATCATCATAGGAAATGTTAGCAAGGATGAAAACATCATACCACCACATTGGAAAATCATCCTTTCCAATGCAACTCTGAAACTTTGAGGGCCCCTAAATCAAGATATGCAACTCTCCATGGTAGGACCCAATCAAGGAAAGACTATGTACCACCAAATATGCCTCCAAAGAGTGAGGCCAAACCTCATCCATTCCAACAAGAAAGTTCTCATGTTCCCCATGCACACAAGAATAAAAAATGTCATCACTGTAGCTCAAATGACGAGGGTGGAAGACCCTTATCCAACCATGATAGGCATCATACAAGCACCATGTCCATCCAAAAATACTGAGAGCATCTTATAGCAGCCATATATGCTAATGATGCTCACTTGAAGTGTAATGTCTGTCATAAAAATCTCCATCCATGTAAGCAGTAAGGTCAAACATGTGCCTTTCCATCCAAAGAAAAAGTGAAAAGATACTCCATCCAGTCAAATTAAGTGGGAAGCAAAATGCTTCCCCAAGTGAAATCAGCCAATGGATCAAATCTCTTCCATTGGCCACAGGGTGCAAGCATCCATCAAAGAATGTGGATTCCCTCCACACATGCCACCTTATGCAAGATAAATGTTTCATTAACTTCTCTTGGAAACTTGCTTGCTTAGCTGCCTTCCCCTTATCATGAGCATAAATTTTTCTGTAGGGAGATTCCATGTCTGACATGTAATCTTCCACCCAATCCATATGTGGATGAATGGCATCAAATGGAAACAATGTGTTCCTCTTTTTCTGATCACAAACATGTCAATGTTAGTAGCATCAATAAATTTACAAAAAAAACTTTTACCTCCTAGAATCTCAAACTGTGAGATGCATCTATCCATGGGTGGATAGACTTTTCTGCTGCTTGATCCCAATGGATTGAGATCGTCATGATGGTTGCTGGTCCTGGGTGAAATGCATTCATGTATCTTCTCCATCCATGAATATTCCCCATCTATATAAATCTCATGATATCCCAGGCATGGTATTCCAATGGCTCAACTCTCTGCCATTGGGTTCACTCAATTGGTGCAAGTGAAAGAAAGAGGCATCAAGGAATGCAAGTGGATTCCTTGGATGTTTTTAGGAATAAAATGGTGCATTTAACCAGACACGATGGAAAATTTTGGGAACCTCCTGCTCCACATGTGGCACCAACCAGAAAAATTTCTTCACCCAATGTTCATCCCCACTTGATGTGGCTGAATCTAGGATCTGGGGGAAATAACTGTGTACCAACCTCATATCTCTACAACTTTCATTCCTCAAACTTATGGCTGCATCTTCTTCATTAATGTCTGGTCCAAAAGAGGTGATCTCATCCAACTCCTCCATGGAAGAGTTACTTTCTCCAAGGAACAAATCAGGTTCACTCTGGGAAAGATCAAGTCATTGGTTCTCCTTAGACTGCTCTACACACCCCTCAAGCACATGAAAAATAAAATGATGCTCATGATCCACCATCTCATGAGGTTCCTCCATATGATAAAAATTTAAATCAACCAAGTGAAGATGGATGAATTGTGTGTAGGAGGGAAGGTGTGATCTTTGCAACTTTTCATGAAGCTACACTATCTCCATCTTAGATTCTTGGAGTGCACAATGAGTGCTCTGCAAGGAATCTTGGGTGTTCATCACTTATTTTGTGAGCTTGCAAATATCCTCTTCATCCTTTAAGGATGCTCCATGTAAAAAATGCACAAGCTCAAGCAGATAATTTTTTTCAGAAAGCATATCTAAGAAATTACTTTGGATTGTAGACATTGCTCTCTATATCTCCTCCATGGCTTCAAGGAAAGTTGAATCTTCCAATGAAGCAACTCTCCAACAATATTGTGACACTAAAACATGTGTGTCATGGAGAATGTGTAAGGAATCCTTGAAACCTCTTTCATTCATCTTGTGTGTTATTTCAAAAGGGAAAGGTTGAGAATAACCCTCCTCATGATTTACCAATGGATCGACCTCTTGAATCTTAGGTGGTGATTTTGAGATTGATACTATGACTTCTTCCTCGACTGCAAGGAATTCATATTCTTCAGTATTAGGGGAACTTGTACTTGCATCAATATCATCAAATGGTATCTCTATGTCACCCACATAGAGAGATGGAAATCCATAAGAAGATGTCTCCTCATTTGATAGTCTTATGTTGGCAGGATTCCTCTCCAAATTTTCTGATTCACACCCTATTGATGTGTGCTTATTTTATGCTTCATGATGAAGCTCAAAGGGTGATTGTAAATATGATTCATGTTCATACTTTGGATCAGATCCAAAATATGTCTCACCACTAGTGAAAACATCATCATACCTTATAATGCTTTTGAGATCACCCATAAAGAAACTAGGAGTGATTTCACCTTCCACATTGCCAACAACTAGTTGTTGGACTGCTGGATCTTCAGCTGTGCATGGACCTTCTTCATCTTCTTTTGATGAAAAATTTGGTAATTAATCAACCTTATGGATTCTGAAAATAGGATGATTTATATTTTTAGGCTCTTCCTCATGGTATGATGGCTGTGATGAAAAATCAAATTTATTATCATACCTATGACTAGTATTTTCTCCTTTATGAACTGATGTCTTAGGGCATAGATCGGAAGAGATATTTGATTCTTCTCTCTGCTTCAACATATGATTCATTTCTTGAAACGTATTATCAACAGTAAGGGAAGCCATCATATTTTCTTTGATCGTCCTACCTACCTCAAGTTCACAGTAATCTTGAAAATATAAGAGATCCTAGATCTCTTCCTTTAAGGCATAATATTCCATGAGATACTGGAATGATCCCTTTACCTTCTTTCCACATGAAACTTTCCCATTTTCCCATTTAGACATAGGTATATCAGATCCTATTTCCTCTTCAATCATATGATCAGCAAGGTAAACATCTTCAAACCTCTTCAAACAATAATCTCTCACATAGGTCATCTCCTCTTCTTCATCTGGCTCAAAATCAAATTCTTCAATTATTGGTAGGAGCCTCATACTGCAACTTTTGAAGAATTAGATATGCAAAAATTTTCAATAAAGGAGCTTATTTATTTCTACAGGGGTGGAGGAAAGTGATCCGATACCACTGTAATATCCCAGCCAAGAATAGGCCAGAATATCAGCTCCAAACTCCCAAATTTTACAGAATTTTAACTAGTAAATTTTAACAATTTTTATAGTGTGCAAGGTGTTAATGCTGAGTGCTGGTTCATTGGTCAAGGATGGTGGGAGTGGATTTTGATTCTGGTTTTTGTATGGGAAATGTACAGTAGCAAGGTAAAACATGGCCAAACACTAATTCCTATGCACCAAGCACTGCATCCATTTACTTTTCAACAACAGACAAGTCTATTGCCTACTTCGAAGTTTCCTAAGCCTTCCAGCATATGAATACTAGAATGGGAGTATATTATGAATGGATGCAGGGGTTATATCAGTCATTAAAATCAGTAAAATATATTGGAGAAGAGTTCATGTGATTTTGGGAGGTTACAGATGGATTTGGAGGACAACAAGTCAAGTGCGCTACTGGGGATTGCTCCACTGGAATATTTAAAAATTCCTCCAAACAGTGTTAGATGCTTCCAAAAAATCAGGGGAAGGTCTGTAATGTCTTGTATACTATCTTAGGAGACTCATAGAACTTACAGATATTAAAACTGATGCATAGATAATGATTTGCAACAAATATGGAAAAACTAGTTAATTAAAATTGCTCATTGAGCTAGTCTTGCATTTCTTGTTCTCCTATTGCCTTAAAGGCTTACTAAATTATGTTATGAAGCATGAAATGATTATGATAAATGTCCATTAATAGTAATAGGTCAAAATTTGAATTCCAGAATACATATTTGATATCTCATTACATTCAAAATTACAAAGAGCCTCCAAGGCTAGGAAAATCTTACACAGTGAGAGAGAATGAGTGTAAGAGGAAGAGAAGAAGATGTAGATTTGATCTGAATCTGATTTCTGACCGATAGCAGGTATGATATCTGAATATGCAGGGTGCACTACTCTTCTTGAGCTGTCCTGGGTGCATTCACTGAACTGGAACTTCACACGTGCGCTCCTTAACACATGAAACCTTGGATCTGGTGAGAATTGTTATATCTTGGTCATCCAGACACCTTTTTCGATGAGACAAAAAGTGTTTCCTACTGGAAACGACCCTCCGGACACAATGGAACATGTCTCACAACCCATAAATGATCAGAAGTTATAAACCTGAAACCTCCATTTCGTCCTTTCAACATTGTTTCCATCGAATGAGAAGAATGCTTCAGAAGATAAAAAGAAGAGAGGATGTAATCATAGAGCTGGATCAGATATGCAATTTGATATAAATGGATGCACTGGATCATGTGAAGAAGAGTGTAACTAGAACTATGGGGCACATATCCCATAGGTTGGCTAGGGCACATCACCTTTCCTTGAGAAGGATGGAATGATCACACATAAAATAAATTTGACAAAAGATGTGAATATGAGTTGCTTGGATTCTTTTATAGAAGTCATGGTGACCTGCTGAGCAAGTTGACCTGCTGGGTGACCTGTGAGAACCCTTCCACATGGGCCACCCATGAATGAGTAGACTTGCCTTTCTTTTTCCTTACAAGCTTTCTCTCCTTTAGAAACTGTGCCCTCCTTGTCTCAAGTTGTTTCCTGCTTTGTAAAAGTTTCATGATTTGTAAACTGGGATCCTTTTTGGAAACTATGCCCTCCTTAGCTTTTTTTAGTTGTTTCCATTTTTCTACTTTTAGCATCTTCTTACACCTTCTCTGCTTTTCCTCTTTTTCCATTTTCTTGTCTCTAGTTCCATTTTGAAAACCTTATCCTCATGAGGGCGCCCTCTTGGCCCACTTGCTCCATTATTTAGGAATTTAATTAATTAGAATTAATAAAAATACTTCCTTCACTTGAATTTGGCTAAATTTAATCCTATGCATACATGATGAAATAAAATTATTTACCTAGCGGTTATTTTGTCCCCTTTTATCCATGGTCACTGAATTATCCAAAATTGGGGACATGACACGCTACATCCATATAAAGAATCCAAGGGGGCCCACCCAAAGGGGCCTCACCCTGTTAGGCTATTACAAAGACTATCCTCAACACCACTTGGGTGCCTAACCCCGAAGGACCTAGATAATTGAACCCTCAACCTCAACCTCATAACGACTTGGTCCCAGAGGCTCTAACCAATTGAGATACCCCATGGGGATTACTTCAACACAACATTACATTGAATGTAGATGCACAATTTTGGTGGTTTTAGTTTATCAACAATCGCATCGGGAAATCTGTCTAGTGTTAAGCCTATCTATTGAAACATTGAATGCAGTGTTGCAATGTAGAATTCATTGGACTAATTGCTACACCTTTGGGAATCAATATTGTGGACTAATTACCACCCTAGGAACATGGGAATAACATCCCACTCAAGGTAATGTGCTTGGTTTAGAAGTTTACTAATATATGCAGGTTTTGGTGTAATGGAAAACCTTAACATGGTATCAAATCCTTGGCCCAAATCAATTCCCTCGAGTTACCTTAGAGAGGGGGTGTTGGAATAATCGGCACACATCTGGGAATTGATCTTGTGGATTAATTTCCACCCTCAAAACATGGCACCAACCTACCATTAAAGGTTATGTGCTTAGTCTGGAAGATTACTAATATCTAAAAGTTTTGGTGTAATGAAAATCCTTAACAGAATACAACATTGACACCAATTGTTTCCTCAAATCATGATAAATTTCCTCGCCATGGAAGGAGCCCGCTCGGGTTGTTTCTTCTACTGAAATAGACGTATTTGATAAGTGGGTTTATCACAGCATGTTGATATCTGCAATGTAAATGTTTTGTTGGAATATTTTATTCTGCACTATAATTTTTACTGAATCCGTAAGTGGGTTGGCACGACTTGAGAGCAAATATACAAGCCTCTTTCCTTTGAGATTTGGTTCAAGGTGAATTGTAGTAGCTGCTGCCTTAATTGGAAATTGGTTTTAAATCCGTATCTCGTGACCACAGTCTTCCTCATCCATTCGATATTGTGTTTTATCTAAATTATTTGGAGCTACTGAAGCAGTCAGGTGAGCCTTCCATACAATAGAGAATGGTTTATTTATTAGTATTGAGTGTGGAGAATCATTCTAGATTTCGAATTCGATGTAGCTATGGTCTTCCCTTATTCCATACTCGTGAGTAACGCTCTTTTGATGCTCTCTTGATGTGTGGATATGAGTGGTTTGGAGTTGGTATATCGTTGGCGTATTCTTTTATTGCTTATGCATTGGGTGGTTTTGCTGGTGTAGTGAGCATGGGTTCTATTTGTGAGATTTTCAATGGCTTAGATCTAGATTCAATAAGACAACTTCACATGGAATATTTCTGAGAATGAGAGAATAAGAATAAAGAAGATAATTTGTGGAAAATGCTCTGTATTTTATTCATCAATATGATTAAAATATATAATACATCTTCCATGGAGAAAATCAAATGCCTTAGAGGCAAGTTGAAAATCAAAAAAAGAAAAGGCTTACTAAAGGCAAAAAAACTCCATAGGTGTCAAAAAACACTTTCCTAAACAGTCTAAAGGCTCACAAATTGGCTAAATATGGTATGGAAGCTCATGAGTGAGGTAAATGGAATGTAATTATGGATTCAGGAGAGAAGAAAAGATGTGGAGGTCAAATTTCCCAAGTGGTAAAAGTTTCCAAGTCAACTAGCTTTTCCTTATCCACTAGAAAGTAGAAAAAACAAGATAAAGTTGTCTAAATCAGGAAACTATCTTTCTAATTCACAAATAGAATAAAATAATACAGAATCCATGTAAACATTATCCAGAATCTATCCAAATTCGTTTTGGTGAATTAGGATAGCATGTGGTCCACTAAAAGACAAAACTGGCCCTATTTACCTAGTCAAAACTTAGGAAATTATTCCTAAATGATTAATTGATTATATCCTAAGTCTAAAATGGTATAAGTGGGTTTTTTAATACTCCAACACCCCCCCTTAAGCCTGAATTTATGTGGTGGAAATCAGAAAATATCAGAAATATAGGGCCCAAGCAACAAGTGTTAGAGCAATATTATACTTTAGTACCTTAATCATTAATTAATTAATGGTTATTAGATGCTAAACTGGTTAATAATAGATCCCTAGGTGTGAAACTGGTTATTATGAAGTGGTTTGGACTTATCTGGATAAGTGTGAACAAGTTCACAGTGTATGAGCCAAAGTATGGGCCAAGAGGTGGTCAAACTAGCTGTTAGGCATGCTTATCCAATCATTTATTGCCCCAACATGCCTAAGGCACCCTCTTTCCCTGTTTTAAGGAGCTGCCTTGACCAAGTGCACTCATGCATTATATGTGGACATTTGCCACTCCCTAGGCCATTTTTGGCATGCCTAAGCCTAACCAACTTCTACCGAACCTTATCCTACACGTGTGAACCTCATTATGACTTCCCATGCTCACCCAATGTTCACATGGTCATTTTGTACCTATTTGGGTTATTTTGGGAGCTATTTGGTCAACCTAGGGGGGATTGTGGCTCAATCTAAGCTAGCTAAGTGTGGACACTCCAAGTGGATATTTATCGTCACTATTTCTATATAAGGATGAACCAATCTCATTGTAATTTTGGATAGTTAATAATATCTCATATTTGATCATTTGTGCTGAGTTTTGATCATTTGTTCATTCTGAAATAGTTTTTCACTTGTCTCTTGCTTAATGAATTTAATATTTCAGTTGTGAGGAATCCATGGTAGCTAGATCCTACTGTGACATAGATTTTACAACAAGGCTTATGGTCACCCCAATACAAAAATAACTAGTCCATGTAAAATGAGGAAACAGGGAAAACCTCATGGGAACAAAACCCTCCCTCAAAAATGGACATGCTTGGAAGTCTTCATAATTCCTCATTTGGAGGAGCTGAATGAGATGAATGGGCTGCTTCTGAGTAACAGACTTGATGAAGATATTGTGAATGCCATGATCATGCATCAATGCATCAATGCATCAATGTGGTGTAGGCAAGAATCATGTGTAGAGGATCCATGAAGCTCATCTTATGATGATGGAGGAGCATCATATGAATTCTTCTTGCTATTATAACATATATAATATGATCTAGAAACATAATCAATGATGGAAACAAGATCTGTGCAAACTCCTTCCCAAAGAGCATCAATGGACTCAACAGGATCAACTTCTTGTGTAGCTGCAATGTGGTGCACTAGTTCTTTTACCTTCTTCTCGAACTGATGTAGAACCTTTCTGATATTGTAAAGGAGATCATGCATCTCTGGAATATCAGAATTTGATTCATATGGAGCAGCAAACAACAAGGGTGGAGAGTCTCCATGATTGGATAGAGTTTCATTAGGGAACAAGTGAACAAATAGGTCACCCTGACAAATGAGCGAGCCTGGAGAGTTTGAGGACTTGAATTTTTAACCATGAGTGATGGGTTCAGGTACAGATGTGTGAAATATCAATCCAATTATGGCCAAGTACATGGATTTACAACCAATTAAAGATATTGCAGACATAAGAACAACATAGACAAGTGATACACTGTAGGAAACCATGGAATTGTGTGGTTTCTTAACTGGAGAACTTGGGGGTTGTAGGGTATTTTGTGCATACAATGGTTGGTAAAATGGTGTGGGAGGTGTCATTACCTGTATATAAGACTATATATCATCTTAAAAATCAGAATCTAAAATATTTGAATGGAGGTGGAAAGACCTTTCAGAAGACAAGTCAGAAACTAGTGAAAAATGACTAGGTTTGAGAGGAGACTTGGGTGAACTGACTGGAGATTGTACCAAGGAAGAGGTGGAGGTTTCTGATTCTGATACATCAGAATGTGAATCAAAATCAGAGACATAATAATTATTTTTCACTCTACTACTCAAAGCATAAGCATGATTACCTTGGAGAGAGGCTTGGAGACAGTGTTCTTGCTCTACAACAAGCTTGCCTTGTTCTTTTCTTGCAAAGTCAGGAACATCTCTGTTATGCTCTTCAAGCATCTTGGCCATGATGTCCAATTTATTTTTGAAACAATATTTCTCAAGATGATTTTCTTTGCAACAATAAGAACACTTGGGCTTCTCCTTCTTCATCTTCTTGGCTTTGGAATCTTCATCAGATTCCTCTTCATCTGACAACATCTTTTGTTTGGATTTGTAATTCTTGAAACTCTTTGCTCCATGAGAAACAAGTGAAAAGTCCTTGGAGGGTGTTAGATCCCTCATTTGGACCAGCTTGTCCTTCTACTTAGTGAGCAAATCAATGAATGCATCCAAGGTTGGAATCTTCCAATTGGGAACTGCAAGTCTTGTAGTATGAAAAGTAGACACAAATAATGAGTATTCAGAGCTCATTTTTGACATAATGGTAAGGATTAGCTGCTCATCCTTCTTATCTATGCCACATTGCTTGAGTTGAAGCACCAGGTTCTTGAGTTTTGATATGAACTCTTCCATTGAATCGAAATTACTTGGACTAAGTGAGATAAGCTCAATCTCCAATAAATGACCTCTGAGCTCGTCCTGTTTTCCAAAGAGAGACTCTAGTTTTGTCCACACTTGATTTGGAGTGGATAGAGAGTCAATATGGAATGGAAGATATGGATATATAGAGAGACAAAGTAACCCATAAGATTCATCAATCCTATTGAACCATTTGGATTTTAATGCAACATTTCCTGTCTCATTTTCAAACCCCATAGTGACTCTATACAATCCTTTGCTTCGAAGCTGTATGATCATATGCGCTTTCCAGTCAAACTAGTTGAAGGGAGTGAGAGTCACAAATTTAGCTTGATTTTGATCCATGCTGATGCGCTACTGGTGATGGAAACACCTTGCAAAAAACACATTGGAATTTTTTTTGAAACAATCTAGCTCTGATACCATGTGAGATTTTCAATGGCTTAGATCTAGATTCAATAAGACAACTTCACATGGAATATTTTTGAGAATGAGAGAATAAGAATAAAGAAGATAATTTGTGGAAAACACTCTGTATTTTATTCATAAATATGATTACAATATATAATACATATTCCATGGAGAAAATTGAATGCCTTAGAGGCAAGTTGAAAAGCACAAAAATAAAAGGCTTACTCAAGGCAAAAAAAACGCCTAGGTGTCAAAAACACTTTCCTAAATAGTCTAAAGGATCACGAATTGGATGAATATGGCATGGAAGCTCATGATTGAGGTAAATGGAATGTAATTATGTCTTTAGGAGAGAATACAAGATGTGGATGTAAAATTTACCAAGTGGTAAGAGTTTCCAAGTCAACTAGCTTTTCCTTATCCACTAGAAAGTAGAAAAAATAGGATAAAGTTGTCTAAATCAGGAAACTGTCTTTCTAATTCAGGAATAGAATAAAATCAGACAGAATCCAAGAAAATATTATCCAGAATCTATCCAAATTCGTTTTGGTGAATTAGGATAGCATGTGGTCCACTAAAATCCAAAACTGGCCCTATTTACCTAGTCAAAACTTAGGAAATTAATCATAAATGATTAATTAATTATATCCTAAGTCTAAAATGGTATAAGTGGTTTTTTAATACTCCAAGAGTATTAGTGCTATTTCCATCTATGTTTTGTTGATTTATGATTGGTGTGCTATGAACCTATTAGATACCGTGTGTTATTGCTTCCCAAGAGATTATTTTTGTAGCTATCAGGAGAAAATAAATTCATTTGCAAGGAGTAGATGGTAGCGATTTGAGTAGGAGAGTTCATTTTTTCAGATCATTGGCCGATTTTTTGCAACTGGATGATTTTGATTCTCCTAAAAAGTTCCCATTCAAATTCAATTGCTCTTGGCTCCAAAATGAATTTTTCTGCGATCACACAAGACACTTCTGGTTAAGCTATGTTCCGAATGATAAGCTTAATCCGATGGATCTCTTTGTTCTAAAACTAAGGAAGTTGAAGGATATTGTTACAAAATGGATAAAACATAAAAAAAAATGAGGCTCTTAAAGAATTCAATGTTCCGGAAATCAGATTTAGGAAATTCATTTAAGGAATTTGGTACAATATTGGAAAACCGATGATGCTGCCCTTTTGAATTCTCTTGCGTTGAAAAAGGAGGAAATTTTGAATCAAGAAGAATCTGACTGGAGGCTAAAAGGCAGAGCTTTATGGCTGGAGTTGGGAGATAAAAATACTAAATTTTTACGTGCTTACGCTTCCAGTCGAAGGAACAATAATGCAATTTGGGACCTGGAGGATGAGGCTCTTAGGAAAGTTTCGGGACAGGATAATCTTATGGATTCTGCTAAATAATTCTTTGGTAAAATTTTCCATGACTCTGGTGACTATAATCTTATGACTCAGCTGGAGGTTGCAAGGATTTTTCCAGCCTTTTTCAACACTCAGAAATATTTGGAATTGTCTAAGGTTGTTACCCTGGAAGAGATAGAAGCCACTCTAAAGCTATTTGCAAAAGAAAAGAGCCCAGGGCCAGACGACTGGACAATAGAGTTATTTTTGCATTTATTTGGGATCATGGGTAATGATATCCTAAATATGGTGGAATTCTCCAGAGTTCATGGTTTTATCTCAGGGGATTTAAATTAAACTTTTCTTACCTTGATTCCAAATTCAATCAAGCCTCGATCCTTTGGGGAGTTCAGACCAATTGTGTTATGCAATCTGGATTATAAACTTATATCAAAGATTATAGCTTTGAGACTCAAACCAACCTTCGCAAAGTATATCTCTTCTGAACAATTTGGATTTTTGCATGATAGGAAAATCCTAGATGCTATTGGTATCTCTCAATAAGTCATTCATACTATCATAAAAAGGAAAAATAAATCTATGCTTCTTAAAATGGACCTTGAAAAATCCTATGACAAAGTTGATTGGGGTTTTCCCAGAATCATCTTAATCCAGATTGGTGTCGCTCCCTTGGTTATTAATTGGATCATGGTGTGCGTATATACTACAAATATTGTTGTATTGATTAACGAGACGCCAACCGACTTCTTCAAATGGTCAAGGGGTGTTTAGAAATGTTGTCCAATGTTGCCTCTTCTGTTTATTCTTGTCATAAATGAGCTAAACAGATTGATTAATAGAGAAAAAACTGAAGGGCATATCAAAGGTATCAAAATCACTTCAGACCTTTCTGTCTCTCATTTTCTTTTTGTTGATGATGTTCTCCTAGCTAGTTCAAACTCCATTGATGAATGGATGAGTTATAAAAAGATTATTATTGTCTTATGTGAGGCCTTGGGGATGAAAGTTAGCACTTCAAAATCCACCTTCTATCAAAACATGATGGATGATTCTGATATTTTGGAAATTCAGATCCAAATGTCCTATAATATCAGTCGAATGGATGAGGGTTTCAAATATTCGGGTTTCTTTCTGAAACCAAACAACTATTTTATAAAGGATTGGTCTTGGCTCACAAAGAAAATTGAATGCAGAATCAACTCTTGGAATCACAGATTATTGTCTATTGGTGGCCGCCTTACTCTGGTGAAGTTAGTCCTTACAGGAATTCATGTTTATTGGCTCTCGTTATTAAAATTTCCTTGTTCTGTTCTTAATTCGTTGAGGAGATTATTCTCAAAATTTATGTGGTTGGGTATCTAAGTTCGCAAAGGTGTTATTATGGTGAGCTGGGAAAAAATATCTTTTCCAGAAAACTATGGTGGCTGGGGTTTAAAAAACTTGGATGCCTTTAGCAAAGCTCTAAGGCCCAAAATCATGCGGAGAGGTATATGGGGCTCTATGCTATGGTCAAAATATTTGGCATCAAAGTATATTAAGGAGGACCATATAAACTGTCTCAGGAACCCATAAAAGAAAGTTAGGGATGTTTCGCCAATCTGGAATGGATTCATGAAAATCTACAACTGGATGGTTAAGGACCTTCATTGGCAAGTCGGTTGTGGAAAACAAATTCTGGCAGGAATAGATCCCATCCTGGGTATGGAAGACTGCTACACTCTTTCTGATAATATTCTGATGTTCCTGAAAGATATTAACTATGTTACCCTGGACAAAATAAAAAACAGGTTCAACTTGGATCATAATTCTTATTGGATAAAGGCGAGCGAATTTGGGTTTACTGGCAAGTATGCCCTGGAATGGGACAACTACATTCATATGCTCGATTCTACAGGATGCATGTTGTCCAAAATTAGTGACAAAATTATTTGGTCAGGAATCGCCACTTTTTCCCTCAGCAATGGTGGTGCAAATGCCTCTGGAGATGGAAGATTCACTTGAAATTCAAATGCTTTGGATGATTTTCTCTTCAAGGAAAATTAAAAACCTGGGATAATCTGGATAAATTGGGATGGCATGGCCGTGACATTTGTTCTTTGTGCAAAAGTAGAGCTGAATCTACCCATCATCTTCTTGTTTCATGTGTCTTCACTAGAGATATTTGGTTCGAGATTTGCTCAAAGCTGAATTTGAATAATAATTGGGGTTATGATTATTTTGATGTCTGCTCGTATAATTGGATTAAGGAGTGCCGATACTTCTGGATGCTCCCAATGCTTATCTCATGGTACACCAAAAATAGAGCGATCTTTGAAGATGAGACCCCATGCAAACAGAAAATCCTTTGTCAGATCTTGGGTATAGTCCATTCTATTTCAAAGACACAGGGGCCAAGTACTATAAAAAAGATCATCTCTTTTAACCCTCAGTTCAATTGCCCTGTTCTCTTCTTTGATGGGGCTTCCAGAGACAGTTTATGTGCTGCTGGTGGAGAAATATTTCTCAATCAGTCTCATTTCTTTACACTTAAGATAAACTGTGGCATTGGAACCAATATGAAAGCTGAACTCCTAGGGATATGGTGTGTCTTAAAAGTTGCTAGTATTTTTGAGATCGATGGTTTGAATTTTTTTGGAGATTCAAGAGTCACAATCAAATGGGCACATGTAGAATACAATCTGAAATTCATCTCTCTTCTTCATTGGGGTAGTAGAATCAAGACAACATTATCATCATTCAAAAAGGTGATCATGGAACACATCTATAGGAAACATAATTCCTTGGCCGACAAGCTCTCCAAAAAAGATTAGGATGGAGAGGAAGGACACTTATTCTGGGAAGAACATCTAGATTCACAAATATGTGACATGGGATCTATGTGGTTTTTTTTTTAATCTTTTTTCATATGTGAACTTTGACTCCTTTGTAAATCTACTGTATCTTTTTGTACGATCGCAGACATGCCATAGGACAGTACTCGTTCTTTTAAAAAGCCTTTGTTTTGAGTGTATGGTGATTCATCATGGAATATGAGGCAACGTTCTGTATTTGAAGAACTTATTGTAGTGGCCAGGGCTGGTCTCTTGTAGACATGAGCATTTTGTACCATTTGATTCACATGAATAACAATGGTATGCTTTTTTCTGCTGGAAAAAAAAAGCGATTTGAGTACAAAGACCCATGCTTTTGAGTGAACCCATGGAATTGTTGTCTAGCATGAATCCACAGTCATTGAGTTTGTGGACTTGACAACACAATTGAGAAACCATCAAAGAACTATGAGGTAAACCATCTATTTTTGAAGACCAATTCAACTTTATATTCCACTTTGTAACTTGCAAATTATTATTTTTGTTAGTTCTCATGCATTTTTTGGTACTTGCAATTGTTTTTTGTAAGAGTCAAATTGAAAGTGAGATGGATTGATATGCAATTAGGCACATTTTTTGTTGTATCCGACAACCCTTCATTTTCCATGTCTAGTATTTATTTTGTTGATTTTGATTGTGAAAGGGTGGAGTTGCAAGAAACCCTTTGTGTTTTTTAACAATCCTTAAATGTATCATATTGAATAAATATTAGAGTTACTAAAATCTAATACTTTCTGTTGTTTATGATTCAATCATGATTAATCTCGAAACTGTTCTTACTCATTTGCAGGATTCAAAATCAAAAGTGGACATTCTCTAGCATGATGATATACAACAAAGGAATCAACATTTTGAACTATTTATTGTTCAGAACAACCCTCTTTTTGAATATGAATATGATTCCTATCAGTTTCCAACATATGACTGAGATAATGAAATGATGATAGAACACGAATCCTTTCATGATCATGTGTACCATAATATTTCCAATCCCATCATCAGAACTTGGGAAGAACTCAGGATCAACAAACACAAAACATGTCTCAAATATGAGAAGGAAGTGACCTTTCATATTCAAAATTATTCCAAACCAATCTAGTTTCAGACTTATGTATTTATTCAAGATGAGTCCTTTTCACTATTTCTAGTTGAACATCAGTGCCAACATTGTCAATGAATTGACCACATGGAAGAACAGTTATTTGATCTCCACCATTGTCAGCATTGCAGGAAGCATAACCATTCTTCAGATAGATGTTCAAAATTGAATAAACATGCATGATTGAAGATTCACTATGTGGGGAACCGCTTCTTGGCAATGGTCAACAAAAACCAAGAAGATATATCATTCATATTCCAAAACCAAGTCTCAAGTTTTGACACAACTTGTAGTAGAAAATTTTCCTTCTTCTCATCTTGTACCTAATATGGGTGAATATCATGAATCGATAGTTAGGATGTAGTTTTTAAATCCCTATCAATTTGAAAAAAAAATAGTCACATCCTTCTTCACTTTTAGAACAAGTGATTTTGAGCCACAACTAGATCCAGTTTCCAGATTCAGAGCTGTAGAAAAAAGACAAAAAGAGAGCCATGCTATAGAGAATTCGTTAGATCATGGTATTCCATGTATATTATTGACACTCATAACCTTTATGATATTTTATATTTCTCACTTTCTCCCGATAGAGGGGATTTCTTGATAGTAAGAAAAAAGCGAGAGAGAATAAGCAAGTGGGAACAAGTGATACTGGAATAGTTCCAGATCCATATCCAGAACCTTGAGCCAGTTTCCAGGGGAACCTAGCCAGTGTCAGAGTTGCATCCATATCTAGAGTTTGATCCATGTTGCACTGAGCATTATTTGGTTTTTTGTTTTCCTAAAACCACCCATTTAGTAGAAGGCATCATCCTCTTATTGCTTCTGCTAGACATCAATTTGTGATGTTACTTAAGACACCATTTTCCTGAGCGGACCACTGAGCCTTCGATCCAAGTTATAGAAGTAATCACTAATCCAAAACTTGAGTTAGATTCAAGTTCTGCTAGGCC
Organism: Larix kaempferi; assembly: GCA_027924585.1. NCBI lineage: Eukaryota > Viridiplantae > Streptophyta > Pinopsida > Pinales > Pinaceae > Larix > Larix kaempferi. The sequence goes on along the minus strand of BSBM01001460.1, from coordinate 24,816 downwards.
AATACTAGAGTGAGTTCCAAGTTACAGAGTTTGTGGTCATCGTTGAAGCACCATTTAGTAGAAGACATCAACTTCTGCTAACCATTTGGTTTGTGGTCATCCGAAAACCACTCGTTTCAGAGAGAACCTTATTTTTATCACTTAGTAGAGGAATTCAACTTTTGCTAGCTTACTTGGAAAATTCAGATTGTCAAGTTAGAGATGTTCAACCTTTGGTAGTTGTCCACTTCCAGTTTTTTCTATCTCTCTTTTCTTGGAATCACACATACCCCTTCAGATCAAGGGGGGGGATGTTGGAAAAATTAATCCATTTGGGTATAATTATTGTATTTTTGGTATTATTTTGCACATTCACACCAAGAGTCACATGTGAATGTGAACAATCATTAGGAGTCCAAGAGAGGCCTTGGGAATATGATCCTAAGAGTCATCTCAATGTATTTATATGTACACACGTTAATGGAAAAATGCATCAATGCTTATCCATTTTCTTCTTTGTGTTTTCTATTTGTTTCCCATTGGTCCTAGGCACCCAACAACAATTAAGGAGATCCAATATTGGATGTGCATGGAGGAGATATAATGCCAACTTTTCAAAGATATTGCCAAATTACGCTAGGAGTCCAAAGAAGAAGAAGAAGAAGAAGATATTTGTTTTCATTTACAACATGATATTACGTATAGGTTGAATATTGAGGTCCCCCCTCTAAAAAATAGGAATCCACAACTAATTTTTCTTGGATCATAACTTGAGATGCAAGAAAATTAGGAGGCACACTAGTCCAAGCCTAGTTAATTTATGGAATAAGGGTGTCAACATTTGAGAGAAGATTTAAGGTAGTTACTTTGATTCATTTCCATATCCCCCCTTTAATATTCCTCTATTTTGGAATCATACCCTCTCTCATGCTCTCTACAACCATCTTGGACCATTCTATATTATATTCAAACATTAATATTTATGTAGTTTTGAACTCACCATGGTAAGACTACCACAAGGTCCATATAAATATGTTTATGTCATTTACACATAGAGTCATTTGTTTAAGCTCACATGGGTTGAATCTAGTCATTATAACCATGCATTTACAATTTATATATAATATGATCCAATACATTCTAGGATACAAAATAGTTATTACATCACTATCCATCCCATTCAAGTCCACGCTCTCTATTAGAGTCAATCTATGCACAAATTGATATGATAAAATTATTATGGGATAATTATATCTCATGTATTTTTTTATTATATACAAATGGGTCCCTGAATAAATCAAAATAGATAAGCATGCAACTCATAGCATATCTAGTTAAGCTTGGACCTAGCTATTTCATCAAAATTTCGGATGTTGTCTTTGCTAATCACTGGTTAAAGTAATTTTATTTATGCCATGGGGAAGCTTTAAAAAATGGGTAAGACAATTAAATGTTGTTTTTTAGCAATGCAAAACTGAGTAGGAAGGTGGTGTAATCCCCATGCTCCACACTCCACACTCCAAACAAAGCATTGAAATCAACAAACAAAAAATGATTCAAAGCCTTAAGTATGTGGATATTTGGTTATGCTAAGGATGGCGTTACATCCACACTCCACAAAAAATATAAATCATGCATAGGATGTGGAGCTCTTGGAAATAAAAGAAGGAAGGTTATTCTAATATTTAGCAATGCACAACAAGAATAAGGGCATAGGAATTTTTCCTTCCACATTTTGTATTTCATGCAGAATGTGGGGAAACATAATATTGCGGGTCATTGAGGAAATGTATCCTCACCCTACACAATGTGGAAAATAAGAAAGATTAAAATAATAGTTGAGTATAGGTGCCCATAGGGGCATGTATGAAGTAATAGAATGGTTACACATGCCACCCAAAATCTACTTATTCCCTTCCTTAGCCATGTTTGAAAATAATAGTTACTTCTTGGTCATGGATTCCGACCAAAACCCACGGTAAAGTTGAAAACATAGAATAAATAGACTACTCCCTCTGAAAATAGGAGCCCATGATTTATCTATTGTAAATGTAAGTGTTGTGCACATTTTCGCTTGTGGTCACCCGTGTTGTGTTCTATTACTTCTGAATCTGCCGTATCCCTAGTACTATAGTGCGAGATGACAAAGAGAAAAGCTACCACATCTGATGCATACTCTTGATCTCTTTCTCACCATTCTGGCATTTGAGACATATCCTCCTCCAACATTTTACCCTTTGTTGACCAATTGGCCTAGGTGTCTCCACCTGACCTAACCAAAACCACATCCCGACAACTCATAGGAGCAACTCTCGAAAAATTGCACATCACTGAAGTCGCGGCTAAATTCTGGAAGTCAGAGTTAGCCCAGAATCTAGCGTGTAATTTTATGGTAGAGGAGGAGAATCATGGGCACTTTCTCAAAATCTTGTAATTTATGTGAGTGAGCAAATGGCCCTTTCTCCAGATCTAGTAATTTTTGGGAGGAAGGGTCAAGGAGCACTAGCCCTTTTTATATCTCCAATAATTTTGGGGGGGAAAGGTCAAAGACCACTATCCCTTTCACATACTTGATCCATACAAATGAGTAGCATGGGAACAGTCTCCCTTAGAGATTTGGGAGGAGAAAGAGCATGGGCCCTTTCTCAAACTCTTGTAATTTGACTGAGCAACTGACCCTTCTCTAGATCTAGTAAATATGGGAGCGCACTTACAAACCAACCGAATGCGCAGGGAAAACCTATCCCAGTGATAGTACCAATCTTATAAAGGAACATAATGCCAAGGGAAAATACTCTTGCTTGATATTTCTTTGAGAATCCAAGAAACAATTCTTAAATTCCAATGCCAACTTAAGGCCTCGATATAGTAAAATAATTTAAAGCAAAGGTAATTTTACTCCCACATAATTAGCTGATATTGGCTACACATTTAAATGAATGAATGGCAAGATGTTAAATTTGAGAAGGAGACACAAAACATAATATTAATAAGATAAACATTAATAGGTCTTATTCTACCCAAGTTATGTATCACATATATTCATATTTATGGAAAATTAATATTCACTATAAGCAAATATATATGTTTTATGCACTTTAGACAAAACTATATAACACAATCATGTATTCATAATGATATATAAATGCACATATTATGAAATACATAATCACAACATCACCAAGAAGTATGAAGAAGATTCAATAACAATCCATTAATCAATACAAAAGTGTACAAAATTTCAATGTAGTAGCGGTTTCCCACCATCACCCCCCTTTCGGATTCAAAGCCAGGGGACAACTGAATGAACTGTCCAAAATTGAAATAACTGTCTCTCTTTTCTAAAAACAATTTACAAAATAGAAATAATTATAGCAAGATAAAATAAAATAAACAAGAGTATCTTAATTCAGATCATTCTCGGAATTTCTCCCACTGTGTATGCCAATCCTTGATCTCGTCATAGAGACCATCTTGCAACTGTTTGAATTGAACTTCAACCTTCAGAACTTTAGGCTCGATTTCCTTGTATAACTCTAACCTGTTCAGAAACCATCTGTCCATGCTGCTAATTCTGTAGGTTGATAAATGTAGTCATTGAATACATCATGATCAATCCTGGTCAATTATTTAATCACTAGCTCGCTTGCATCCTTTTCAGATTTAATACAAGATATCTTTGACCCTATCAAATCTACCACCATTAACTCATCGAGGGTCGGCATGCCGAACCTATTCATCGCATTATCTGCAAAGCTCCAAACTTGTTTGAATATCCGTTCCACCTTCAGAATATCTTCGTTTGCATCTACTTGGATGGAATTTTGGGAATTTTTCTAGGCTCTTACTTTTTCCAACTCTTTCTTCTGAATTGTGGGAATATTCACAGGAACTTCCTCATATTTCTGCTACCATTTATAAATGTCCTCTACATACTCATGGATCACTTTAGATTCATATTCAAATGAATCAACTTCATCTGCGAGCTTTCTCAAGCTCACATAGTATTGCTGCAATTCCTCCAGGTGAAAAATAAAATTCTTATGAGACTCCATTAGATTCAAATTAATTTTGATGACCTCTTGTTTTACGTGGTCCAAAGGCAACGAATTTTCCTGTTGGAAAATATCGAGTTGAAACTTGGCATAGTCTCTAGCCATCTCCAATTCCCTCGTGCGCTCCTCATGTTCTACTTTCAATAGAGCCAAATCATTCCGATGAAGATGCGGTCCATGAATACCTCAGACTCCTTTAGCTTATACATCTGCTGGAATGAGTCATGCCTAAGCAAGGCAATTGCCTCTCCTTCTGTGTCCAGGATCACTGCATTTTGCAGATCAATATTGTCGAATAACCACCTGGATGCATCATTCATCATTCAATTTGTATGGAATTAAGGTCAGCCTAGAGGCAATGGCATGCACACAGCTCTTCCAGATGTTCTGATACGCATCCAAATCGTTGTCATCTAGGGGAAAATTCATCATGGAGAATATATGATAGATTTCTTCCGAGTCAAGATAACCTTCGAACCCCGTCATTGCATTGGTGTCTGATAATATCAATCCTTTTTTAGAGGTTGGTAGAGGGATTTCCTCTACATACCTATGGGGAGGATCTATGCATGAAGTTGCCTTCAAAATCTGGTAAAAACACAGAAACTTACAGGGTGCTTCAAACACTGAGCCATCGATAGTGAGAAGAAAGAAGGATTCAACGAAGGTGATTAATATGCACCGTGTATGGTTGCATTTAACGTGCCAGTGGGGTGCATGCATTGCATCCATCGGTGTATATGCACCCTACTGGCGCATTAAATGATTCCCTACATGGTGAAAGTATTGCTTGAGATCTAATGGCTAGCAACAATGCCCCTCAACATTAATTGACGTGCAACAGGATGAATAATTTTCGCTTTATAATTAAGTAAATAAGCACTAATTATTCACTGTATAATTAAGCAAATGAGCACTAATTATCCATGACGAATATTTTTTCCAGAACACTAGGAGTTGTTGATTGGATTTGTTACCACGTGTGAGATGGTGAAATGATATTAAATATGTGATCATGCGTAGTATTTGGGATCATTCTTTACCATGTGCGAGATGGTGAAAGGATATTAAATGTGATTGTTGATGTATTTGTAACTTCGGAAGATATTCACTTGTATATTACATTTGTACTTTATTGTATATCCAACAGAGATGTATTATTCCTTTGATTGGAAGTGTCGTCATTTGTATTTGCAAGTGTCACAAGTTACATTGTAAGTGTCGCCATTTGTATTGATGGGTTATTAGACCACCAGTGTGGGGTCAGCCCTAGTTAGTTCATGTGGTTGGGTTATTAGGCTTCCTTAGGAAGTCAACCATGTTGGTTTATTGGCAGGTCAAGTCAATGTATAAATAGAGGGTGTGCCTCTCTCATTCGATTCACTCACTCACTTCTCAAGCTTGCATAGCTAAGTGAGAAAGAGGCACACATGTGGAGGAGGAGCATCTGCTAGAGACATCTTATTGGGTTTGATCCTTGTGATCTTGGTTTGTGGCTTATCTTATCTCTGAGGAAGTTGTGGGGTTTTTCACCTTCTTGGTTTTCCCCGGTGAAACTCTATGTCTCTTGTGTGATTGCTATTGTGTCTATGTTTGATATGCTATACATGTTATTCTCTTAGTGATCCTGAATGATAATGGAATGAAATTATTGAAAAATTAACATGGTATCAGATCTTACCTAAGAAGAAGGCACTGTGCAGCTGCGGAAGCTAGGGATTCTTAAGATTTGGGTTTCTCTCCATAGATCATAAAAGGTAGGAGGATATATTGACTCTCCTAGCAAGGGCGCATCTATTTGTCGAGACATAATTCAATTCTGAGCATTTTCAGTTTTGACCTAATCTCTACTACGGGAAATTAGGGTTTCAGAAAAAGTTGGAATTTTTGGAATCTGAATCCACAGCTGGATACTCCTCAAGAAAATCGAAGTTTAGAGATTTGGATCGAACTTTTTGGTAGGGAAGAAGGATGGGCTTCATCAAACCCTAGTTCAGGGTCTTGTCCAGTGAATCTGGAAGTTTCAAAGGCAATTTTGAGGGGTCAAATTTTGCAGATCTCAAAATTTGAGTATACCAGCTTGACCATCTCAGCAAGGCGCATATTTCTATCCTTTCAGAAGTTTGAAATTCAAATTTTGAATTTTTAGGTTTCTCTGACAAACCCTAATCTAGCTCCAGATCCAGTTTTCAGCAAATCAAGTGGTAAGACCTAAATCTTTTATTTCCATTTGAGTTTCTCATTAAAATGTCTCACCACATCAAGCTTGAGGATAAGCTTGAAGGGGATGATAATTTCCGAGCCTGGAAGTATAGGATTGGGTCAATCCTAGAAGAGAATGAGTTGGACAACTACATAAAGGAAGAGGTTCCAGTTCCAGAGGGAGATGAGGCTAAGGCCTTACACAAGAAGAACTTGGTCAAAGCCAAGAGAATCATTGCTGATTCTATTAAGGACCATCTCACACCCCATGTGTATTCCCTAAAGACACCTAAGGAGATGTTTGAATCTTTGACTAAGTTGTTTGAAGGAAAGAACATAAATCAGAAGATGACTCTGCAGAACCAATTGAAAGGGGTAAAGATCTAGAATGGAGAGACCATTCAATCCTACTTTTCAAAGGTCTCTCAAATCAAGGAACAACTTGAATCTGTGGATAAAGTGGTGGAGAATGGAGATATTGTCATTGCCACATTGAATGGCCTACCTAGGTCATGGGACTCCTTCATCCAAGGAATCTGCGCAAGAAAGAAATTGATCTCTTTCCGTAGACTGTGGGAGGAATGTTCACAAGAAGAAGCCAGGCTTGTGGCCCGAGAAGAAAAGATGGGAAATGAAGATCAAGCTCTCACAACTCACACTAAGGGAAGCAAGTTCAAGAGGGATAAATCTCATAACAAGAAACATCCTCACTTCCATCAAAAGAAGAGAGATCTCTCCCAAGTTTGATGTTACTCTTGTGATGAGAAAGGACATTATGCCTCAGAATGTCCCAAGAAAAGAAAATACTTCAACAAGAAGAAGAAGAAGAACAACACAGAGAGAGATCATGCTCATGCTGCTGAGGATGTTGAACCTCCCAAGAAGAAGACTAGAGCAGAAAGTGATGACTCATCAAGTGAAGATGAATATGTCTTAATATCTGCTCTCACAGGTACTGTTACACATGGGTGTAATGATTGGCTTATTGATAGTGGGGCTTCTAAACACATGACTGGGTTTAAAGAATCCTTTATGGACCTATCCGAACATGAGTCACCTCACAAGGTGAAACTTGGGGCTGACTATCAATATCCTATAAAAGGAAGTGGTGAAGCCTCCTACATGCTAGACTCTGGGAAGTCTTTGAAATGAAATATGTTCTTTATGTACCTGGACTCAAGAAGAATCTTCTCTCCATATCATCTTTGGATGCAAAGGGGATGAGAGTTGCATTTGTGGATGGCCAAGTACTCATGTGGCCAAAGGGTAATACCATAGATGATGCAGTAGTAATTGGAGAGAAAGAGGGAGGATTGTACAAATTAAAGGGACAACCTAAACATGCCATGGTTCATAAATCCATGGAGCCAAGTGAACATTGGCATAGAAGGCTTGCACACATGCACTATAGAGCACTACCAATTGCAAGCAAAGTAGTAGAAGGTATTCCTAAAATCCTGTCAAAGAATGGAGGTATTTGCAAAGGATGTGCAAAAGGGAAGAACACAAAGAAGGCATTTCCAAGCTGTGAAAGCAAAGAAAAAGGAATTTTGGAGATTATCAACTCCGATGTATGCGGTCCAATGTCATCCGGTTCTCTGAGTGGGTATGTATTCTATGTTTCCTTCATTGATGATTTATCTAGGAAGACGTGGGTTCAATTCTTGAAGAATAAAGATGAAGTGTTTGATAAGTTCAAGTTATTCAAAGCCTTGATAGAAAATCAAACTGATAAGAAGATCAAGACCTTCAGATCCGATAATGGCGGAGAATTCACTTCAGGAGAATTCAAGAAGTTATGCAGTGATTCGGGGATTAAGAGGGAATTGACCACTCCTTAAAATCCACAACAAAATGGAGTTGCAGAAAGGAAGAATAGAACTATCATGGAAGCAGCACGCGCAATGCTTCATGAACAGGATCTACCTATGCACCTATGGGCAGAAGCCGCTAGGACAACTGTATATGTACAGAACATAACACCTCACAAGATACTTGACAATAAGACACGAGAAGAAGTTTTCTTTGGTAAGAAACCTGAAGTTAGCCATCTCAAAATATTTGGCTGTCCTGTGTACACACACATTCCAAAGAAAAAGAGGACAAAGCTAGATCCTTCAGGAAAGAAGGGCATCTTTGTGGGTTACAGTGAAATCTCAAAGGCTTACAGAATCTACTTTCCAGGATTCAAGAAGATTGACATCAGTAGGGATGTAACATTTGATGAAGGCTTAGCATACATAAAATCAAGGAAGACACCTATTGAAGATAATGAAGAACCAAGGGTAACCAGAATTCAAGACACCACTATGAATGAAGCAATTCCAGAAGAAGATCGTGAAATTGAAGATTCACAAGAACCTGTAGATCCACCCTGTGAGAAGAACTCTCACAAGAGAAAACTTGCATGGGCTAGAGAGCTCATCCAAGATGCAGAAAGATATGGCATTCCAAAGGAGGAACACAGAGAAAGAAAAAGGACTAGGTCACGCACCAGTTATGTTTCCCTACTCTATGATATTATGAACAAAGAACCTTCCAGTTATGAGGAAGCAGTGGAAAAGAAAGAATGGAAGGATGCCATGGTCGAAGAATACCAATCGATCATGAAGAATGATGCTTGGGATGTGGTCCCAAGACCTAAAGGGAAGTCTGTTGTGACTTCCAAGTGGATCTATAAGATCAAGCATGTTGCAGATGGCATCATAGAGAAGTACAAGGCAAGATTTGTAGCTCGTGGCTTCTCCTAGAAAGAGGGAATAGATTATGAAGAGACTTTTGCACCTATAGCCAGATACACTTCCATAAGAATAGTACTTGCTTTGGCTGCAGTAATGAAGTGGAAGATACACCAGATGGATGTCAAGACTGCCTTCTTGAATGGTGTAGTCAAAGATGAAGTGTATGTGGAGCAGCCACTCGGTTTTGAGACACATGATAGGGAGTCATATGTGTGCAGATTGAAAAAATCCTTGTATGGATTGAAGCAAGCTCCTAGGACTTGGTATGGTAGGATAGAAAGATTTCTATCTAGCTTGGGCTTTACTAAGAGTAAAGCAGATTCCAACCTTTACTACAAGATTGAGGAAGGCAATCCTGTGATATTACTACTGTATGTGGATGACCTGTTTGTTACAGGTGAGGATGGGTTAATTGTCGACACCAAGAGGAAGCTTGCTGCCGAGTTCGAGATGAAGGACTTGGGGATGATGCATTACTTTCTAGGCATGGAGGTGTGGCAGAGTGCAGATGGGATCTTCATTGGACAAGGGAAGTATGCAGTAGAGATCCTGAAGCGGTTTAGGATGATGGACTGCAAGGCCATGGCCACACCAATGGCATTGAACCTGAAGCTTCTGTGTGATGCTTCATCTGATTTGGTTGATGTCACGATGTATCGCCAGATGATTGGGTCCTTGATGTACCTGATGAACACGAGACCATATATTTTCTTTGCGGTGAACACATTGAGCCAGTTCCTAACGGATCCCATAGGTGTTCACCTGGTTGCTGTAAAGCATATTTTGAGGTACCTAAAGGGTACAATTGATTATGGGCTCAAGTATGATGCGAATCAAAAGTTTAACCTGGAGGGTTATGTTGATTCAGATTGGGCAGGCAGTGTGTAATGACCCTTTTTCAAAATATTATTAAAATGCCAATTTTTCCACTTTTTCCCCAATTTCGACCTTTGACTAGTTTTACTGTTTTGACCTCCAAATCAACCCAAATGCTCCAAAATATTATGTAGGAGTGTATGAATGGTATTTATACTTGAATATTAGGTTCAGGGATGTTTTATGGCCCTCCAAATATTGCTGCAACCTTGATTTGTATTCTGATCAATATATGTAATTTTGACTAGTAATTTGTGCATCAAATCCCCCCGGGGTAACACTGCAAATGGCCTTCCAAATGCCTCCAAACTCCCACGAATTTATGAAAAAAGGTATCTAATGTGTTAAATATGTGATTACGGTCTCATATGCACCATTAATTGATTTTTACTACTGTTCTAAATCTCTCACATTCAACAACAAAAACCCCCAATTCGACCCTTGGGGAAATGGCACTATTTCACCTCTCAATACAAACAATCTGAGTAAAAATGATTCAAATGCTCAAGTAAAGTACATGAAACTTGTATAATATATCCATGGCATTACATGAATCACAAATATATCAGAGAATCATCCATCCATTCGAAATAATCAACCTTATAGTGTCATACATCAAAGCATTGGGGAAATGGACATTGTTTGCTCATTAATCAATAATTTGGCATACAGTCAATGGGTATTTCGACCTGAGAGTTTCTGAATATGAAGAACAGAGGATATGAATCTATTACAATCAGAAAAATATCATATGAAGCTCTCCCAATGAGTGCAAGATCTCACCCAAAGTGCAATCCCTCAAGGAGCCCGAATATGCCTTCAAAATTGGAAATGGTGGAGAGAAAGTGCTGCACTAAACCAAAACATGAAACTTCCTGTAGATGCTACCTACAAATAAAACTCCATTAAAGCACCATGAAAGACCTGAGTGGCCTCTGCAAACACCAACTTGGATGGGAATCTTTCACCCTCGAAATTGGCTAAGGCAAGAAACTAGTCATCCACTAGTTCTCTCTTCACAAATGCAATTTTTCTCAAATCATCAAAAGCCATTCTCATACTTGATTTATAAATTTTATAACCAAAATTAGCCTTCAAGTGGTCAAAATCCTCTCAATAGATTCAATAAATTTCCATTTAGAAAATATTCCTCATTTGCCACTTGTCTCGTAGTTTCAACCTTCCATCTTCTCCCAAATTTGAATTTGAGTCTCTTTAGCTTCCCCCAACTCCATGAGCACCTTCCTTGAGCCTATTTTTGGGGCTGACATGTCATAATGGTCAGGTGTAAGAAGTCAGGTCTGAATTTTGTCATAAATGTCATAGATGCTTCATTATTGTTGTCATAAAACTAGGGAATCTAGCCCAAGTGTCCGCTGGTCTCCAATTTGACTCTTCCTCTCCCATGGAGGTTACTATTCCATCCCATTTCGACCTAAGATGCTCAATGCCATGTGTTATGACTTACCAACTCACCCAGGAGTGTTCACCTTCCCATGAATTCGAATTGGCAAGAGAGAGCTGCCATGTGTCATTGAAAAATCAAGCTAGTGTGGGTCCCACCACCTCCATATGTCTCCAAAACCACTTGCCACTTAGAATTTCTCTTGAATTTATTTATTCACCATATTTATTAAATGCTTGAACCCTTCTAATGTCTAAATATCATTTATTAGCTTCCTTATTACCATCCCACATGTGCCCATCCAACCTAGGAAACTAGTAGGATTGATGGGATTGTCTTACTATGCACTTATTTGAATGGGGACATTACACAATGCTACAGATAGGAAGAGCACTTCTGGGTGCAGCTTTAGTATGGGATCATGTGTGATCACTTGGTTTAGTAGGAAGTAGTCCTGCGTAGCATTGAGTATAGCCAAAATAGAGTATGTCGCAGCTTGTTCGGTCAGTTGTGAGGCATTATGTCTTAGGAAACTACTGTCTAAGTTATTTGATCTCCCGTTGGATGCTACCTGTATCTATTATGGCAACCAGAGTTGTGTGAAATTGTCAGAGAACCTGATGTTCCATGACATGTCGAAGCACATCGAGATCAAATATAACTATATCAGGGATATGGTGCAGAGAGGAGCAGTGAAGCTCCTATATGTTGCGATGGATGAGCAGGTTGCATATCTGTTGACGAAACCACTAGCTAGAGTGAAGTTTCAAACTTCAGAGAGAGGCTTGGTGTTCTTTATATAGAAGATACTTCAAGGAAGAAGTGATGGGACACATCTGCAGGAGCCACTCCAAGCATGGCGGTAGGATGTTCCTTCCCATGGCTGTGGATGTAAGCGCTGTGTGATGAACATTAGGACGATGCTACGGATGATGTTTTGTATGACGATGATCAGTTGGATCATGTATGATGATATGCATCAGTTGGATGCTTTGTATGATCAGTTGGATCATGTATGATGATATGCATCAGTTGGATGCTTTGCATGATCAGTTGGATCATGTATGATGATATGCATCAGTTGGATTCTTTGTATGATCAGTTGGATCATGTATGATGATATGCATCAGTTGGATGCTTTGTATGATTAGTTGGATCATATGTGATGATATATATCAGGTGGATGCATTGTATGATCAGTTTGATCATGTGTGATGAGCATCAGGTCGATGCTCCAGATGATGTACATCAGGATGATGTACTATATGATGATCAGGACGATCATGTGTGATGAGCGTCAAGTCAATGCTCCAGATGATGTACATTAGGATGATGTACTGTGTGATGATCAGGACGATCATGTGTGATGAGCATCAGTCGATGCTCCAGATGATGTGCATCAGGATGATGCACTATATGATGATCAATATGATCATGAGTATCAAGTTGATACTCCGTGGCCATGGATAGGTTGTACAGGTAGCATAGAAAAGATCCTGGGAGATCCAGACAGGTAGAGCTGTGTGCTTGTAACAGCCTGGGATTCTCTTTCGAGGTTTTGGCACAATTTCGCATAGAAAAGATCCCGGAGATCCGGACAGGTTAAGCTGTGTGCTAGTAAAAGATCCTGGGATACTTTATAGAGATCTTGCAGGTTGCAAGATGCTCTTTAAAGGTTTTGCGAAAGTTCACATAGAAAAGATCCTGGAGATCCAGACAGGTAGAGCTGCGTGCTCGTAACAGCCTGGGATGCTCTATAGAGATCTTGCAGGTTGCAAGATGCTCTTTAAAGGTTTTGTGAAGGTCACATGTAAAATATCCTGGGAGATCCAGACAGGTAGAGCTGTGTGCTCGTAATAGCCTGGGATTCTCTTTCGAGGTTTTGTTGACGCACGTAATTAGTCCTAGGATCCACAGTATGGTCAGAGATGATGAAGACCTACAGGAGGCTAGGCCTACATCCATCATGAAAAAGGGCTGGCTCTGTAGAAATTCCTATGAGGAGAAGATTTCAGAGATATCCCAGTGATCGAGATGTCGAGTACAACAACAGTGATGATGATGATGATCCAGCTCGAGAATTGAAGACTTGCACCAATATGTCTTGATGACCTGTGTCTAGAGAATACCTTCCTAGTTAAGAGGGAGTGTTGATGTATTTGTAACTTCGGAAGATATTCACTTGTATATTATATTTGTACTTTATTGTATATCCAACAGAGATGTATTATTCCTGTAGCTAGGGTTTTCACCCTAGCTTGTGCAAATGAGCACCTACTAAGGAGAAGGGACTCCTTAGTAGCAGTTTAGAAAAACATTAAATGAAAGACAATACATTAAAATGGAAATTATTCTAAACATGTGCATAAAACAGAAAAAACAAGATAATAAAAAGGGCTTTTGTATTGATTATACCTCCAATGTGAAGGTTGGTGGAGCTCTTGCAGCAGTCCATGAGGGTTGCTTCCAAGCTTCTAGCTTTGCTCCTTCTCTTTCTCCAAAGGGTTGGAAATGGGCCAAAAGGGGCACTCAAGGGTGAAAGTAGCTCAAGGGTGAGCTAGGGTTTCAAGAGTGATTTTGGCAGAGTAAGGGTGTATTTGACTGTGGATATGAAATGAGGGGCCTCCATCACCTATTTATAGGTTTTTAGTGGTGGAGTGCTGGCCCATGGTTTTAGGAACCATATGGTTTAGGTCAGCTGTATAGGGTTTTTGCCTCATTTTTCCCTCTTTTTCCCTCTTTTTTTATATTTTTTATTCCCTTTTTAGAGGGTTTTTGCTATTTTGGAGGAATTTTGGATTATTTTTGGGGGAAAAAGGGGTTTTTTGGCCTTTTGGAGGCTTTTTAGTGGGATTTTAAGGTTTTGGAGGCAAATATGGTAGGAAATATGGACAAATGAGTCATGTAATGGGGTAGATGAGGTAGTGAGCACTTTTTGGGTGTTAACAGATTGCCCCCTGATGTGTGAGGGCAGGAGCTCATCGTATGGCCGATAGACATCATAAGTCTTGTATAGTTTTCCTGGGGTGTGGAGAAGAGAAGAAACAAACTAGAGCCTGGAACAACGGTCCCGAACAAATTGCAAAAACTAAAAGTACATGACCTCAATAATGGATGAGGAATAATTTGAACATATGGACGAGGCGGGCATTCCCATGCTCGTATCAAGATCTAGAATAATAATAACAATGGGGTACAAAATATGGGGACCTGAAATATACATGGCCTCAAATAATAAATGAGGAAGAATCTCAACATATGGAAGAGGCGGGCATTCCCATGTTCGTATCAAGATACATAAAAAATAATAGTGAGGCCCGAAAAGGGGGACCTGTAGGATACATAGAGAACCACTTTGTACATCATAAGGGTCCAGAGGGGACACAAATCTAGGACATACTGCTGGGATGACCATGTTTGAGCTGAAGAACTGATACATTGGAATAACCTCAGTGCTACTGAGTGGGGTACCAGAGGAACTGATGAGCTGCTGGAGCATAGTGACAGGGAGTCATACCCTCAATGGTACACTGAACTGGAACTGAACTGGGTACTCAAGGAAGCATATAACTGGATGGATTCCAAATACAATTGCCAACGCAACCCGGACATCTACGGGAACATATAACTGGGTGTTCCGAAGTGACTCACCAATGTGCTAGAGTCGGGGGAAATCCGGGGTCTTCGACCAATAACTGAAGAGATGTAAACCCTGCGCGATTCTTAACGATGCGATCAAGGTGTTGAATTCGAGCATGTGAGAAACAACCACTCGGAGAGGAAATGATGACTCCTCTCAAAATGGTCCGTAGGCACTCACCACAGATGGTGATGGGTCCAAGGTGCAGGGACCTTTGGGTCCATCCTATGGAATAGAGGGGTTATTGTTGACAGAGGGAGACCTGCAACTAGCAAGGCAATGATGTTTCCTTGATAGGAGCGCGAGGTGGAGAACCGAAGTGTGATAGTACTGATGGTAGGACTGGCATACTGTGGGGGATAACTGGGCAAGTAGAGTGGGTGGACTCAAAATTCCTTTGTTCAAAGTATGATGGTGGGGACGATTGGACAGCATATGAAACTGACTGATGGGAAAGGGATCATAGCTGTAATGGATCAAGGATAGTGATTGGGATGAGTGACACTCAAGCTGGTGTAAAATGGCAGGAGACTGCAGACTACTCTGAACAAAGGCGACCTGATTGGGGGTGCTGCCGAGATGATCGATCATAGTGCCAAGAGGCACGGGGGGAATTCTTCACGAGTTAAGGAACTATAAGAAGTGTGTGTAAAATGGTACTGTCGTGTGGATTTATACGAGCCCAGGACAGTTCATGCTCGTGATTGCTTTCAATTTTAAGGAGTCTGAAAGCAATAAGAAGACTCTGAAATAATGGAATGGTACTGCCGTGTGGATTTGTACGAGCCCAGGACAGTTCATGCTCGTGGTTGCTTTCAATTTTAGAGAGTCTGAAAGCGATAAGAAAACTCCAGGGGGTTGATTTTTCGTGTGTTAGTCTCCAAGGCCCGAAGAAGCATAAAAGGATGCAATGAAGAACTCTTCTAGCCGGTGTGACTAGAGTATTCCTTTTTTGTAATTAGTCTACCAGGTCTGGAAAATGGTTAAACTTATACCAGATAGATGCCCTTTCAGGTACTTTAACGAGCATGAAAGGAAGCAAGATTGCTCGACGATCTTTTCATTCTTTTAGGAGTCAGAAAAGATATTAACAGAAATTCCCTAAGTGCCTTTTTCGTAAAGGACTTGTCCAGCCCGAAAAAGGGATAAAATTATACCCAACAAAAGGAATGGCCAGGAAAGGAGGAAGTGCTCAATTAAGCAACATTGATGATGACCAAGAACGAGGGTAGGCGTGAACACTGGTGGGCCTCCTTGCAGGGTAATGAATGGTGGAAGAATAACGAAATAATTGCAGTATGAAAGGAGTGAATGGCTCAGGTAAAAATGTGGAACAATCCGATGGCGGCCGATGTGGCATGCAAATCGAGGCAGCAAGGTGTCGGGACACAATGTTGAAATTGTACCTGGTGAGAGCGAGAAATGACCCTAAGCATTATCACGAGCTCGAAAAAATGAATCCGGCGATCTAAAAAGTGTAAAAAACGGAGAACGACCGAAGTGGCATGCAAACTGAAGCGACGGGGGGTGTTTTGGAAAAAATACCCAAAAAATATGGGGGTGGGAGCGAGAAATGATCTTAAGCATCATCACGGGCTCGAAAAAATGAATTCGATGATATAAAGTATATCAAAAAAGGGCTATGGCCGATGTGGCATGCAAACCGGGGCGAAAAGGTGTCAGGACACAATGTTGATATTGGTCCTGGTGAGAGTGAGAAATGATCTCAAGCATCATCACGAGCACGGAAATATGAATCCGGCAGTGCAAATGGTGCGAAAAACGGAGGTCATAAGGACTTTGGAATGGTCAAAGAAAATGACTAGGTTAAAAATGGTTACAAATAAAGGTGAGCCCACCAAGCGAAGGATGTAGTGGTGGGGAGAAATGATGGCCCGTGGGGGCGAAATACTAGGCATATCAAATAAAATCAAATATACAAGTGACACGTGACCTAAAAAATGGTTGAGATCACAAATGTGAAAATGTGAGAAGGGTTAATGACCTGCCCCTATGCTATGCGCATGGGGTTTGTGATTGTGGATCACATATGTATTGGTTTGAACAATGGGATCATTGAAACACTGAGATAGATGTGATGGGGAAGGTTCAAAATGATTGATCATGCCCCCTATCCTAGGGTAGAGGTAATCTATTATTCCCACTAACTCAGAGGTGTTAATGTGGTGCTCGATGATAGCGGGGTCAAGACCAGGCATTTCGGTGTAGGACCAGGCAAAGACATCGCAGAACTCTTGGAAAAGTTTATTGTACTCTCCAATATCATACTCACTGCAGGAGGCTCCTAATGTAATGATTTCAAGAGCACCAGGTGGGTCAGAGATATCGATGTGGATTACAGGTGAGATGTTGGCCATGTTACCCTCCTCAAAGGCATCAGGAGTGGGAATGGGATCCTTAAACCAATTGACTTTGGTGGGAAGGAAATCTTTGGATTCAACCACAAATTGGGTAGCTGTGGTGGAGGAGGACTCTTGTGGGAGGAAATAGGAACGATGGTGCATGTCTTCCCAGGGATAATCTGGGGTAGTGAGAGCCTCTAGAATCTCCTCATCATTGCGGAAACTTTGAGTTGTCAAATCGGTTGACAAGGGAGTGGTAGTCGAAGATATCATATAAATGGTGTTAATCTCTCCAGATGAGGGTGATACTGGGGGGTGGATCTCCTCAATTATGGGGGGTGTCGTCTCAAGGTCCAAATTATTCATCTCGTAGAGAGCTGCTCTGTAATCTGGGAGATCAGGACAGTGATGTGAGTAATGGCTGTAAATACCGCATATTGCACAAGGGTGGTTGGTACACAGTGATTTATCACGAGGCTTAGGGGTTGGATTGAGTTTGACAACCGGGATGTTGGGGTCATCGTCAAGCATTTGCATGTGTTCTTGTAATGCAGGTAATTGTGGACATTGATGAGTCGGATGGCCGAACTCATCACACAACGAGCATTTGGGAGGAGCACGAAACACGGGGGGGGGGGGGGGGGGGTTTAACTGCTTTGGGAGGGGGTACAACAGTGTATGGTTGTGGGCCTTTGCCTCCAGTGGGCTTGATAAGAGGAGGGGGATTTGTAGATGACGAAGGGGTAGTGACACCGGGAGGTGGTTGACTAGTAGTGGCAATGGGTTGCACCGGTTGTAGGATGACATTTGGTGTCGGTGGGGGAACGGGAGGTGAAATATACCACATGGGTAATCCTAAGGTTAACCCGGAGAGGCTGAGAGTAGCCATAACCGGGGCGCTTACTACTCCCGAGGGAGGGAATAGGAAGGGGATTATGTGGGTGGGTGTAACACCAATGTGACTAGGTACAAATAGTGGTTTGGGGTAACAAGGGCAGTTGATTGTTGGGTGTTTGTGTATTATGGGAAAGGGTACATAGGTCAGATACTTTGGTTGCGGGTGACAGGGGTGGAATGGATTGGAATGTTGAGGTCATTGACGTATCTGAGTAAAGGCTGGGGTCCCACGGAGGAAACAAACGAGGTAGTTGCACCACAAACAGGTTGTTCAACCATGGGGAGAACATTTTCGGGTGCAGCGGGGGGCATTGGGATCGTAATAGGTGAGTTGGTCGACCTTGACCACGCGTCCGTCATGGGGGAACATCATGGTACGAAAAATGGATGAGGCAACCGCTCGCATGGCATACATGTAGCTGCGGCCAAGTAAGAGGTTATAATCAAGTTGGGCATTGATGACCTCTATGTCAATGAGCACGGTTTTACCAGCCAACTGGACGGGGACATTAGCTAAGAGACCTTGGGGTTGAGCCGAACAGCTGTCGTAGGCTCGCAACACAGTGGTGGACTGCTGGAGAGTAGGGGATACCAACTTCTGCCAAACGAATGTGGACATAACGCATGTAGAGGCACCTTCATCGATGATGCACCGATGGATGACAAGATTCCGAATGGAAGCAAAAACTTGGAATGCTAAAGTGGAAGGCAGGCGTGGTTCGGATTGGTCCAAATCGAAGGCCATCAGTTGTGAATCATTTGGGTCAATAGTACCAATGGCGGAGAGCAAAGTCTTACGCTGTGAAGGACAGTTTTTAAAGATTTATAACGCAGACATGGCTGCGGGAGATTGGGCTAAGTCATCTACAATGTTGTAATTTGACGCGGCGCGCGCATTGGGGTTATTGTTGATACAACGAAGTGGGAAACAAGGTGCTTTAGAGGCGCCATCGAGTGAAGCCAGAGGTATATGTAATGTCTGATCAATGGGATGAGCGTTAGTGCTTTTGTCGGCGGGAGAGGCTTCAGGGGTGGAGCCATATTGGTTCCGACGGGTTTGGAGGTTGACAACAACGGATGATATCATTAACAAGTGGTCGGTACCTGAGTCTAACATGGATTGATCAGGAGCGGCATAAGTGATCTGTTGTTGTGGTGGCGTGTTGCCTTGAGGGGGAGACAACGACTGAGTGTTCAATACGCCTTGGGTTGGTAAGGGGTTTTGTAGCACCAAAGGTTGATGCTGAGGTGGTGGGGGGTTGGGTTGGCGCCTGAGGAGCCGCGTGCCCTTGGCGATGGGCATCATCATTCCAGAGTTTCTGATCTCACTCCAAATGTGGGAAAGCATGTGTATAGTGGCCATAGACCCTGCAAATAGAACAATGATGGTTTGTTCGCAAATTAGGATTTTTGGCCTGCTTGGGCAGCCGATCAGGATTCTGGTTGCCAGGGGCCATGTTATTGTTGTTTGGGGGATTGGGAGGTTGACCAGCTTGGTCTGGAGGGGGGTTGTTCCCACGGTTATGGCCTTTGCCACGGTTTTCCTGGACCTGTTGGCGCTGGTTATTTTGGTTTTGTTACGGATTCTGTTGGGCGTATACTTGCCCTTGGGCAGCAGGTGGGTTTTGGGGTTGCGC
Source organism: Larix kaempferi (assembly GCA_027924585.1). Lineage (NCBI taxonomy): Eukaryota > Viridiplantae > Streptophyta > Pinopsida > Pinales > Pinaceae > Larix > Larix kaempferi. The sequence continues at coordinate 5,021 of BSBM01001460.1, read as the reverse complement.
AGGTGCGGGAGTAGGCTGTGGTGGATAATAAGTAGGTGGAGGCTACGCAGGTGCTGAACCTTGTGGGGGTTGATGATACGGTTGCGGAATGGGTTGTGGGTGTACTGTAGGGGCTGCCTGTGGTGGGTAATAAGCAGGTTGGGCTTGAGAGGACACAGGAGTTGGTGCAGCCTGTGGGTGGTAATATGGCTGAGGTGCGACTCGGGGGGAGTAAGCAGGGGATGCATGACCAAATCACTGAGGTGGACAGGAAAATCCATGGGAATGGTGGTGATGTGTCATGGGAGCATACGAATTGGTTGCTCTGGATTGAGATGTAGCTCGCGAAATATCGGGGCCATGGCTAGGACGTGCTATGGAAAAGGGTTGGGGATGCGAGGCAACACGGCCAATGATGCCGTCTGCAGCATGGGATGCCCCCAGTGCATCGTGTTGGGAGGAATTGTCGTGAGGGGGCATCAGGTATGATGGTATATAGATAACCCGACTGGGCATAAATGAGGTCAAATTGCTAGGCTTTGAGGATGGCCTCTTCTTCGGATTGGGGTCGTTCGGATGCCACATCCGTGGAAATGACAGGAAGGAGGGATTTGAGAAACCAATCTAAGAAGATACGGTCGTCTAACTTGATTTTGCAGAGGCTGCGGCGTCAACGCCACTCATGAATGTGGTCAGTGATGTGGGTAGCCATGTTTTGTCTGCAAGACAGTAGGATCTCAACTCCCGTGTCATAGCGGATAGGTAACTAAAAGAACTGCAGGAAAGTTGAGGCAAGGGAAGTAAAGGTGGCATGGGTCCCATGGGGTTGCTCGATGTACCATTTAGCTGCAGAGCCAGTGAGGGTGCACTGTAATAGATGGAGGTGGACAGAGTCGTCCACTATGGAGTTGGAGGAACACCATAGATGGAAGGACATAATATGGTTCTGGGGGTCCTCACCTGCCTTGCCCTCAAACTTAGGGATGTCGGAGGGAAGCTTGGTGGGCATGTGAGGCCACGTAGGGTCGTGTCTGATGGGATCGTTAGTCAGTCTAGCTAGGTTAGGAAGGTTGAGACTAGCCATGAATGGCAAACTAGTAGAAGGATGTGACATACTAGTGGGTTGGACCATGTTGGGGCCAATGCTCCCAAGTGTAGGGGCAGGGTTTGGGATGTTGCCCCCAAGTGGAGGGACGAAAGTGGTATGGGACGGTCCTGCACCGCCAAGGGTAGTGTGAGTCACTGATGGAGTGGGAATAGGAATGCCAGCTACTGGAATGGGTGTAGTGATCGGAATGGTAGATGTGGGACCCATCGAGGGCATACCCAAAGCAGGGGTGGTAGCTGGTGTGGTGGTGGATGCTCCACCAATGGTCCCTACAAAGAAAGGGGTGGAAGTCACGCCAGCCATGGGGCTGGTTGGTGCAGTGTAAATGGGGTTCTCGGACTCTGCCTCAGAATCAGAGGTAAAATAAGGGGCATCTAGCTCGGGTGACGGAGTTCTATGCCATTGACGAGTGGAGTCAAATGATAAGGCTCGATATCTATGATGAGTGGTATCAAGTGCTGAAGATCTATGTCTATGACGGGTGGTGTCAAGTGAACTGTGCTGTGGGGGCTCACCCCGGAGGCGCCGAGAATGTCTTGGGGACTCAATGGTGATAGATGGTGTCAAGTATCTGGTGGTTGTGTTGAGTGAAAAACAGCTCAAAAAACCTAATGCAACCGAGTGTGCAGAAGGAGAGCTCAAAAAATATGGCACTCAGGCCAACAACCAACTCAAAACACTTACTATAACAGCTGTGCTACAATAAGTGGAGTATCAACAAAAATGGTCAGAATACCAACAAGTAGCAGGTTTCCTAAAAAATAAAAATAGTGGACTCGCTAGACCAAAAGGAGGTAAGGGAGCATGCAAACACCTAGCTAAATAGTAATCTGACTCAACTCGACATATCCTCTGCAAGGTGATGAAATCCAAGTCAGACAATATGGATAGTAGAGCCAAGTAGCTAAAGATATCCCCCTACCGGGAGGGACACCGAGAAGTCAATCTTAGAAGAAAGGAAACTAAGATACCCCGTTCATGACACGTCCATAAAAGGTGAATTTTCCGTTTGGTTCTATCGCTGCAGTATCCCCATACGGGTGATACCCCGAGAATTGCGAAAGGTAGCCTTCGGTTACTGAATGGAGTGCGGTATTCCACTCAGGCCTCTGGAACCAGTTTGGCGACTTCAACCCTCCTAGGGGAGAGGCCCTCTGATAAAATGGTTGTGACCGTGCCAAAAAAATACTAGGGGATTTTGGTTCCCTAATGGACAATAGCTATGTCTCAAGTGTAAGCAACTGAGGGGTGTTATTTGGATGCCTATCCCCCCGATCCTACCTAACTACAAAAATTCTTATGTGTTCTCCAAGTAGGGTTAGAATGTTGGTTGTGTCAAGTAGTATTTTAAGGCTCACTTGAATTAGGTGATAGAGTGTGTGCGTGTGAGATGATGAACCCAAGTAAAAGTGCCATGGGGTGGGAAACTTTCTAACTAACAATACAGAATTTAAACTTTGAAATGCAAAATTTTCTCTTTTTCAATTAAAATGCTGAAATTTAAAAAATATTCTGTAAATGGAATAGAAATAATACTGCAGAAAAGGCTGTAGGGAAGGATGGCTGCAGGTAGGACAGATGGCTGTGCAAGTGCAGAAAATATTGCAGCAAAGTGCTGGGTCCAAAACAGGAAAAAAGTGCAGAAAACAGACCGCGGGTCTGTGGCAAATCTAGGCGGTCGGACCGCGGGAAACAACTCAACAGTCGCGGACAGGTTGCGCAATTTTGACCGAAAGACACAATCGCACTGCGGGAAACAGGTCGAAAGTCGCAGGTGGGTTGCAGAAAAATGGCTGAAAGCTGCAGTCGAGATGCGGGAAAAAGGCCGCCAGACGCAGGTGGGTTGCAGAAAAATGGCTACAAGCCGCAGTCGGGACGCGGGAAAAAGGCTGACAGACGCAGGCGGGTTGCAGAAAAATGGTTGAAAGCTGCAGTCGGGACACGGGAAAAAGGCCGACAGACGCAGGCGGGTTGCAGAAAAATGGCTGCAAGCCGCAGTCGGGACGCGGGAAAAAGGCCGACAGACACAGGCAGGTTGCAGAAAAAGGGCTGAAAGCCGCAGTCAGATCGCAACAAACAAGCTAATAGCCGCGGTCGGATCGCAGGTAAAAGACTTGAATTCGTCGGTAGGTCGCCGGAAACAGTCTGAGAGCCGCGGTCGGATAGCAGGTAAAGGCCTGAAAGACGCGGTTTTATGGCAGCCGAAAGGAAAAAACAGGAAAATATTGCAGAAACTTAAAAAGGTTTAAAACTTTAAAACTATAACAAAAAATTTAAAGGAACACAAGGGGAGTCGCCAAAACTGTAGCTAGGGTTTTCACCCTAGCTTGTGCAAATGAGTACCTACTAAGGAGAAGGGACTCCTTAGTAACAGTTCAGAAAAACATTAAATGAAAGACAATACATTAAAATGGAAATTATTCTAAACATGTGCATAAAACAGAAAAAACAAGATAATAAAAAGGGCTTTTGTATTGATTATACCTCCAATGTGAAGGTTGGTGGAGCTCTTGCAGCAATCCAGGAGGGTTGCTTCCAAGCTTCTAGCTTTGCTCCTTCTCTTTCTCCAAAGGGTTGGAAATGGGCCAAAAGGGGCACTCAAGGGTGATCTAGGGTTTCAAGAGTGATTTTGGCAGAGTAAGGGTGTATTTGACTGTGGATATGAAATGAGGGGCCTCCATCACCTATTTATAGGTTTTTAGTGGTGGAGTGTTGGCCCATGGTTTTGGGAACCATATGGTTTAGGTCAACTGTATAGGGTTTTTGCCTCCTTTTTGCCTCCTTTTCCTCTTTTTTTATATTTTTTATTCCCTTTTTAGAGGGTTTTTGCTATTTTGGAGGAATTTTGGATTATTTTTGGGGAAAAAAAGGGTTTTTTGGCCTTTTGGAGGCTTTTTTAATGGTTTTGTGGCCTTTTGGAGGCTTTTTTAATGGTTTTGTGGCCTTTTGGAGGCTTTTTAGTGGGATTTTAAGGTTTTGGAGGAAAATATGGACAAATGAGTCATGTAATGGGGTAGATGAGGTAGTGAGCACTTTTTGGGTGTTAACAATTCCTCTAATTGGAAGTGTCGTCATTTGTATTTGCAAGTGTCACAAGTTACATTGTAAGTGTCGTCATTTGTATTGATGGGTTATTAGACCACCAGTGTGGGGTCAGCCCTAGTTAGGTCATGTGGTTGGGTTATTATGCTTCCTTAGGAAGTTGGACCTGTTGGTTTATTGGCAGGTCAAGTCAATGTATAAATAAAGGGGTGTGCCTCTCTCATTCGATTCACTCACTCACTTCTCAAGCTCGCATAACTAAGTGAGAAAGAGGTGCACATGTGGAGGAGGAGGAGCATCTGTTAGAGACATCTTATTGGGTTTGATCCTTGTGATCTTGGTTTGTGGCTTATCTTATCTCTGAGGAAGTTGTGGGGTTTTTCACCTTCTTGGTTTTCCCCGGTGAAACTCTGTGTCTCTTGTGTGATTGCTATTGTGTCTATGTTTGATATGACGTACATGTTATTCTCTTAGTGATCCTGAATGATAATGGAATGAATTATTGAAAAATTAACAGTGATTAAGGTACAATGCCTAATAGATGAAAACTTTTTCTGTGGATTTTCCTACGTGGACGCAAAAACCACAGCTCATATAACAGACAGGGTAAGCACTGAAGCAGATGGGAAGCATTGCATGATAGGTCTGCGGTGTGGTGTCACGGTTTATAATGGGGCGATATAAATGAAAGTGATTATCATACATAGCGCTCTCGTTTCCTCCGCACTCACGGTGTGGTTGGTGAGAGAGTGGTTTGTTTTGTTTTTGGGGGCTGGTAGGGTGGTGGGTTATTGTTATGGGTCTGTCTTATTTTTTCTTTTGTGGTTTGTTTGTTATTAGATTATTGTGACAGTTTTTTTGTTTTTTAGGAGATTTTATTAATAGATAAAAA